>CM042176.1:54284454-54366954 GCA_023376005.1 Doryteuthis pealeii
TTGACATTCTTTCTAGAAGTTTTGTTAAATTAAATTAAGATTAAGATGCTATCTAACTGTCCTATAACTGTTTACTGTTAATGTTAAAAGGTGATAAAAGGACAGTTCTGTTCGCTATTTAGCGTTATTTTTATGTAGAGATAAATGCAGTAGGAAATAACGTGTAACCCATGTAGGTGTCGTTAGTGTGCTAGAAAAATCTCTTATGTAATGTGTGCATCTTTAGAAAAAATAATTTTTCTTATATGTATATATATATTTCACCAGTTTTTCATTCTTCTAAAACAACCCCAAAATTTTCCCATATATATAAATATATAATTTATTGAATTATTAACTAAGTTTAACCAAGGAATTACATTGACTTCGTTAAGGGTAGGGTCCTGATGATATCATTTGGATAGAAACCCTGGTAGACCCCTAACTCTTTTCCTCTAAATATATATATATATATATATATATCATATATCCATTTCTTTCATGCTTCTATAACGACCCAAAAATTATTTCCCCATAATTACAAGACTAATAAATTCTGAATTTTTGAAACTTGATAAAAATTTTTTAGAGTTAATAAAAAATGTGGATTTAAAAGAATTATTTTAATAGAAAAATGTATCTTTTTGGAGGGGAGGGTATCTTTTTAATATATGATTTTATTTAAAAAAAAAAATGTTAAGAATTTTGTTGACGATTTATCTTTAGTTATTTTTAACTGTCAACTCCCTTTTTTACTGGTTCATTTAAGATATTTCTTTTTATTACAGGTTGTTTTATCAGTTATGGTGAATTTTACTATTAAAACATGTTTTTAATCGTAAACCATGTGTTTTACTATTACTCCTACTATAACTACAATACTAATGGACTATTCGTATCTTTTAACTCTTTTAATATAGAATTTTGAAAATGAATTTTAAAATTCTAATTGCAGTTTATATTTAATTTATGGTCGACAACGTGTTATTTTAAAGAAGTCCATGTGTTTTTTTTTTTGTCTTTTAAAAAAAATGTTTTTGCTCCGTTTTGATTTTTAATTTAAAAAAAATTTTTTTTTTTTTAATTATTTCTAAAAGAATTTTAGTTTTCACTTTTGTGTGTATTTTAAATTTAATAACTTTCTTTTTAAAATCTTTTTTCTCTGTATAATCCTAAAAAGGAATGTCACTTTCATTTTCGAGTTTTTTTTTATTCGTATTTCCTGGAAATTTCTATTTCATTTTTCTTTTCGTAGTTAAAATATAATTAAATCTTATTTTATTTCTCCATTTTCTTTAGACGTTCTAACTTGCTAACATTATTTAAACATTAAAAAAAAAATGTTTTTAAAATTAGCACGGGTTATTGCTTTTTTATTTTTCATGGTTAAAAAAATGTTTCCTGCATTGACTTGACTTAAAAAGACCAACTTTTCGAGTACTTTTAAAAATCACTTATTTGCAGCAATGTTTTTTATATTTCTTAGTAAATGTTTAGAATGTTTAAATTTTCTAATTTTTAAATTTCTTCGTATATTTGTCAATGTCCCAGTTTTCCAATATCGAAAGTCAACCCCCTTATTTTTGTGACCTAAATTGTCATTTGAATTTTTTCCTGAGTCACTTACCACTTTCAAAATTAAAACTATTTTATACTTTGTTTCTTTTTTTTTATAAATCTTATTGGTTGTCATTATAAAATGAAAGTAATTTCCCTTACTGCATTTATTTCTTCGTCAAAAAAAAAAAGTATATGATAAATATATAATATAATTTTTAAAAAGTTATTAATTTTTCTTAATGGACTCTGAATTATCTCCCCTTGTTAGTCACTCTTCTGTCAAATGTTTCTTTTTGGATAGAAAAAAAAATTAGGCAGGAATGCCAGAATACTGAGGATTTGGTCCAACGGAACAATACAATATGTAAAAACGAAATTCTTTCTTGTCTCTAAACGAAAAATCTTCTTGGTATCCGCTTATAAACTGAGGACTATAAATCTTCGAAAATGTCTTATGAATTATTTGCAAGAATAAAGCTGTGGTATATCAAATTATCTAAAATGATTCCCCCTCCTACTCTTAGGAAGCCATAAGATTAAAAGAAAATGACCACTGGAATTTTTTTCTTGTAAGTCACAAAAAAACCTCCAAAACACTTGGTGCTGATAATAATACCAAATAAGCTGATAATTTGTTGATTATTTTAAAACCATTAAATATACGAATTTTCAGGATTTTTGGGATGGTCTGTTGCAAAAACCTAACTAAATTTGACATGTCAAACGACCCACTCTCAATGAATGAATAATTTAAATTTGCTAGATTATTATTGCAATGTTTTATCTTTCTTTATATTCGGTTATATTTAACAACGTTTTTCCACGTTAAAATAAAAATATAGACTTATTTTAATATTTAGTGTGGATAATTTAAAGTTGCAATTTTTATTTTCTCTTAACTTAAAAGAATATTTTTGAAGTGTCAGAATATTCAAATTAATTCTTAAATTATTGACACTTCTGTTTTAAAGAATTAAGCTAGTAAAACTGAAGCTAAAGTTTGTATATTGTCATACCTTAATGTACATCGAATTAGACAGCCTGTTTTATTTTATTCTTTTTTACACTTCTATTTAAAAACTATCTTTTTGACAGTTGGTTTTACTGAGCCATGACACCCACCCATCTGGTGGCCGAGAAAGAAGGGTTTTTTTTCCCCTCCCAGTTTTTCTGTCTGCCTCTTTTCGTCTCAAACTAGTTTTGTTGGCTTACTACTACTATTACCAAGTATCATGTCTATTAGTCAAGTCAGCTGATGATTCCTCGAAAAGATTGTTTCCTCGAACCGCAGCTGTCTTTTTTCTTTCTTTTTTATATAAACAAATTCACGAATGTCATTTCTTGATTATTTCGTTAGTGACCCAATTTCTATTTGTTCTTTCCAGGATTTTAATGTGAAATAATCCGAATGTTGTGCCAATCAGATAAATCTTACTCTCTTGTTGATTTTGTCCGTCTTTTTAAAAAAATAAAATAAAAAAGCTCTGCCCCCAATTTATAATTTTTTTGTCTATATTAGACTGTTCTTTCTTCGCCCCAAAGTTAAATATATATATATATTGATACTCGTGTTCCTTTATTGTACGACCGTTATCATCTTGCAAACACCTCTGGTTAAAAAACGAGACCATTAAAGATGAAATGTAAATCCTGATTATCTGGTGTTGCTTATCCGCCGAATTTTAATTTCTTTAGTGTCATCTCCACTAGATAATGGACCATTCCGTTTTTATAAAGAAAAAGAACATGTTACCCAAAGTATAAGAACGAAAAAAAGTAGAGGAAGTTAGGGGGATGAGCGCGCGGAAGCGATAACGTTAATGTGATTAATTAATTTATAATTTTTTTTTTCTTCTGTTCTTTGTTGCCTTTGTCTTTCTATCGATATAAATTGCTAATAATTTTCCCTTTTTTTTTTTATTGAATATTTCAGGTAACTAAACACTTTAGGTTTTTTTTTTCTTTCTCTCTCGCTAAAGTCTCAAGCCACTATTGGTTCCTGAATTTTGAATTCCTTCCTTCCTGACTCCGAGGTTGTTACCGATGGTCCCACGGGGAGCAAATATTGATTTTGCGGTTTGGCATCGACCTAAAAACGTGTCTTTATACAATTCAAGCCGGCATTTTGCTCTTCACCAAGATTATGAACACGAGAAAAGAAAATCTTAAATAGGTTAACACTCGTTGATTGTCAAACTGATCTTTTTATTTTAAAAATGAAAGTGCTGGGGGTGGGGAACAACGTTCATCCACATTCTTCTCATTTTCGGATTCCTTCCTTATCAAAAAAAAAAAAAAAAAAAATATATATATATATATAAAAATAAAAATAAAGCAGCATTAATTCTTAATTTATTAAACCGTCGGCCGGACTGAAAATACGCTTTCTGCAGAGAAAACCACACTCCCCTCTCGAAAAAAGGGTGTGTCCTGGGCATAACACTAAATTGCATAGGATGGTGAGGCTCCAGTTCTGGAGAAAGTATTTCATTAGAGCTATTATTCTCAGGTCCAGTATGACCGGGAGTGGCAACACTTGGGTCAAATATCTTAGTTTAAAAATATTTGCATTTCATACTAAACATTTTTTCTTTTTTTTTTTTTTCCATTTTTTTTTTTTTTTCATACTTATCCAAGACTGTATTGTGGTAAAATCTTGTTAAATGTAACCAAATAGAAAAACATATCTTGATTCACCCCCCCCCTAAAAAAAACAAACTTAAAGTACTCTTGCTGATAGCTTTTTAATTCAGTGCGTCCTGGAACGCACATAATTGCCTTAAATGAGTCCCCGGGAAAATTTATGGGTCCCAACTAAAGTTTCTTAATAGATTGTAGGGTTTTTATTTATTATCTGGGGAAACAACTAAAGCCGGCTAACTCTTACCTTGTAACCTATCCTGTGTAATTAATTTCTAAGAAACTATTGAAATGTATTTACAGTTCGCTTGAAATCGTGAGGGAAGAAAACAAGAAAAACACTGGGACACATGGATATGATTTTACTGCATCCTTTTAGATTTTTGTGCGTCAGGGATGCAGGATGCATACATATCGGCATCTTTAGACTCTAAGAGTACAAAGGTTATCGAGTACACTTTTTTGTTTAATTCCCATCTGATTGGTTGTGGTAATGAGCCACACTAAACTGGCAGAAGTATAAATAATGTAAAATAAACCTGACATGCAATTTCTCTGAATTTTTGAGATGAGGTTTGATGATTTGGATTATTCGGACTATTGTCCTCTTGTCCTCTTCATTCTTGAAGGCTCCAGAGTTCGACGAACACCTGAAGAAGGGCGGAAGAAACATGTATTTGACAATGAATATCTGGCCAACAGTCCGAATAATACAAACCCTGACATTGTTATATATATTATACTGTTTATTTTATAAATATTATAGAGTTGGCATTAAATAACCCTAGTGCTAGGGCTTGATGTGACCAGCCGATTAATCGAAAGGGGCCTAAATAGAGGACAGCTCTTTAACCGTGGTTAGGCAGGTAGTCTAAGAGAAGGAAAACTCTGAATTCAAACCTGTTGAACTCCACTTAAGAAATGGACTCGCATCCTACTTGTGTGAAAGGGTTGGTAGATATAAGTAGCGAAATATACATTTAAAAAAAATTAAAAACTCACTCTACTGGAGTAAGGTGTGTATGTTTACACATTCTAGTTAAGATCTAATTATTTTAGATAGGCTGTTCATTAATTTTGTTATTCACTCGGTCCCATTAAAAAAAAAAGTGGGGGGGATATTACGATATATTTAAACATTGAGATGATCAGTTACTCTATTCCGGGTTAATGTTTGTCTCTGATAATTATAAAAAGTCAAGTATTTTATCAGTGAAAATTTTGTGAGATAGGTGAAATGATTTTATTTTTCAACTGATGCTTTTTTTTTTTTTTTTTTGCTTTTTTTTATCTGGGGTAAGTATTATATCAAGTGTAAATTATATGTAAATTAAGATTTGTCAAGATAACTAGTGTAGTTTTGTCACCCCCCCCAAGTCTTGTTGGCTGATGCTTTAGAATACATCGACTGCACCTCTGCAGAGGGGTAAAACCCTCCCCAAATGCGACCACCTGTTGGCAGTGGGTGGCGACCCGTGATACTTAAGGATGGAAACTTTAGTGGCTGAGTAGTCTGACATGCAACACTGCACTTAAATCCCCTCCCCCCTCCGATCAATCGGGTGGTCATGTCAAGCCCTAACACTGATTGCCCAAACCCTTTTTATGTGGGTTCTAGAAGGCAGTGGCTGAGGGTCTTCATGTCCTGAGAATGACGTTAAACTCTATCTGATGGTGAGGTTCCAGTTTTTGAGGTTTGGGGAATGTGGAGCACCCTTTCATCACCATTGCTTCCTGGTACACTTTGACCTGGAGGGTAGTACCTGTTAGGGTCCCTTCTATGGGTTAAATAGAAAAATGTATTTATAAATGAAATTGAGTATCCATTATGAATTTCATTTCAAAACTTTGCTGGCATTAAATGACCCACTGATGTTGATATGCCGTAAAACAAACAGACACCAACTTTATTGAACCTTAATCATTTGGTGATTAAGATCGGTGGTCCAGTGGCTTCAGCCCTGGACCTTACAAGATAACATTGTTGATCCCAGGGGACCATTCCCCAATGCAGCACCTGCCCCCTCGATTTAAAGGGTAAGGGTTGGGTTTATTGCCCATACTCCCTTGAGGGGGAATGCCGATGGATCAACATATTTTTTGCACTCGCCTCCCATGAGCTTCGTGAGTGGTCCCACATTAATAGGGCTTTGTGCCTAACCCGTACACATGGGGTACATGGTAAATACCTTAATCATTTGGTGACCCTCCATAAATGGTCATAATTTCTCGTCTTGCTTGATTGCTTTGGATGTATATAATTAACAAAATTAGCTATGACTTTAATTAAGCACATAATCTCCCACAAATTGTCGGCATTCGCCATTTTCAAACACACACTACTTCATACTGTCGTGCCATAAGTCACCCAAAAAGTGCGATACACATACCAGTTTAAAATGAACAAGAAATTCTGGGGAAGCCAGCTAGTGTAGTGGTTAGAATGTCAGCCTGACAGGTAGGGTTCGAATCACGCACAAAGCACTGCCCTGTCTATAGCTCTGCTGATCAGGCCTAATGGGCTGAAATGTACATAGAGAGATGATCTTTTCTCGATTTGTTTACGCTTTACATTTAAACCGGTATGCATGCCTAATTCATTTAGTTATAATTAACAAAATTAGGTATGACTTTAATTAAGCACATAATCTCCCCCACACACACACACATATATATATATATATATGTATGTATATGTATGTAGGTGGCGGAGTAGGATTCTCCCATTCCTCAATTATTCTTTCAATCTCTTTCTCCTTAAAAATCCAAAGAATTTTAGTTTGGTAACCTTTCCATTGTTCCTTGATTTGGCATTAAATGAACCAAGTGGTTTCCATAATCAGTTCAGCTTTTCTAATAGATATTCCCATAGAAATGTTAATTCTTTTTATTTCTTTTAATCATCTGTAGGTGATTCCAAGAATGTATTAACACGGATGGTGGAGACCTTTTTGGAATTATATAAAAAATAGGTACTCCCATTTGGATGTTCATTTTTGGAATAATACCCTTTGGAAAGGTATGAACCCCCCTCACCTATGGGTTAAATAGTACCTCTACTGTTCTTCCCTAAGGATAATGTTGGTATTAAATAACCCACAAAGTTTGATGTCATTAAACAAGGAAACCAAACCAGACAGCCCTGTAGCCCACACTCTGTTGGTATGAGCCAAACAGCAAGGAAGTCTATCCCCTTTTCACTAGCGCTAGACCAAGGAGATTATTTTAGTGTCTGAGGTGGAGCACCACACCTACTGCCAGCTCCTCACTTTACTACACAGATCCCTGTGCTACTTGTACGCTGAGTTGGTGAGGCTGGTATTGAACCAGGAACTTTGTGATTCTTAGGCAGACTCTCTACCGACAGATCTTTTTAAAACTTAGCATATGAGTAGCACAGGTATCTGTGTGGTAAAGTAGGGAGCTGATAGTAGGTATGACGCTCCACCTCAGATGCAAAAATAATCTCTGTCTGGCTGATGCCAACTTTCGGCCAGCTTGACAACTTTACTTGCTTTATAAACTCGGATATAGACTGGGCTGGTTTAGCTTAGTCGATAGAGCGTTCACTTAGGAATCACAAGATTCTGGGTTCGATACTGGTCCTCACCAACTCAGCACAGGAGTAGCAGAGTTTAGGTAAGCTGATCTGGGTGGGAAGCTGACATTAGGTGTGGTGCTCAATCTCAGCAAAAAGTTTCATAGTCTAGTGCTTAGCAAGGGGATAGACTCCCTCAATATCTAGCTGATACCGACAATAGGCCACTGTTGACTTTACTACTTATATCTCCATATTCTTTTTCCTTTGATGCTACCGGTTCCTGCTTGATTACTGAAAGTTAAGTAGTGATGAGCTTGTCCAGTACTTAGATGGGTGACCATTTAAGGAACAGCCGGTACTGTAAGTAAACCAAATATCAAAATGACTTGATTTGGCATTAAATGACCTGAAAAGGGTTTGATGTGCCATAAAACAAAACCAACAAATAATATCTCTATTTCAGTATATTCTTATATATCTATATTATGGACAAGTCACACTGAAAGCACCAGTTCCTGCTAGATTACCAAAGTTAAGCAGTGATGAGCCTGTTCAATACTTATTGGGTAACCACTTAAGCAATAGCAGGTACTGTAAAAAACTGGAGTCCTTTGTTTATCAAAATGACTTGGCATTAAATAACCTGAAAAGGGTTGATATGCCGTAAAACAAAATAACCAATGAAAGCACCAGTTCCCGCTAGATCACTGAAGTTAAGCAGTGATGAGCCTGTTCAATACTTAATTGGGTAACCACATAAGCAACAACAGGTACAATAAACAACTTTAGTCCTTTGTATATTGAAAAAGACTTAATTCAGCATTAAATGTCCCAAAAAGGGTTATGGTAAAGTCATGTTGAAAGCATCACTTCCTGCTAGATCACTGAAGTTAAGCAGTATTAAGCCTGTTTAATACTTAATTGGGTGACCACTTAAACAACAGCAGGTACTGTAAGAAACTAGTCCTTTGTTTATCAAAATGACTTGATTTGGCATTAAATGATCCGAAAAGGGTTGATATGCCGTAAAACAACCAACCCACCATTCTGATGTCAAAACTTGTTAAACTGTCTGTAAATTCTTTTCTCGTGTCTACAGCAGCAACTATGATCAAAGCTGCCTTTTTAAAATGATGGAAATGTTTTTATTTCTCTTCTTCCTCAAACATTTTCTGATTCATATATCACATAATAAAATTTCAATGTTTCAATTTTATTTGATCTTCTTTAGTGATGTTTTGTCAATCGGTTACACAAGTTGTAGCTGATGAATGAGCGAGTGGGTTGTTGCTGCTGCTACTTTTCCTCTGATTGGTCAGTCTTGGACGTTATTATTAAATCACCAGAAAAAAAAAATTGTCCTTACAACCCTTTTTATCTCAAATTACTTTTCTAGTGTTTAATCTTTTTGTTTTAAATTGATCTGATATTTTAAATATTGTTAGATTCATGTAACTAATTGGACATCTTAAGTTTTATGTACCAGACTGGATTATTGCAGGTCATGTGACTACTTAGTACCCAGGTACTGAAGGTATTTCGGCATTATTCAGAGAACTGCTGTTGATGACCAGAGATGCTGATAGGTACGCGCCCAGCGTCCATTCCTGACGCATAAAAAATCATATCCATGAATCACAGTATTTTTCTTTTTTCTTCCCTTACCATTTCAAGCTAACAGTAAATACATTTCAATAGTTTCTTAGAAATGAATTACACAGGATAGGTTACAAGGTTGGAGTTAGATGGCTTTAGTTGGAACCCAGTGTTTTTCTTTTTCTTCCTTACCATTTCAAGCTAACAGTAAATACATTTCAATAGTTTCTTAGAAATGAATTACACAGGATAGGTTACAAGGTAGGAGTTAGATGGCTTTAGTTGGAACCCAGTGTTTTTCTTTTTTCTTCCCTTACCATTTCAAGCTAACAGTAAATACATTTCAATAGTTTCTTAGAAATGAATTACACAGGATAGGTTACAAGGTAGGAGTTAGATGGCTTTAGTTGGAACCCAGTGTTTTTCTTTTTTCTTCCCTTACCATTTCAAGCTAACAGTAAATACATTTCAATAGTTTCTTAGAAATGAATTACACAGGATAGGTTACAAGGTAGGAGTTAGATGGCTTTAGTTGGAACCCAGTGTTTTTCTTTTTTCTTCCCTTACCATTTCAAGCTAACAGTAAATACATTTCAATAGTTTCTTAGAAATGAATTACACAGGATAGGTTACAAGGTAGGAGTTAGATGGCTTTAGTTGGAACCCAGTGTTTTTCTTTTTTCTTCCCTTACCATTTCAAGCTAACAGTAAATACATTTCAATAGTTTCTTAGAAATGAATTACACAGGATAGGTTACAAGGTAGGAGTTAGATGGCTTTAGTTGGAACCCAGTGTTTTTTTTTTTTTTTCTTTCCCCCCTCCAAATACCGTATTTGACGGCATATAGGACGCACATTTTTTGAAATTTAGTCTCGTGTTTAATACACTAGACTATATACCTATATGATTTTCCCAACCCTATTGCCCTTATGCAAGCCCCAACCCTTTGTATCATATGGGCTAGAAGGCAATGGCTGAGGGTCTACATGTCCTGGGAATGATGTTAAATCTATCTGATGGTGAGGTTCCAGTTTTGGAGGTTTGGGGAATGTGGAGCACCCCTTCATCACCATTGCTCCCAGGTCCACTCTGAATCGGAGTGGTAGTACCTGTTAGGGTCCCATCTATGGGTTAAATAGAAAAATGTGTTTATAAAAAAAAATTGAGTATACATTTAAGAATGAATACATTTCAAAACTTTGTCAGCATTAAATGACCCACTGAGGTTGATATGCCATAAACCAAACCAAACCTTAATATTTCAGCTGATTTTAACAGTGCTGTGGTCTAGATGATCTTGATTCTTCCTCTGATTTCCAGTTTCACCAGTCTCATTTCTAGGCCTTTGGAGAATGCTCCAAGGGCACTAACTACAATTGGTATCACTTTTCATGTTCTACAGCTTCTTTTAGTTTTGGTTTGATCAAAGTATTTGTCTATCTATAATAATGGAGATTGGGTGTATTTCTATTGTAACCAAAACTGTCACAGCTTGTATCACAATATTCTCTATTGTGCAAGTCTATTAATGAGTATTTAATTTATACCAAAATCTTTAATATGTAGAATAAAGTACAACTCTGTTATATATACACACAAAATTTGAGTAAACAATTTTAAAAATTGTCTTTTACTCTCACCCTTTTTTCAGTAACTAAAAAGTTTACAAATACCTACAATTTTGTGTAAAATTTATGTAAAATATTCCAAATAATTATTTAATAATTAATAGATGCCTGCAATATTTTATTTGAGGGAGACAGGATTAAGTTTCTATTTCAAATTATTTTTTTTACTCCTTTAATAAATTTGATTTTACTTATGATACAGACCCTCAGACGTTTGAATTTTTAACTCCCACCATCCTCAAGTAATATCTTTCAAAAATTAATTTTTACACTGCCCAGAGGATTTTTTTATTTTTTTATTTTTTATTTTTATTTTTTTTTGCTAGTTATAATAAGGATATTTCCATTCAAACTTTTTAGGAAATATATGGTGATTACACCCTCCCCACACCTTAATTTACAGCCTTTTTTAATTTAAGATAATAGTTTTTTTTTTTTTTTTTTTTTTTTTACATATAAATGGTATAACATTAATTTAACATTGTAAAGCTAATTCTCTGTAAAAATGAATGATATTTTTTAGAAAATGTACCAACTATTACTAATAGATTACTAATAATCTAGTTTGCAATTATTTCCTATATATATATATATATATATATATATATATATATATATATATATATAAGATAATCTACTGAGTCAGACGAACCTACTATTAGTTTCATAAAGCTCTTCAGGCTAAAATCTGACTCTACTTAGGTATCGAGCACTTTTTTACAAATTAGCTTCTCCTAGCGGTTATATGAATATATATATATATATATATATATATATATATGGGAGTAAATATGGAAATTAAATCCGACAATATAAAGAAAATTTGAAAAAAACAAGTATTCCGAAATTGGGATGAATTAATATCGATGTTTAAAACATTTCGGTTACATTGAACCTTCATCTTTGGGGTGAATGTCTCTTTGGGCGTCACGCGTCATGACACCTTCGCGTGAGTAGATCGCGACTTGCCTTTTCAAAATTAAAACGCTGATCAAATACAGTTACATAACTAAAAAGATTTTCATCTCCTGTCACATATAAAAACATCCATCATTTCTTCACCCCAAGAGACATCCTGATGAAGTTCAATGTAACCGAAATGTTTTAAATCGATTATTAAATTCATCCCAATTTCGGAATACTTGTTTTTTCAAATTTTATATATATATATATATATATATATATATATATATATATATATATATATATAAATTGTTTTCTTTTGGCCAAATACTATACCAATAGATTATTTTCTGTTGGTACGAATATCTTGGTCTTTTCTTTTTTTTTTTCAAAAATTTTTTCTTCCTGGTTGATGTTTGGTAGTATATTTTACAATCAAACTCTCTGCCGGGTTTTTTCTCTCCGCAAGGATCTACCGACACGCTTAGTGTATATATATATATATATATATATATATATATATATATATATATACACTAGAAGCAGTTCCTCGGCATTGCCTGGGTAGAGTGGATGCAAAACAGGTTAGTCCCACAGATCCATTATTATTGAATCGTGAGTTGATCCTGGTAGTATGCCCCCATTAAAATCCCTATGTAAAAAAAAACCTTGCTTTGATCCAGCCACTTTGAAAAGAAAAATCAATGTCTACTATTTAAAATATTAAATCAAAAAAAAAAAAAAAAATCTAGTCTGTTATCTAAATTTGATTATTTTAAATTATCTTCATGAATATAAATCAAGCCTTCATTATTTTTGCTCAAAAACCAAGCCCTGGTGATATTTAATGTGTATATATATTTACTTTGTCATTAATTGTTTTATTTTCTAAGTTTCCTCCGGTCTTAGATTCACACAACTGCCCTTTTATATATGTACTAGAAACGGCTACCCAGCATCACCTGGATAGAGGGGGATTTTTAAAAAATTTAGTCTCAAAGATCCATTATTACTGAATCGTGAGTTACTTTCCCACAGGATGTCCCATTTAAATCCCCAGGTAAAAAAAAAACCTTGTGCTGATCCAGCCACTCTGAAAAGAACAATTAATGTTTACGATTTACAACATTAAATACAAAAAAATTCCATGCTGTTATTAAAATTTTATTTTTTAATTATCTTCACGAATGTATATCAAACCTTCATTATTTTTGCTCAAAAACCAAGATATGATGATAGTGAATGTTTATATATATTTACTTTGTTGTTAATTGTTTTATTTTCATAGTTTCCTCCGGACATACAGATTCACATAACTGCCCTTTATATATGTAGAGGAAGCGCGTGGTGTAATGGTTAAAGTCATGGGAAATGGACTCGTCGCCCCGAGTTCAAATCCTGGATGTGGTAATCGCCTTTCACTTAGCGCTAATACCCTTGGGAAAGGTATGAATCCTACTCTCCATCCAGCTATGGATAAATAGTAGGGCAGACTGGGCTCTTAACCTTGGTTAGGCAACCGGTCTAGGAGAAGGAAAACTCTGAATTCAAAACCTGTTGAACTCCGCTTAAGAAATTGACTTTGTGTCACATCCTGCTCGTGCGGAGGGGTTGGTAAATATATATGTATATATGTATAGAATAGATATAGATAGATATAAAAATTTAATGTCCTGACACTTCACAGCTCTGATCTTAACTAGTCTACTTATATATGTATATAAAAGTCTGTGTGACTTTATATATTTATTGGTTATACAAGTTGTTTTTATTAAAGAGTAATGAGAAAAGTTTCATTGTTTTATAGAAATATGTGAATCCTTATTCAATTGAACAAACTTTGTGTTATTATAATCAACTTTCTCATTACCATTTCAGATCAGCTTGATAATAAATTGCAAAAATGCTTTGCTGTTTTAAGAATTAACAGAATTTTGATCAGATCTATATATTAACACTCTTGTTCATTAATCTTCAGACCATTATCATCTTGCAACACCCTCTGGTTAAAAATGAGACCGTCCAAATCATCCAAAATGAAATGCGATCATCTATATATTAATACTTGTGTTCCTTAATTGTACAACCATTATCATCTTGCAACATCCTCTGGTTAAAATGAGACATCCAAATCATCAAATATGAAATGCGTCTGTATATTAATACTCATATTCCTTAATTGTACCATTATCATCCTGGTTAAAAATGAGACAATCCAAATCGTCCAAGATGAAATGCAAAAATGTAAATCCTAATTAACTGGTATTGCTTATTTGTTGATGTTTTTGTGTGTGATCACCTCAGTTATTGGATCATTCTGTTATTGTTATAAAGGGAAGAAAAAGGACAACCTTATCATATGGGTGCTAGAAGGTGGTGGCTGAGGGTCTACATGTCCGGGGAATGACGTTAAACTCTATCTGATGGTGAGGTTCCAGTTCTGGAGGTTTGGGGAATGTGGAGCACCTTCATCACCATTTGCTCCCTGGTCCACTCTGACCCGGAGTGGTAGTACATGTTAGGGTCCCATCTATGGGTTGAATAGAAAAACATGAGTTTATAAACAAAATTGTATAATGCATTAAGAATGAATTTATTTCACAACCTTGTCGGCATTAAATGACCCACCGAGGTTGATATGCCACAAAACCAAACCAAAAAAAAAGACATGCTACACAAAAAAATATAAGAAAGAGTAGGGGGAAGATAGAGGGTGTGAGCGCAAGGAAGCGATAATGCTATTGTTTCAATCAAACAATGTAAAGATGAAAAAGAAAACTAGTTAAAAAGATAATTATAAGTAAAAAGTTGATGGGGCAGCCTAAAGTCGGTATCAGCCAGTCAGCGAGGCAGTCTATCCCCTTTTCACTAGTGCTAGACCAAGGAGATTCTATTTAGCATCTGAGGTGGAGCGCCACACCTACCATCAGCTCCTTACTTTACCGCACAGATCCCTGTGCTACTCATACGCTGAGTTGGCGAGGACCAATAATTATACTTTTTGCATATTTTACAGTAGATCTTAAGTTGCTATGTTTGCTTAAAATTAGCTTAAAATTAAAAGAACTTGAAATTAAATTATCATACTGTGGCAGTGAGGCAGATAGTTTATTGATTTAGTGAGTCCTGAGATGCACATATTTGATTTGAACGAGTCCTTGGGAAATTTGAGAAGTTCCAACTAAAGTTTCTTAAATTGTAGGGTTTTTATTTGTGATCTGGGGAAACGAAGCCGTCTAACCCCTACCTTGTAACTTATCCTGTGTAATTCGTTTCCAAGAAACTATTGAAATGTATTTACAGTTAGCTTGAAATGGAGGGAAGAAAAAAGAAAAACACTGGGACACATGGATATGATTTTACTGCGCCCTTTTAGATTTTTATGCATCAGGGATGCAGGACGTGTTTCTATCAGCATCTCTGCTGTGGTATATCCACAGGTCCTGATAGTTAGTATTAATATAACAAATTTAAAGATTTTTTTTGTATCATTAAACTTTGGTTTAAGTAAAGACCTCAGGGTGGCTTAAATTCGGTATCGGCCAGGCAGCGAGGGAGACTATCCCCTTTTCACTTGTGCTAGTCCAAGGAGATTGTTTTTGCATCTGAGGTGGAACGCCCCCCCCACCATCAGCTCCTTATTTTACCACACAGATCCCTGTTCTACTCATACGCTGAGTTGGTGATGGCTGGTATTGAACCAGGAACCTTGTGGTTCTTAGTCAGACACTCTTCTGACTGAGCTAAACTGGAGGAGCCACGCACAACCCAAAAGCTCATGCGTGGCTAGTGCTAAAAATTGCATGTGTGCCCCTTGGCATTCCTCTTTTGAGGTGCATCAAGCACTGGGCAATAAATCCAGCCCTGCTCCTTTTAGACAAAGGGGGCAGGTATTGCCTGGTGGAGGATTATGCTGATATCAATATCTTTTGTCAATTCAAAGCTGTAGAAGGATAATAAATGTACTTTTATTATCCTCAAGGTGTCGACTGCATAGATTCCCTTGACCCTCTCTTGCCATCTGTCTCTATAGATCATTGCTCTTGGTAAGTCCTTTAGATGTTGTCGGGTATCCATACAGCTAATGAATGTAAGTTTTTGCTGTTTGGTCAACACTTATATCTATGGGTAGGGGAACATCGCTTATGAGTTCATCCTTACTTCTCCAGCAGTGCTGAGCATTTGACTTTGGGAGACCTGTATGTATTTACTCAACTCCCACATGGTTGTTAACCTGTCAATAGCAGCCTATACTTTATCTATGCGTATGTTGCCATTGCTTCTTTCAATAGATGAGATATTGCTACCAATGTATGTTAACCTTTCAGTACCAGTTCCTACTTTACCAATGCGTATGTTGATATTGCTTTCAGTAGATGAGATATTGCTACCAAGGTATGTTAACTTATTCATAGCAGTTCATGCCTTACCTATGTGTATGTTGCCATTGCTTCTTTCAGTAGATGAGATATTGCTACCGAGGTATATGAAAACCGGTTTATTAATTTCAGGCTTTTCATTTAATGGGAAGTTACCATTTTGATTAAAACGCATGAACTCTATTTTAGTATTTGGACTATTGTCCTCATCTTTATTGTTATCTGTACAATGTTTGGCCAACGTGCCCTCCTGCCTTCTTCTGGTATTTCTTGTCAGACTCGGGAGCCTACTTGAACTCGGGAACCGTCTTTTCGAAGTCTAGAACCTTGTCGTAATTTTCAAGACTTTTTTTTTTTTGTCCTGGTTAAGTGTACTAATAAAGCTTTTTGGTAAATGTGGGGGTGGGGGTGTTTTGACCTATTTTCCTGAATGTGTTACCTGCATTGGAATAAACAATGTCTAAAAACAATCTTGTATTCAGGTTACCCCTTGTTTATAACCTGGACTATTTTGAGAATGATAAGATTCTACACTTGTTATTTTGGCAGGAACCATTGCAAGAATAATCATTGTCAGGGGATTTTAAACATTTGGTGCAATTATTTTTTTTAGCGTCTCCGATTGTTCTGAATTTAAAGAATATTTCAATCTTATCAATAACTAATTTTAGTTGAAAATCTCATTTGTAAATGAAATACAAATTTTATTGCTAAAACTAGCGGACCATATGACCTTTAGGCACCCCCTTTGTGATCTTGTTTCATAAGGACATGTTTTTCATTTACAGTCAAAATCTGGTTGTTTGTTAACAGATGATTTAAAAAAAAAAATTTTTTTTTTTTAAATTATAAAACTAACCCTAACAAACAACTGGATTTTGATGGTATAAATGAAAAACATGTCATTATGAATCGAGATCGCAAAAGGGGTGCCTAAAGGTCATATGGTCCAAACTAGCAAAATAAATAAAAAACGCCCCCCGGGCGGTGTAAAAAATTAATTTTTGAAAGATATTGTCTGAGGGGTGGGAGTTAAAAATTCAATGTCAGAGAGTTTGTACCATAAGTAAAATTATCAAATTTATTAAATGAGTTAAAAAAAAAATGAAACTTAGTTCTGTCTCTGTCAAATAAAATGTTGCAAGCATCTATTAATTATTAGATGATTATTTTGAATATTTTAAACCATAAATTTTTACCCAATCGTAAGTATTTATTTATAAACTTTTAGTTAACTTCTTCTTACTGAAAAAAAGTGTGAGTGTAAAATATAATTTTTAAAATTGATTACAAATTTCAAAAATAAATTTTACCATTTTAAAGTAATGCAATTTTTTAATTAATTTCATAGTTTATATTGTTTATTAAAATAGAAAGGATTCAAATGTTGAATTATAAGGATTAGCTTTTATTTTATTAGTGATAATTGTTCTTTATTGTATGTATTGATGATTTTGGGAAGCGGTGATGTAGTTTTTTGTTACAAATATACCGAATCTCCCATTATTATTATAGATGAAGTAAATTTCTTTCCATTTCCTGTCTTCACTTGGGCATGTCTAATGGGATTCCCTTTCTATTTAGTGACACCTGTTGATTAGTTTGGATTCACTTTTTTGCACCTTGTTCATAGTTGGGTGGGTAGCATTAAGGTTTTAGATCAGGCAGGGGTAACCTTTTTCAAGAAATGGACATCATTGGGTAGGAAACACGACTAGAAGGCGATGGCTGAGGGTCTTCATGTCCTGGGAATGACATTAAACTCTATCTGATGGTGAGGTTCCACTTCTGGAGGTTTGGGGAATGTGCAGCACCCCTTCATCACCATTGCTCTCTGGTCCACTCTGACCCAGAGTGGTAATACCTGTTAGGGTTTCATCTATGGGTTAAATAGAAAAATGTTTTTATAAAAGATTGAGTATCTATTAAAAATGAATTTATTTCAAAACTTTGTCAGCATTAAATGACCCAATGAGGTTGATATGCTGTAAAACAAACCATTTCAAGCTCACTTTCTACCAAACTCTTATAACAAACTTGAACTTTACCCTATAAACTTATCCCTTAAATTGATTTCCAATCCACTTAGCACAAAACTGCAAACAACCGACTGTCAAAATCAAGAAAAATCCTTGAAAAAAAGACATAATAAATGTGACCATCCCTCACAACCTACCACTTGGCATAAAATAATCCTGGATTAGTTGACATGCCATTAAAATCAATCAATCGATCAATCAATCATTAAAGTGATTTCCAATCCACTTAGCAACAAACAACTGTAAACAACCTTTAAAAAAGGACATAAGAATAAATTTGACCATCTCTCACATCCTACCGCTTGGCATAAAATAACCCTGGATGGGTTGACATGCCACTTAAAATTAATCAAACTTTTGGAAGTATGATTGGTATTGAAAATGGAATTGGTAAGCAGTAGTTTGAATTCCAGCCAAGGCTGAGTGAGTTTTATTTTTTATTTTTTTGTTCTGATGCCATTGAAAAAAGAAAGCATGAATACTTTTCTCTCCTTCTTGTAAGCTATGGCTAAAATAGTAGGGCAGGCTCGGTTCTCTCCAAACTTTGTGACCTAACCAGTCTAGGAGAAGGAGGAAAGATCTGATTCAAAATCAGTGAGAAACCCCTATCAAATTAAAGACCAAAAGTAGAAAATACAGCAATACCTCATCAGAGATGCTGATAGGTACACGTCCTGCGTCACTGATGCATAAAAATCTAAAAGGACGCAGTAAATTCATATCCATGCGTTCCAGTGTTTTATTTTTATTTTTTTCTCCCCCACCATTTCCAGTTTCTTGGAAATGAATTACACGCTATGGAGTACAAGGTAGGGGGTTAGATGGCCTTAGTTGTTAGTAGATAAAAACTCGGCTATTTATTAAGAAATTTTAGTTGGGGACCCATCAAATTTCCTGGGGGGGGAACTCCTTCAAATCAAATGTGTGTCCCAGGATGCACTGAATTTAAATACTATCAACATCACTGCCCCTTGTCAAAAAATAAAACAGGATATCACCTAGATCTGTAGAATAGGATGTACTAAGAAACAACAACAATGACTGGATTGATAATAATGCAGAGTAGCAGATTTAATTTTATAAAAAGACTTGTTGGTGTGTGTGTTGTGTCTGGCTTGTCATTCGAGATGTGTTTCTTTGGTCCAACTTTCTTGGCAGTTGTTCATCATCAGTTATTGTAATTGCTTATGAAAAGCTAATTAATCTTGAACACCAACTAAAGTGTCTTAGACTGAAGAATGTTACTACCTCCTACATCCTATGTGTGACGGATGACAAAAGGATAATCTTGGTTGTTATACAAGAGTCAACAAGGTAACTTTCTACTAAAACATTGTTGGTACATTCCTTATAAAAAAAAATAATTTAATAGCTTGTCACTTAGCACACACACACACACACATCGATAATAGTGCCCAATATCTTGAATAGAGCATGTATATTTAAGTAGCGTGGACATGAAGTCAACAATGCTTGTGTATTGACAGATTCTTGCCTATGCAATTCTCAAACACCTTGGTTTGAGAATCGCATAGTCAGCATTAACTCTTAAAGTCCTATACCACCTCATTCCACCTGGCCAGAAGTCTCATTCGTTTTCTTAATCCACCACAAATGATAGCCTTTAGTTAAATGTAATATTAAACATATTTAGAAGCTTTTTGATTTAAGGGAAATAACAGGTAACTTTAGATGCAAAGGTCATTTTTAGCCATTTTTTTAATAAATCCTTGTAGGAATGCTCTGGAGTTAGAAAATTCTCAACAGGATGTTAAGAGTTAAATGACCCACTGAGGTTGATATGATGTAAAACAAAACAAATATGTCAAGCCCTAGCCCGTATATGATTTTTCTAACCGTATTGCCCTTATGGCAAGCCCCAGCCCCTTTTTATCATATGGGTGCTAGAAGACGGTGACTGAGGGTCTTCATGTCCTGGGAATGACGTTGAACTCTATCTGATGGTGAGGTTCCAGTTCTGGAGGTCTGATAAATGTAGAGCACTCCTTTATCACCATTGCTCCCAGGTCCACTTTGACCCAGAGTGGTAGTACCTGTTAGGGTCCTATCTATAGGTTAAATATAAAAACACGAGCTTATAAAAAAATTGAGTATCCATTAGGAATGACTTTATTTCAAAACTTTATCAGCATTAAATGACCCACTGAGGTCGATATGCCGTAAAACAAACCAAACATTCCCCAAATCTCCAGAACTGTAGAGCCTTGATGGAAAGGGGAGGGATATTTTGATAAAAGTTTGGTCTCTAGTAAATCCAACTTTGTTAGTCGTAAATATTATTGTTCCTTAAAGTTCTGCTTTATAGACATTTAAGTAGCACACACACCTACCCTATTAAACATTTTCTTTTTTTTCTTTTTCTTTCTAATGACACACAGTATGTCTTAGATTTTTGCAATGTTGGAAGAGAATTTAAAAAAGGAACGCGGCTCGTGGCTCGTGGGGGGGGGGGATACTTCAATCACAAATAGTTATTTTCTAATATCTAAAAGCTTGGAAAGTCGAAAAGAGGAAAGACGTCTTTTTGAATGAAGCAATATTTAACCTAATTTAGAATTTACAAAAATATGTTGCTTGCTTTTGTGGAATGTAAAGAATCAGCATTATGGGATTTCCCTGTCTGTCACTCTCTCTCTCTCTCTCTCTGTCTCTCTGAACCCCCACATCCCTCCCACTACTGTTCTTCTACAAGGATGGCTTTGGCATTAAATATCCCATGGAGGTTGATAGGCCATTAAACGGACCAAATCTTTGTTGGGATGACAAATTTACAGGTCCAGAGATGCTGATAGGTATGCATCCTGCATCCCCTGACGCACAAAAATCTAAAAGGGCGCAGTAAAATCATATCCATGCATCCCAGTGTTTTTCTTTTTTCTTCCCTCACCATTTCAAGCTAACTATATATACATTTCAATAGTTCCTTAGAAATGAATTACATAGGATAGATTGCAAGGCAGGAGCTAGACTGCTTTAGTTGTTTCCCCAGATCATAAATAAAAACCCTACAATTTATTAAACTTTAATTGGGGACCCGTCCCAGGATGCACTAAAATAAAAAGCTATCAGCATCACTGCTTAAACAACAGGAATTGAAATGGAACTTAAAGCTGAATCTCTCTTCTTTTTTTTTTTTTTCTTTCTTGATTTTTTATTTAGCACCAAAAACCCTGAAGAACCTACCGGGAGGTCCACTGAGCTTCGGCCGCTGGATTAGGTTTTTGTAAATAATAGCGTCAATCCCGGGGGCTATCCCCCCAAGCAATACTTGCCCCCATGGGGTCAGGGCTGGGTTTATTGCCCAGTGCCTGAGGCGCCCCTCTTGTGGGGGAATGCCGAGGGGATCAACACAATTTTTGTTCTTTCCCACCCATGAGCTTCGGCTTGTGGGTGGGCTCACATTAAAACGAGGCCTTGTGCCCAGCCCATGCAAGTGGGGTATGAGGCAAATACACCAAAAACCCTGAAGAAATTTTGAGCTACTAAAATGACAGGTAACAATCCCATTGTACCAATTCCCAAAACAATTTTTAGCTAAGAATCTAATTAGTCATCTACAAATATCTTTGAATTCTTCTTTTGCTCTCTTCCCACTTGCTACCCCTCTACAATCTTGTACTGTTCTTGTTGGGATCAAAACAAGACTGTTCTCTTTTGGCTCAATCCTGATAAAATAAAAAATAAAAAATAAAAATAAATCATTCAAAGTTGATTTTTAATATTATTACTAAAACTTAAGTGAGATACCAGCTCCAACAAGGATTGCTTTTTTTTTTTTTTTTTTTCCCCCGCCTCCAAATACCGTATTTGACGGCATATAGGACGCACATTTTTTCCGAAATTTAGTCTTGTGTTTAAATACACTAGACTATATACCTATATGATTTTCCCAACCCTATTGCCCTTATGGCAAGCCCCAACCCCTTTGTATCATATGGGTGCTAGAAGGTGGTGGCTGCGGGTCTACATGTCCTGGGAATGATGTTAAACTCTATCTGATGGTGAGGTTCCAGTTCTGGAGGTTTGGGGAATGTGGAGCACCCCTTCATCACCATTGCTCCCTGGTCCACTCTGACCCGGAGTGGTAGTACCTGTTAGGCATCTCTGGATTAAATAGAAAAACATGAGTTTATAAACAAAAATTGTATTATCCATTAAGAATGAATTTATTCCAAAACTTTGTCGGCATTAAATAACCCACTGAGGTTGATATGCTGTAAAACAAACCAAACACAAACCCGTAAATAAGATCTTATGTTAATCCGGCCTGAAAAAAATGATTGTTTTGTGCTTCCATTGATTTGTTTAACTCTAGATTCACGGACATTTTCAAGTAGAATTTTAATGCTGTTTTAATTTTAAAATATCTTTGCGAATATAAATGAAATTTTTATAATTTTTTGCACAAAAAGCTCAACTCGGTAACAGTGAATGTGTATATTTACTTTATCGTTAATTGCTTTATTTTCGTAATTTCCTCCAGACATACATACACACAAATGCCCTGTATGTATGGATAGATAGTAGATAGATGTGGCTTTAGGCTTTGCAAATATATTTATGAAGGCATTCTTTGATTGGTGCAGGCACACTGATTGCTGATAAAACCACTGTAAGATAGGCAGGATCTCCTGTCACACGTGGTCTGTCAAAGCTACAGGTGTGATCTGCTCTAGAAGTATCATATGACATTATTAGATTATATAATACGAATAGCAAAGATTTCCCGACCTGATTACTGTTGTGACATGCCGATGTAGAGAGGATTGTCTTGATATCTTCTAAAAGTGCTGAGTTCAACCCAAACAAGGAAGGGAGGTGGTTTATTTATTTATTTTTTTTTTTTATCTTATTTTTATAGTTAAAAAATAAAAACTTGAATTATGTAACAAGTTTAACTTCTGGATTTGTGAAGTAGCTATTTAACTCTTAATGTCCTATACCGCCTCATTCCACCCGGCTGGAAGTCACATTCATTTTCCTAATCTACCCCAAACGATAGCCTTTGTTTAAATGTAATATTAAACATACTAGCTAATATATACACCCTCCGGGCGCACGTATTTAAGTTTTCATGCAATAAAATATATTAAATTAGAAAAGACTAATGAAACTTAATAAAAATTCAGATAAAACTATTTGAAACATAGGGGGCTATAATAAAAAACAGTACAAGTGAAACTTACTCTTCAATCACTCCAGCCTTTCATTGCTAAATGTTCATATTTTAACTATTTAGTTAAAATAGGAAGTAAAGAATAAAATTACAGTTAATTCTTCTCGTTAATAAATTTCTCTTAAGATTTATTGAAGAGATCTTTGCTCATATTCATTAAGATAAAACCAAACAATTAGAAATCAATAATACTAAGCACATATTTATTAAAATCAAATGTTTAAAATCAATATGCAAATTAGCCTTCCCGTTCACACTGTAAACCGCTGTTTTGTTGTATATATATAAATACAACTGCATGTTGTTAGTTTGTAGATATGGTCAACCGTATTGATAATGTAAAACAATTTTATTAATAACTGAGTTTTAAAAATAAATTAAATCATGGAAAATGTTACGTAAATAACTAAGGGAATTGTGATTTGTGTAGCTATATAGTTTCGGTTACAGACAGAATACCACACAATCTCCATTATAATAAGATTTAGAAGTCTTTGATTTCAGAGAAATAACAGGTAACTTTAAATGAAAAGGCCATTTTTAACCATTTTTTAAAATAAATCCTTATAGGAATGGGACTCTGGACTTGGAAAATTCTCAACAGGATGTTAAGAGTTAAACTTAGCTTAGTTGTGGCACCCAGTGAGAATCAAACTCAATAACATTGGTCTGGTAATGGTCTAGCTTGTTAACTGTTACACCTTGCGAGGTATCCTAGGATTTATTTGAAAAATCACTTCCTTCGTATGCCTTTTCAACAACCACCTTGTATCAATGGAATAGAGTACAGGGGGGGGGAAGACTAAACACAAACACTCTTTTATCCTAAAAACAAAATGGAGGCGTTTGTTGTGTAATGGTTATAATTGTAGAAAATCAACACTGCAAGCAGAGTTCAAATTATCAATGTAGCTGTTTGCATTTTTCCATAGCACTAATACTCTTGGGAAAGGTATGAATCTAATTATTCTGCTTCCCAGCTATGGGTAAATAGGGCAGACCTTAGTATAGCAACCAGTAGAGAAGGAAAAACTCTGAATTCAAACCTGTTAAACTCTGCTTAAGAAATTGACCTTGTGTTACATCCTGCTCATGAGGAAGGGCTTGGTAAATACATAAAAACAAACTTATTTTAATGTAAAAACAAAAAGAAGCCGAATTCTCTACTTGTCGATTAAATAGAAACTACCTAACTTTAAAATTCTGTTTTTGGTTTTTGTTATTAACTATAATTATTACTTATAATTATTACTTATAATTATTACTTATAGTAAATAATTTTTCCTGTCTCTTTCCGGTTAAGCTTTCTTGTCTGATATTAGTCATTGATAAAATAACTTTTTAATCTTCTTCCCAAATTTCTCTGAATTTTTGAGTTGAGGGCTGATAATTTACTATTGATAAAATAACTCTTTAATCTTCTTCCCAAATTTCTCTGAATTTTTGAGTTGAGGGCTGATAATTTACTATTGATAAAATAACTTTTTAATCTTCTTCCCAAATTTCTCTGAATTTTTGAGTTGAGGGCTGATAATTTCGATTATTGTCCTCATCTTTGTTATCTACACAACGTTTTGGTTGATGTGCCCTCCAGCCGCCTTGAGGTATTTCTTGTTGGATTTGGGAGCATTCGTTTGGTTTGGTTTATTGATTTTAACGGCATATCAACCCGTCCAGGGTTATATCATGCCTAGTGGTTGGGGTGTTTACATATTGTGTATTCATATATATACTTTTAGTAATTGGTTTTAACAATGTGTTAGCATTATTGGGAATTATATTGTATGGCATTGATTTGTTTCATGTCTATATTCTATGGTATAATTTTATTTCCCTTAAAAAGGAGAAAATATCCCCAATGTCAACATTTTCAAACAGATCCTTCATATTGTTTGCTTTAAAATAATGGTTTCTGATGGGAGCAAAAAATCTGCATTCCATCAATGTGTTTAACTGTCAGGGGTGTTTGACATGTTTCACATTGTGGTTGTTGTTCTTGTTTGAGTATATAAGAGTGTGTTAGTTTTGTATGACCAATGCATAATCGGGACATAATGACTTGTTCCTTTCTAGACTTTTTGTGTCATAATTGTAAAGAATTTAGTTCCAAGTTCTGTGAAGGCTCCCAAGTACAAAGAGAAAGTTCCTCAGTCCAATAAGATAAACATCTGAAGAAGGCCATTGGCACATTGTTGGAAATGTTGTGTAGATAATAAAGATGAGGATAATAGTCGGAATAATACAAATTCTTCCTTATTATATAAGTAAATTTAGAATATTTCCTAGACGTCTTGTGACCTGAAAATGACTAAAGTTGAAAATACCATTTTTATTTTTCAACTGAAGATTTTTATTGTATTGGTAATTGTAATTATTGCAAAGAATAATTTAATTTCTCCAGTTGAATAAGGAGTTTAGTGAACACTTGTTGAAATTGAGGATTTATTATAATGTAAAAATCATTTCTCTTTAATCTTCAACTCTTATTTTGATTTGGAATAGCTCAACTTAAGACTTATCTACTTTGAGCTCGGATTTAAATAAACTTAAATTTATCCTCCTAAACTATATGCCTCCCAATATAATCTTTTCTCTCTATCATTTTATTATTATATATATATATATATATATATATATATATATATATATATATATATACACACACACACACACACAGGAAGTGATTATTTTCCTTGATTATTGTTGTCAAAGATCCCTTGGTTGTAGGAAGTTTCTTAATTTTCTGTTAATTTCATACCTTAATTTATTAACCATTTTGTTAATGGCTTGTAAGTGGTGGTCTAAGTTTGAAAAAGGGTCAAAATAATCACTTCCTATTTGTAACAATTAAAAAGTTTTTTCATTTAACTTGTATGATAATTTGACTTTAATCCTTGCAGGGATATCCAGCATTGGATTGGGTGGGTGGGGGGGAAACAATACATACTTCTTATTTTAAAACTGTAGTAGATTTTGCAAAAAGGATTATCTAAACTGGGTTGGGGGTGGTGTAATCACATGTAGAAACAAATCCAAAATGAAAAATTGGAAGTTTCTGCTAAAAAAAAAAAATAAATAAATAAATAAATATTTTGAGATATCTGCCACAGAATTTTATTAAAATGTTTTTTAGAATCTAAAATTGTTTTATACTGAAAAGGTTTTCTTACAAACTATTAGTGTAAAATAAAAAAAAATAACCCTTTTTTCAAACACTATATCTCGACTTCTATAGTCTTGTACTAATTTTATTTTAGAATTTTCCGTAATCATTGACTTAGCACAAAGAATTTGATCAATTTAAATTTTTATACAACTTTTAGGTCTTTTCTATAATATCAAAAATGTATTGGGATTTAAAAACAAAACTAAATACGAAACTTTTATGGGGGGGGGGGAATCATGACTTTCTTTCCATTTGAAAGAAAATGTTTCTATAAAATTTGTTCCAGTGTTAAGAACTGTTTTGTGAGATGTTTACACTGTAGATATTGCGGGGGCTGGTGGGGTATTTGTAAAAAGGAAGTCTTTTTTAAAAAAAAACAAAAAAAAACAAAAACACCAAGTCAGTAATCATGATAGCTGTTATGTCATTACCAAAATTATTGAAGCTAAAGGGAAGAAAAAACAAAACCAAACGTTTCAATAATGAAGCATAAAACTACAATTAAAGTGACATGCTTTTGTCGTTAAAATGAAATTGTGGTCGAACACTGAAAGAAAAGTGGAAAAACAGACTTAAAAAAAAAAAATTGTCAAAAAAATCTTGTCTCAAGAGAATTCTTCTAATTGTATATCCAATTGACGTCATTAAAAAGAATTAGCAGTTTAGCTCTGTCGATAGAGCACCTGTCTAGGAATTGCAAGTCCTGCCAACTCAGCGCATGAGTAGCACAGTTTGGATAATCTGATCTGTATGATGAAATTGGAGTTGACACCTCGGCAATAGACGGGCGGTTGGAGAGGCCCCTCCAAGCAATCCAAGAAAATTCTTCTAACTGTATATCCAATTGATGTCATTAAAAAAAAATAAGCAGTTTATCTGTCGATAGAGCACCTGTCGAGGAATTGTAAGTTTCTGGGTTCAATGCCAGCCCTGCCAACTTGCACGGTTTGGACAATTTGATCTGTGTGGTAAAATAGGGAGCTGACACCTCTGCAAAAGACAGGTGGTCACATAGGCCCCCTCTGATCAATTGGCTGGTCACATAGAGCCCTATCACCTATGATTGTCCGAACCCTATTACCCTTATGGCCAGTGCCAATGCTTTTATCATGTTCTAGGTGGTGACTGAGGGGCTTACTGTCCTGGTTATGACGTTAAGCTCGATCTGAAGAAGTTCCAATTCTGGGGAATGTGGAGTACCCCTTCATCACCATTACTCCCAGGTCTACTCTGAACCGGAGTGGTAGTACCTGTTTGGGTTCCATATATGGGTTAATAGGAAAAAAAAAAGTTGAGTATCCATGAATGAATATAACTTCAGCATTAAATAACCCAATGGGATTGACATGCTGTAAAACACAACCAACCGATTCCTTGGCATAAAGTCTCCCTGGTTTAGCACTAGTGAAAAAAGAGTTAGACTCTCTTATTGTCTGACTGATACCAACAATAGGTCACTTTGCTAACTTTACTACTATTGCAGGGATGGAGAGGGAGAAACAAGATAGGGGCAGTATTATCTGCGTTATTCGGACTATTGTCCCCATCTTCATTGTGTTAGCTGTACAACGTTTTGGCCGATATCAGGGCGCGATATTAATGTCGTCCCGGGGACGATAAAAATGACATCCGGGACGATCAATACGTCATCCTTGACAGTTTGCTGGGGACGGTAAAAAATTTTCCTAAAAGTTAGTACTACATTCCAATATTGGCCGTCCAGTGATTGCCCGAATGCTGACCTCAAAATGAGGCTACGGCACCGCAGGTCTATTCTCAAAGCCATGTAATGAATAATGGTGGAGGGAGATAGTTTAAAAGGACGGCATTAATTTCGAGCCCTGGTGTATGCACACGCACTAGACAAAACGTGACCCATTCAGCTCTGGGTAGATAATTGGGATTAGCAAAAAAGGAGTTAGCAAAGTGAATAAAATTTTTTAAAAAAGGTTGGGTGGAATATGGCCTGAGACGAAACCTTAACATCATAGGAGATAGTCAAGAGATACATAGAGGGGAAGAAAGATATACACTTGAAGAGATTGGTCGGTTTTTAATTTTATTGCAAATTACGACTAATTAGAACCAATTAAAACGGAATTCAATCCTAAAAGTAAGGAATAATTTAGTATAATTTGTGTCATTAAACTAAACAGTACAAAAGCCTTTAGGAAACAAAAGTTGATTAACTCGGCTTTAGTATAATTATAGATATTTATATAATCATGCCACAAGCCATTGATACTTAGCTGTGAGTAGGGTAGTTTTTTTTTTGTTTTTTTTTTTTTCTTACACACACACACACACACACACACACACACACATTTTCATTGTCATGTGCATGGTCAATGTTAAAGTAATAAGATTGAGATTAATAATATTAACATAGTCTGTTCCTTGTATTTATACAAAATCTCAAATGTTAGCTAAAGTACTCATCTATGTTTGCTAAGAAGTGGTTGTAATTGAGAGGTAGAATGCTTATTTTCTGACTCTTGATGGTCAGCTGTTAAATAATGTTGTCATTTTACTTAGCTTAGTTACTTACTACAACAGGAGATTTATGTTAAAGAATATGAAATAGTTTTCTGAAATAACCATCTCTGCCTGGTATAGGGGGTATAGACTTGGATTGAAACTGGCTGGAATGATAATAAACAATTCTAGAATATTGATGGTCAGCTGATCTGTAAAAAAAAAAAAAGTCAATTTTGTAGAGAAATAATTTCCAATTTGTAACTTTTTTTTTTTGTAAAGCAATGAAATTATTTTACATCTCCAGTTTAAAGAAACTTAATTAGTAATGTTTAATTACACATGAATGTTAAGCAGCGTTGAGTCTGGTCAGTACTTGGATGGGTGACCACTTGGGAATACCAGGTGCCTTAAGCATTAAAAAAAAAAGGTGGTATGGTGCTCCACCTCAGATGCAAAAACAATCTCCTTGGTCTAGCGCTAGTGAAGGGGATAGACTCCCTTGCTGATTGGCTGATACCGACTTTAGGCCACCCCAACGACTTTACTTTTTTTTTTTTTTTTTTACACATGAATTATTATTAGTAAAACGATTTGGGGAATTTTTTTTTTTCCCCAAATTCTGTAGTTGTCTTGCAGCAACATGGTCTCCTGCAGATTTTTGTTTTTTTTGTTTTTTGCTTTCAACAAGTCTTGCTTTTCCCTCATGAGGAAGAAATTTATTTCACATAAAATCCCTCCCCTGTGCCCAATAGGCATGTATATAAAATTTGGTGATTCTACACCAAACTGTTTAGCTATCTTTGGAAGACATTTTTGATTATTTTGATATAATTTGAAAATGTACAGGGTGTTAATTGTTTTAGATAGTGCTCTCAATAAGCCACTCCTTTTCCCCAATGAGGAATAAATTTATTCTACATAAAATCCTTCTCTTTGGTCCTTCCTAATTGTTAATATTAGATATGATTTTACAAAAAAATTGATATTTTGTAACCTATTTACTGTTCAAATGATGTCAAATTTTAATGGCATCAGATGCAGTTTAGCGTTACACCCAGGACACAACAGCATGTATAGAAATAACTAAAAATCCTGTTTAATGTTTAAACATCTTTTCTTTTCCAGTGAATGGAATTTCTGGATATTTAAAAAAAAAAAAAAGGTGCTTAAACATTAAATACAATTTTGAGTTATTTTTTCTACACAAGCTGTTATAATCTGAGATCATTTGAGAGGCTGTTTCAGAAAAATTGATATCATTTCATAATCTAATAAATTTACCAAGTAATCTCAAATTTTAACAGCAGTTTAAGAAATAAATCCAAATTCTATGTTGAATGTTTAAATGCCTTTTCTTTTTTAATGAATGGCATTTCTCTACCTGGAAAACAAAAAAGATATTAAACATGTATATTATATTTTATCTGATTTTATTTAACAAAAACCCCAAAAACCCAAACCTTTTCATTCTGTGAAAGGTGGTTTTAAACGGTTAACTCCAAAGACTTACTCATTCTTATATACCTGAACAAGAGGAACAACCATGATGTGTAACATATCAAAACACTGTGCACTGTCAAACACTTCCTCATAGAATGTGAAGTTTATGCTCCTACCAGAAAAAAAGATTTTTCAACGCAAATAACTTGAAAGATTTGTTTGAAAATGTTAACATAGATATCACATTGTCCCTTTTGCAAGAAATAAAAAAAACCCATCAAATTATGAATCTGATATAAAATATGGGAACATACCTGAAAGGCAAAATAGATTACTAACTTTAATCTTGCAATCTAATAATTTGTTTTAGAAAATAAATACCACAAATTAATCCCTTACAAGACATGCTTTTTTATATATATATATATATATATATTTGTGTACGTTATGTTATCTGTATGTCTGGAGGAAACTTTGAAAATAAAACAATTAATGACCAAGTAAATATATACACATTAAATATCACCAGGGCTTGGTTTTTGAGCAAAAATAATAGATTTGATTTATATTCATGAAGATATCTAAAAAATAAATAAAATTTAAATAACATGGAATCTTTTCCATTTAATATTGTAGACATAAATTTATATTCTCAGAGTGACTGGATCAACGCGGGGATCCAACTCCTAATTCAGTAATAATGAATTTGCGAGACTAACTTTTAAAAAAATCCTCCCCCCTCTACCTAGGTGATGCCGGGTAGCCACTTCTAGTGTATTATATTGTGCATTGTTGTATCATGTATATCATATTGTATATTTTATATATACTAGCCAAATAAAAAAAACACCCTCCGGGCGATGTAAAAATAGATTTTTAAAACATATTGCCTGAGGGGTGGGAGTTAAAAATTCAATGTCAGCGAGTTTGTACCCTAAGTAAGTAAAATCATTCATTAAAGGATTAAAAAATAAAACAATTTGAAATGTAAACTTTAAATATATATTAAAAATAAAACAAACTATATATAGATATATAATACCAGTCATGTATTTATTAAAACTTGTTTTAAAAAACAATGAGGACTGTCTAATATTGCATGTTCAAATTTTGAGTATTTATTCTGTTATGACGATTTTGGGTAATGTGACGTAAGCAGTGACGTAATTTTTGTTACAAAAACCGGAAGCAAATCTCCATTATTAATACTAGCAAATATATGCACCCTCTCGGTATAAGTATTTAAGTTTTAATGTAATAAAATATTGTATTAAATTAGAAAGGCTAATGAAACTAAATAAGAATACAGATAAAAAGATTTGAAACAGGGGGGTATAATAAGATTTGAAACAGAGGGAGTATAATAAAAAATAGAACTGAAACTTACTCTTCCATCACTCTCGTCTTTCATTATTTTTTTCTAATTTAAGTATTTAGTTATAAGGAAGTAAAGAATAAAATGACAGTTATTTTATCTTGTTAATGGATTTCATTTAAGATTTATTGAAGAGACTTTCATTAAAATAAAACCAAACAGTTAGAAATCAATAATACTAAGCACATATTTATTAAATTCGATTTTTTTAATATTAATATGCAAATTAGCCTTCCCGTTCACACTGTAAACCGCTATTTTGTTGTATATATAAATATAATTGCATGTTGTCAGTATGTAGACATAGTTAACAGTATTAATAATGTAAGACAATTTTATTAATAATTGAGGTCTAGATAAAAATAAAATCATGGAGAATGTGATGTCAATAACTAAGAGAATTGTGACTTGAGTAGGAATATAGTTTCGGTTACAGACAGAAAAACACACAATCTCCATTATAATAATATATATATATATATATATATATATATATATATATATATATATATATATAGAGTTGGCATTAAGTAACCCACAGGGTTGATATGCCATTAAACCAATCCAAAGTAGAAACTGAATCTTAAGGGTGTCATCTCTGATCTCCTCTTTAGTAGGACAACTCCACCCTTGGTGGTCAATGTTAAAACTTAGTTCATGAGTAGATCTTGTATCAATATTTCTACTAGTATTGACTAATCCTGTTGCTGCGGCTGCTGGGTGTGGACAAGATGATCTCTCTTAATCAGAAATAAGGGAAGTCAAATAAATCAGTGGCATTTAGTAACGTCAACTTGGAAAGGAAAAAAAAAAAAACAAAAAAAAATACTTTATAAATTTTTGCAGAAATTTACTCCCAAAATTTGGCCTTGTGATAAAATCAAATAGTAGTATTAGTAGTATTAGTACGTCTTTGTTATAAAGGAGCTTATGACTTATATATTTGAGTTTTATCACAAAGCCAGCTTTTGGGAGTAAATATTTTGTTTCATGCTAGTCGTTATGAGGATGTCTTGCTGACAACATGGGTTCTTATGACTCTCTCTCACCACCTCCGCCCTGTCGGTGGGGCGTTAGAATGCACCGACTGCACCTCTGTAAGACTCCCCCAATGGGGCCACCTGTTTGCCGTGGGTGGCGACCCGTGATGCTTAAGGATAGAGCCCAGGTGGATGAGCAGTTCATGACCTGCAATACTCAACTTTGACCCTATCTTGGGCTAGACGGGCGGTCGGAGAGGCCCCTCCGATCAATCGGCTGGTCACGTCAAGCCCTAGCACCTATATGATTTTCCCAACCCTGTTGTCCTTATGGCAAGCCCCAACCCTTTTTATCATATGGGTGCTAGAAGGTGGTGGCTGCGGGTCTACATGTCCTGGGAATGACGTTAAACTCTATCTGATGGTGAGGTTCCAGTTTTGGGGGTTTGGGGAATGTGGAACACCCCTTCATCACCATTTCTCCCAGGTCCACTCTGACCCGGCGTGGTAGTACCTGTTAGGGTCCCATCTATGGGTTAAATAGAAAAACATGAGTTTATAAACAAAATTGTATTATCCATTAAGAATTGATTTATTTCAAAACTTTATCGGCATTAAATGACCCACTGAGGTTGATATGCCGTAAAACAAACCAAACCGTCCTCATGACATCCATTGTCAGCACAGAGCTGATCAATGTAAGGGTATTTGCCTCACACCCCACTTGTATGGGCTGAGCACAAGGCCTTGTTTTAAAGTGGGCCCACCCACAAGCCGAAGCTCGTGGGTGGGAAAGAACAAAAATTGCGTCTATCCCCTCGGCATGATCAATGTAAGTCTTTGCGGGTTGGTTCACTTTGGTGTGTCCATGTGTAGTTGTCCACAGAATGTCACTTATGAGTTTGTCATCTAGATATCTTACCAAGAGCAATTGGCAGATTAGGACAGATGGCGTAAGAGTCAACAAACTCATTTCTGTCGTCGCACCTTGGTGATAATAAAAGTAGGGTTAAATCGAATTTAACGGACCTAAATTCCACCATTGAAATTCCCCGCTGAAAGAAAAAAAAAAAACCCCCAAAATCAGGGAATTAACCGAATTTAATGAAATTTTCAGTGTTGATATATTAATGAATAAAAGATATAATGCACCAGTTATTTTGTTTAAAAACTTTTACATTTTTTTCAGGTCAGTTAACTTTGAACTACATATCTTTAAGAATCTGTGTTATGCCTCAAAGATATGTGGTTCAAAGTTAACTGACCTGAAAAAATGTAAAAGTTTTATAAATAAAATAACTGATGCATTATATCTTTTATTCATTAATATATCAACATTAAAAATTTCATTAAATTCAGTTAATTCCCTGATTTTTTTTTTTTTTTTTTTTTTTTTTTTTTTCTTTCAGCGAGGTGACATACAATGGTGGAATTTAGGTCCATTAAGTTCAATTTAACTAAAAGTAGTATATTTGGATTGGCCTATTGTAGGTATCTGCTGGACAGTGAAGGAGTCCATCCTCTTTTCACTACCACTAGACCAGGGAGACAGATCCAAGTTGTGCACTGAATTGGTAAGGGTTGATAGTGAACTTGGATCCTCGTGGTTTTAAGACAGATGCTCTACCGACTAAGCTGAACCGAGTCCCAAATATTTAAAACTGTACATTTTTGTGTTACACTCGGTACTTAATGTAATTAGTACAGTAGTAAGCAGTGTAGCTTTTAAGTGTGTTACATTGGAGATAGTTCTAGATTTTTGATTCTACTTGGGTACCATATTGGATCTTAGACTTGCCCTGATTTAAAAAAAAAAAAAAAACTCCTGGGTCTTGTATATGAAATTATCTAGCAGGCTAATTTTTACCCACATGCTATAGATTACCATTACTTTTATCTAAGCTACAGCCCCTCCCCACCATAATGTGATATTTACTGTTAATTGGGGGGGGGGTAGTCCTTTATAAATAATGTTTATATAATTAACTCCACCTGAGGTTGTCAGATTTCTAACTCAATCTGATTTCTTAAACATTAAATATCTCAAATGAATTAGCAAGAATATAGTATTATCTGCGTTATTCGGACTATTGTCCTCATCTTTATTTGTACAACGTTTCGGCCGATATACCCTCCGGCCTTCTTCAATTGGACACCTGGCCTAGTGGATAAGGTAGTTAGGTTAAGACAGTTCTAAGTGACAGTTATCTCTGGATTACGAGTTCAATCCTGAGTAGAGGCAGTAACATAGAAAAATAATTAACACAACTCTTACCCCAACTATGGTTAGCGGAATGAGAACAGGATACCCTTATGGACTGAATAAAGGGTTAAGTTCAAAGTTCCGTGATGGCTCCCGATTACAAGAAGGTTCCTGAGTCCAAGAAATACCTGAAGAAGGCCGGAGGGTATATCGGCTGAAATGTTGTACAAATAACAATGAAGATGAGGACAATAGTCCTAATAACGCAGATAATACTAATCATTAAGCCTCATCTCAAACATTCAGAGAAATAGCAAAGATATAATACATAGAATAGTTTTATTAATGACGTCTCTATGAAAATCTGATAGATTTGCTTCAAAACAGCCCATGTTATTAGTGCATTTAAAATCTATCAATGTGTCTTAATAAAGGCTTGAGGAAGCAGAATTTAATGTTCCAGCGAAATATACTACACATTTTTGTCTGAGTTTGTCTTTCATTCCTTATTTTACCTCATAGTTAATAATTTGCATACTGGTTTTAACAACCTGGTTTATTAAATAATTACTTGTTTTTATTGATCTAATATTCTTTCTCCAACTAATCAGTCCTAGAAATGATTTTCTTTATTTTTTTATAGAAACCAATTAAAATATAATCAAAATAGGTAATCATTTTATATGCATTCTTATTTAATTTTGTTAGTCTTTCTAATTCAATATATTTCATTACATTAAAAGTTAGCATTTTTTTTTTATTTTATTAATGTAGTTATTTTATTGATTATCAGATGCTGATGTCCCTGACTTACAAAAGTCTAAAAGGACACAGTAAAATCATATCCATGCATCCCAGTGTTTTTCTTTTTTCTTCCCTCACCATTTCATGCTAACTGTAAATACATTTCAATAGTTTCTTGGAAATGAATTACACAGGATAGGTTACAAGGTAGGAATTAGACGGCTTTAGTTGGGACCAAGTGTTTTTCTTTTTTCTTCCTTCACCATTTCAAGCTAACAATAAATACATTTCAATAGTTTCTTAGAAATGAATTACACAGGATAGGTTACAAGGTAGGAGTTAGATGGCTTTAGTTGGGACCAAGTGTTTTTCTTTCTTCCCACACCATTTCAAGCTAACAATAAATACATTTCAATAGTTTCTTAGAAATGAATTACACAGGATAGGTTACAAGGTAGGAGTTAGATGGCTTTAGTTGGCACCAAGTGTTTTTCTTTTTTCTTCCTTCACCATTTCAAGCTAACTGTAAATACATTTCAATAGTTTCTTGGAAATGAATTACACAGGATAGGTTACACAACTCTTACTCCAGCTGTGGTTAGCGGAATGAGAACAGGATACCCCTATGGACTGAATAAAGAGTTAAGTTCAAAGTTCCGTGATGGCTCCCGATTACAAGAAGGTTCCTGAGTCCAAGAAATACCTGAAGAAGGCCGGAGGGTATATCGGCTGAAACGTTGTACAGATAACAATGAAGATGAGGAGCATAGTCCGAAGTTAGATGGCTTTAGTTGTTTTCCAAGATTATAAATAAGTTGTCGTCGTCGTTGGGGTGGTCTAAAGTCAGTATCAGCTAGACAGTAAGGGAGTCTATCCCCTTTTCACTAGCGCTAGACTGAGATTATTTTGGTGTCCGAGGTGGAGAGCCACACCTACCATCAGCTCCTCACTTTACCGCACAGATCTATGTGCTACTCGTACTTAGTTGGCTAGGGCCGGTATTGAACCCGGAACCATGTGGTTCGTAGTCAAACGCCCTACCAACTGAGCTCAACTGACTTCCCAAAGACCCTACAATCTACTAAGAAACTTTAGTTGGAGCCCATAAATTTTCCCAGGGACTCGTTCAAAGCAAATATGTGTATCCCAGGATGCACTCAATCAAAAGGCTATCAGCATCACTGGATTATACAGTTTTTTTTATTTATGTTTGTGAGACATAATCATGAAAATTAAATGAGGAAAAAAAGTGTTATGATTGTTGCAACACTTGATCTGTGTTTAAACACACACACACACACACACACACTGTATGTATTGCACAGCCAAACATTCTCTCTCTCTCTCTCTTAAAGCAATGATTTGTTTTTTTCTGTTCTTCCTGTTAATCAAATTAGTCTCTCTCTCTCTCTCTCTCCTATTTAGTGTGGAATGATAATTGAATGTAAATTCTGGTTCTATTGTGTAAATTGGCTTTTAATCCTTGACATCTTCTCCTACATTTGTTCAATGTCATTTGTTACAAACATTTCTGTTGAAATTACAAGACCCCCCCCCCTCTCTCTCTCTGTCTTTCTTTCTTTCTCCCTCTCTTCTCTCTCTCTCTCATTAAGAAAAATATTACAATGTTAGAATATTGTTATATTTTGCTTCTCTTGGACACGCAATCATAATATACGAAAGTGACCATTGGACAAATAGTTTTTTTTTTTTTTTTTTTTTTCCCCCCAATTTAAAAAAAATATTTTTGTTTAATGCCAACGTTTATGTGTAGATGCATTCTGTAAAAAAAAAAATACTGCTTATACTCGTGGAAAGGTTGCCCCTTTTTATAAACTCTTAACGTCCTATACCGCCTCATTCCACCTGGCCAGAAGTCACATTCATTTTCCTAATCTATCCCAAATGATAGCCTTTGTTTAAATGTAATATTAAACATATTTAGAAGTGTGATTTAAGTGAAATAACAGGTAACTTTAAATGAAAAGGCCATTTTTAGCCATTTATTGATAAATCCTTATAGGAATGGGGCTCTGGACTTCTTAAAATTCTCAACAGGATGTTAAGAGTTAACCCAAAATACCACTAAAATCATTGGTGTGACCTATCCATTCAACATAAATGTAAAACAGCACTACTTTGTTTGAATTTTTGAGATGAGGCTTAATATACATGTTAGTAATATATGAAAGTGACCATTGGTCAAATAGGTTTATTTTTTAATTTTTTTGTTTTAAGCCAACATTTGTGTACATGTATTTTTTATTTTATTTTTAAATAAAAAATATACCGGTTTAGAGATGCTGATAGGTACATGTCCTGCATCCCTAATGCACAAAAAATCTAAAAGGATGCAGTAAAACCGTATCCATGCATCCCAGTGTCTTTTTTCTTCCCTCACCATTTCAAGCTGTCAATACATTTCAATAGTTTCTTAGAAATGAATTACACAGGATAGGTTGCAAGGTTGTTTCCCCAGATCATGAATAAAAACCCTACAATCTATTAAGAAACTTTAGTTGGAACCCATAAATTTTCCCGGGGACTTATTCAAAGCAAATATGTGTGTCCCAGGATGCACTAAATTAAAAAGCTATCAGCATCACAGGGGTGGAAGGACATTTCCTTTTTAACTAAGGCCAAATATTTTCTTCATGGGATTATTTTGTGGGTACCGATCTTTTCTTCAAATAACATGACAGACTATACTGAGTTACACGATACCAACAGCAAAGAATGATCCTTGAATTGATTTTACTGATTACATTCATTCCATTATCAATCTTAGATATTGTTGCTTTTTATTATCCGTTAAATGTGACTACCTCTGTCCCATAATAATTGTCACGTTGGTATATGAATTTTATATGCTAAATGTACCAACTCTTTTGGGACAGTGGTGGTATGTCTTTAATAGCTAATTCATTTTAAAATAAGAATACTTAAGGAAGTTTATTACAGTGCACTTGAAATTTTTCTTTGAAAATTTCCTGCTAGATTAAGCAAGGTCATTTCTTGGCGTAATGATGGAAATTTTTCTTTGTTAGAAATTTTTTTTATGTATCTTTAAATATTATGAAAAAGTAATTGAAAAATATCAAACCTGCACAGATTCTATTGACTCTCTCTTGCCATCTGTTAGTCTTGGAAGTCCTCTTGATGGCATACAGTGTCTGTGTTAGAGATAGGAAGTAAATGGCTGTACAGCCGTGTTTTGTAGAGTGCTGCTTCTAAGATTTGTTCAAAAAAGCATGTAGCATCCTTGTGTAGTTCTTCACGTGGTGTAGCCATACAGTAGCACTGGCATGGTTGTCCAGCTGCTGTTTTGTAGGGTTCTGTTTCCAGGATTTGTTCAAAATGGGACACAGCATCCTTGTGTAGTTTCCATTTAGCCTTTTCTCCAGGCGACACTTTGGAAGACTTCCTGTTTTAGTTGAAGATATTTTCATTTAAATTTAAAAAAATTTTTATTTTAAAAAAATTTTATTTATTTTTTTATATATATACTGGTTTGGAAATGGAACAATGGGATGGAATCTTGACTAAACCTAGAATTTTCTATTTTTGGATTTAAAAAATAAAAAAAAAAAATCCAAAAATACCTCCAACTTGAGTGTCCATTTTATTTTGTATCATATGCAAAATTGAAGACTACAGCTAAAAACAATCATTTAAGGTTAATTTTTTTTTTTTATTTGAAAATTTTGTTTGAATTTTCACGATTCCTTGTTAAACCATTTTTTTAATCTTTTGTGAGAAATGGCTAATTTAAAATTGGTTAAAACTAGTTTACCTTAATGATACTTACTTGTTGGAGCGCTCATGGTGAAATGGTTATCATCGTAGGAAATGGACATGGCGAACAGTTCAAATCCTAGACAAGGCTGTTTGAATTTCACAAAGTGCTAATACCCTTGGGAAAGGTATGAGTCCAACTATTCTCCCTCCAGGTTATAGGTAGGACAGACTGGACACTTAAACATTGGTCATCGGTCTAGGAACAGAAGGAAAACTCTGCTTAAAATTAGCCTTGTGTCACACTCAGCTCATGTGGAGGGTTGAGTAAATACATACCTTAACAGTGATGCTGATAGCTTTTTAATTTAGTGTGTCCTGGGACGCATGTATTTGATTTGGACCGAGTCCTCGGGGAAATTTGATGGGTCCCAACTAAAGTTTCTTAATAAATTGTAGAGTTTTATCTATGAACAACTAAAGCCACCTCTAACACTTACCTTATACCCCATAGCGTGTAATTCATTCCTAATAAAATATTTACAGTAAACAGGAAATGGTGGTGGTGGGGAAACACTGGGACACATGGATAAAATTTTACTGTGTCCTTTTAGATTTTTGAGTCAGTGACACCTGATGTGTACCTATCAGCATCTCTGCTTAATGATACTAAGCAAAGTTCTGCTTCATCAAAATATTTAATTGAAAATCTTATCTTTTTTTTTTTTTTTTTTTTTTTTTTTTTTTCACATTCCTTTCCATCACAACACCTGTAGGGTCTTGGCTCTTTCTCTTTATTTTTTCTTCTTACCTAAGAATTCTTTTTCTTTCACCGTTTCATTTCCTCAAATCTGTTGATAGTAAGTTCTTATCTTTTTATATACTTGGGTCAAATTTCAAATGGAGTCCATGTTTGTAACACTACTGACTGATCTGGTCTGCTGGTACCTCCATTTTAGTCCTAATTAAATGAGAATCCATTTTCACTAGCATCCACCCATTCTATCAATTCATGAGGCAATTGCAAAATGTGTGTATTTCACATTTAAGTCATTGATTAAGTGACGGAGAATGAAAAAGAGCAAGACTTTGTCTTGCCTGCCAGGATCGAACCCACGTCCGCCCGCATGCAAAAACAAATGCAATCTAGGTACTGGACGGACGCGAGGTTCGACATGTGGCTGGATATTTGGTTTTTGTGTGTACTTAAAATAACCAAAGCGAGTGAGCAAGACGGTGTTCTTTTAGAAGAGAAGATTGAAAGCTGAGGACTGAGATTATTTGAAGTTTTCCTTACAGTTGGGAGAGAATTAGAGTAATATAACTTTTGAATATTTTTTGGCCCCCCTTTCGAAAGAGTGGTGGCCTAAAGTCAGTATCTGCCAAACAGAGGGAGCCTATCCCCTTTTCTCTAGTGGTAGACCATTTTTAGCGTCTGAGGTGGAGTGCCATACCTACCATCAGCTCACTTTACTGCACTGTGCTACTCATACCAGAGATGCTGATAGATACGCACGTCCTGCATCCCTGATGCACAAAAATCTAAAAGCACCCAGTAAAATCATATCCATGCATCTCAGTGTTTTTCTTTTTTTCTTTCCTCACCATTTCAAGTTAACTGTAAATACATTTCAATAGTTTCTTAGAAACGAATTACACAGGTTACAAGGTAGGAGTTAGCCAGCTTTAGTTGGGATCCATAAATTTTTCTGGGGACTCCTTCAAAGCAAATATGTGCGTCCAGGATGCACTAAATCAAAGAGCTATCAGTATCACTGCCTTTGTATATTTTGACTGCACTTTGATATGTTTAAGTTTATTAATGAGTTCCTGAGGCGACAAGTGTTGGGATTTGCAGAGAAAGTTATTTTCCTGACTTCCCACCAGGCCTGATTAAATCTTTTCAACATGGGTAGCCACATGCAAAAAATGTCAGGTCTTGTTGGGGCATCTCAGCTACTGGTCAATTTTTTGGAAAATTGTAAGTTTCACACACACACACACACACACACACACACACACACAAAAAAATATACTGATGTTAAAACACAAAATTTCACACAATTATCAAAATAATTCTGATCTTCTATTAAGTTACTTTTTTTTTCTTTTTTTTTTTTTTTGTTTACTTTATACTTTTGAAGGAATCTTCAACTTTGGTTGTTTTTTCACTTTCACAGGACGGAGAAGTAAAAACCCACTTCCTGGTTGTAGTTTAAGGTGTCTTCTAAATGATTGTACACTTTCAGGAATATTGATAAAGATTGGTCACTTTGATTTTTGCAAAACAACTAAAATTTAATCTTGACAGAAAAGTTCATATTTCACATTTTCAGCTGTTCAAAGCTAAGTACTGTTTTAATTCATTGTAAAAAAATAAATGAATAGAAGCAAATACAAATTAAATATTTAGAAAAAAAAATTTCTTTCCAACCATATAGATATTTAAGATTTGGATCAGAAATACCTTTACATAACAAAATTTCAACAGAATCAGTTTCAAAGTACAACATTCAATTTGTGAGAAATTGAAATTTTTATTTTTCAAAATTGGTCTTTGGATTTGTTTAGCATATTATTATACTAGCAGGACCTGTGGATATACCACAGCAGTGATGCTGATAGCTTTTTAATTTAGTGTCCTGGAAATGCACGGATTTGATTTGAATGAGTCCTCAGGAAATTTGATGGGTCCCAACTAATGTTTCTCAATAAAGTGTGTAGAATACCCTTTATTGCCATATTCCCAGGTTCACTCTGACCTGAGGTGGTAGTATCTGTTAGGGTAACATCTATAGGTCAAATAATTTTGTTTGCAAATTATTTGTATTAGATAGGAATGCATGATATCATAACTACGCCAAAAAATGTAAATATAAATGGACAATTTACCGATTCAAGAACCTGTAGGCATAAAATAACCTTAGGTGGATTGACATGCCATTAAAATCAATCAATTCATGTTTAATACTAGCTTGATAAGAATATTGTGATATTGCTCTGCATTTTTATGCATAGAGCACTGTAAAAAAAAAAAAAAATTATGGATTAAAAACGCTTTTAGTATCAAAATTTGTGTCTATGTAATATATGATGATGAAGCAAATGAGAAAGTTTGCAAAAAAATACTAAATGCTATTACAACAGAGCAGTTAGTATGCAACCCAGTTAAAATATCAAATTATGAACATAGGAAGACGTCTGTTATTTGTGCACACAACATAAAAATGTGGTGTGCACAATCATTTTCAGGGCAAAATGAGAAAAGTGGCCAATCAATTGTAATTATATCATTGTGTAAAGATGTTATATATATATATAACTGCCTATAACCACTATTGTGACATCTCAGTTGTTTAAAAAAACAAACAAACTGAATACTAAATCCACGTCTGACATTTTTAATAAAACATGCCTCCAAGATAATCTGCTTAGAGATGTATATAGAATGTTTATATAATGTAATATATTTGTGTATATAATTTGTATAATTTATTCATATATACAAATATATTACATAATATATTTATATAATGTAATATATGTATATAGTTTATTTATATAATGTAATATATTGCATATATTTTTATATATAATGTAATATATTTATATAATGTAATATATTGTATATAATTTATTTATATAATGTAATATATTGCATATAATTTATTTATATAATGTAATATATTGCATATAATTTATTTATATAATGTATTTATTTTAAAATAGCTAAAATCCTTGATGAATTTGTTATATAATGTCTATGTGTATTTGTGTAAATGTAAATGATTTTCCCAATTTAGCACTATTGCATCAATTCATATCAAATACAAAAACAAACAAAAAACATTTTTTTTATCTTAACATTAAACTCAATTTGAATCCTGATACAAATCAAGGTTAGAAAACATTTGAAAGATTTGTATGAAGTGACAACCTTTTTCTGTTTTAAAGGATATTTTATCACATTGAATTTACTTTTTTTTTTTTTTTTTTTTTTTTTGTCTTTCTCTTATCCACCATTTTCTAATGATGGTTATAGAGTTTTATAACATCTCAGCCAAAAATGTTGGTCATAAAGGTAGAAATCAATATATTTCTGCTTTTACACATCCTGAATGATTTTAATAAGAATTAACCTTATTTTCTGCTAAGAGTTCAAAAGTACTTTTCCTTCTCTCCCGTGTGTGTGTGTCAGCATGTGTGTCTTTGTGTTAAGCATTTTTTTTTTTTTTTTTATTTAGTCAGGATGAATTATTACTGAAATTATTAGTCTTTCCCCCTTTTTTTTTTTTTTTTTCCTTAGAAATTTGTAAGGTTGTTTTTTTGACAAGATTTTTATATTGTGCAAGTTTTGCTCTTTATAAATCTAATATCAACATTGCCGATGCTTTATTTACACTTTGAGACGTTATTTGGTGTTCATTGGATTGAAGTAACTTTCAAGAAATATGTTAGGGTTGTGAAGACATGGAGTCAATGGTGCTTGGTAACTGGTAGTTCCTTGCTAGAAACTGTTATTACTAAGCACTATTGAGGTCATGGCTTTGCTACCCTTTTGTGTGTGTGTGTGTGTATAGAAAATAGAGAAATTCCAAAAAGATGAATTTATTACTGAAGTCAATAAAATGTTTTGGTTTTCATTTGAACCTTTAAAACAAAAAGAAAAAAAGCTGCTAACAGAAAAAGCACATCTTTTTCTCTCTCTTCATTTTGAAAATATTTCTTTTTTAGACAACACTCTTTTTTTCTTTTTCTTCCTCGTGTCCTAATTTCAGTTTACATAAGGTTAGTTTTTTTTTAGTTTTTTTTGTTTTTTTTTTTTAAATGAGATTTTATATTGTGATTGTTTTATTTACACTTTGAGACGTTATTTGGTGTTCATTGGATTGAACTTTTTAAGAATATTGAATATACAAGGTGTGAAAAAAGTGTTGATTTTTTGTACTTTTTGACACACCTTGTATATATATATCTAAGTTATTGTAGAGAAGTAAACAGACAAACCTGCAGCCAATTATATTCTTAAATGAATCTACACAGTGTGGATATTGAATCTCTTTAAAAGCTGAGACTGGACAAGCTGCGATAATATTGACATATCTCTGGAATACAAGTTCCAAAAAGTTAATTCAGTTTCTTAGGTCATTAATAATTTTAACTAAAAAACAAAAAGAAAAAAAAAATCTATACAATAAACGTAAAGGAGCAATCACTGTATGTAAGTTCCCAATTTTTAATTTAAAGTTTATTAGTTCAATAATTTTTCTAATTAATTTTATTTGAAATTGAGACCGTCAAAATTTGAAGATTTTCTTTTGAGTTCTATTTTGATGTGGACAAAAAGGATTTCAATGAATGAAGGTGTGCTAACACCTTTTATTTATTTATTTTTTTTTTTACAATGCTTGCTAGCAGCTTATAGGCTGCCTTGAGCAATTTATGCCTTTTTTTAAAGTATCATAAAAAAATGTTTATGGTTCATCTTAGGTTTTTTTTTTTTTTTTTTTCTTTTTTGGGGTGTTGGTGGGAATTTTATTCCTTTGATAGTCTTTTTTTTTTTTTTTTTTTTCTGTGTGGATTGCAAATTGAATTTGAATATTTGACATGCATCTGCCCCTGAACTCTTCAGAGGTGGGGGGGGGGCTTAGGCCTAATATACAAAACTCTGTTCCTTTACAGTTGGAGAAAAAAAAATCTCTTGTTACTCTAGTTATCTTGGCAAGAAACTCTTATAATCCATTATAGGTTTTTTTCTTCTTTCTCCATCCTTTGCTCTCTCCCTCTCTCCTCTCTCTCTCTCCCCCTCTCTCCCCCCTTTGCTCTCTCTCGCTCTGCAATTTGTTTTTGTTTCCTAATCTTCATTGTTTTTTTTTTTGTTTTTTTTTTTCTTTGACTAAAGGCAAAAACACTTATGAAGGGGGGAGGGTGTACCTTTTAAGTAAAGTCGTCGGGGCTGCCTAAAGTCGGTATTAGCCAATCAGCGAGGCAGTCTATCCCCTTTTCACTAGTGCTAGACCAAGGAGATTATTTTAGCTTCTAAGGTGGAGCGCCACACCTACCATCAGCTCCTTATTTTATCGCACAGATCCCTGTGCTACTCATACGCTGAGTTGGCGAGGACCGGTATCGAACTAGGAACCTTGTAGTTTCTAGCCGAATGCTCTACCGACTGAGCTAACCCTTCATAATTAGTAATAATACCAAACTCTATGACGAAAGGAATATTAGTGTTAAAGATACCATTATTATTAACTAGCGTGACCTGTAGATATACAGTATGATAATTTATTACATTTAATGTTTACTTTAGAGCTATTGCAAAATAGCTTAATATGTAAAAAGTATAAGATTCTTTTATTTAGCTCTCCTTTTCTTTCTTTTCATTGTTTGATTGAAACAGATTAGCATTATTGCTTCCATGTGCTTACCCCTCTTTCTCTTACTGTTTCTTATATTATTCTGTGTTGCATGTCCATTTTCTTCCCTTTCTTTATAATAAAAATAGAATGGTCCATTATTTAGCTTAGGTAATGACACTCTTAATAAATAATTCGGTGGATAAGCAACACCAGATAATCAGGATTTACATTTTTGCATTTCATCTTGGACAGTCTCAATTTTAATCAGAGGGTGTTGCAAGATGATAACGGTCAGGTTTTAGGAACACAAGTATTATTATATACATGAGAATTTTTCTTCATTGCTATCAAAATTTAAAGCAGGCGTGTCTTGGGTATGATACTAAACTATGGGTTAAATAGAAAAAACATGAGTTTATAAACAAAATTTGATTATCCCTTAAGAATGAATTTATTTCAAAACTTTGTCGGCATTAACTGACCCACTGAGGTTGATATGCCGTAAACCAAACCAAACAAAAAAGATGTCTATATCAGGGTTAAGTGAAGAGTTTAACAGAAGGAACAAATCTGACAAGTGATGATTTGAAAGTTTTGAATGTAGCATACTTTTGGTATCCTTCATTTTGGTAAACTGCTGTTTTCAGTATTTAGCGCCAAACATGCTCACTACTTTTGTGGAACTAGATGCTCATGAATTGTTGAGTGTGGGTGATGAGAATTGGCGGTGTTGTTGAGTGTGGGTGATGAGAATTGGGTGTTGTTGAGTGTGGGTGATGAGAATTGGCGGTGTTGTTGAGTGTGGGTGATGAGATTGGGGTGTTGTTGAGTGTGATGAGAATTGGGGGTGTTGTTGAGTGTGGGTGATGAGAATTGGTTGTTGTGTTGTTGAGTGTGGGGTGATGAGAATTGGGGGTGTTGTTGAGTGTGGGTGATGAGAATTGGGGAATCGTCCAGATGAAAGCACATGGTTCTTATAGAAATCAAGGATGTGGCAAAGCAGGAAACTTTGACTTTAAATCTTCTGAACACTGAAGATCAAAGGGCTTCTTTTCTTTTCCTCCTTTTCTTTTACTTTCCCCATTTGTATCATATTTAATATAATGAAATCAACTTCAGCAGAGACTAAGTTCCAAGATTATCTTCATGTCAATTTTTTTATTTTTTATTTTTTTTTAAATCAAGCAATTTTCTTAAATAACTGCTCTCTAACTTCCTGCCAAAAGTAGTCGACCCCAACCCTACCCCCCAAAAAAAATTACAAGCAACTTTTTGCTTGTGGGTGGGTGGGAGTAATATCTACTTCTCGACCTTCGGCTTGGGAGGGATGTGAAATAATTAACAGCTTAGTTCAGAGGTGCCTCCTTCCAGGTAACTGCCCCATCGCCTAAAAGGGCACCCCCTACAGAAAGCAAGACTGTCACATTCTGGCTTTGTGGGGCAGTTGGATGAAAAGCTTCTTATAGGGCCAGAGATGCTGATAAATATGCGACCTGAGTCCCTGATACATAAAAATCTAAAAGGACATAGTAAAATCATATCAATGCACCCCATTGTCTTTCTTTTTTCTTCCCTCACCATTTCAAGCTAACTGTAAATACATTTCAATAGTTTCTTAGAAATGTATTACACAGGATAGGTTACAAGGTAGGAGTTAGATGGCTTTAGTTGGGACCCATAAATTTTCCTGGGTACTCATTTAAAGCAAATATGTGCGTCCTAGGATGCACAAAATCAAAAAGCTATCGGCATCAAAAGCGTCATTAGATTTGATTATCAATCTTGATATTTTTTTTTTTTTTTTTTTTTTTTTTTTTTAATTTAAAAATTTTTTATATAGATATAATTTTTTTTCTTTTTGTAGTTGAATTGATGGGAGATGATTTTTCTTGCACTCAAAGGTTGTTGAAGATGAAATTCCTAAACCTGTTATTAAACTTGTAGATCACCCAAATCTTTGCATAGAAACCGGTCCGTCTTGTTTTTCACTACTTGCATTTTGGCCTCTATTTGGCCATTCGAATTCTTCTCTACCTTTGTACACCTTGTACTACACCTGACCACTAGTTGTCCTTTAAAAGACTACCAGTACTTTTAGAAGATAAAAACCTTTGTGCTTTAGTCTGTACACACTCCCACCTCCCATGTTTTGACACCCCCACTTGTCGTCATAGCTATATTATAACATGCCTCTTAAAACAATCTGCCTACCATTTTCTACTTTTATACTTGGCGGTGCTGGCAGCTGCAGCTGCTGCTGCCTTCTCTTTTTTTTTTTTTTTTTTTTTTTTTTTTTCTGTTAAGAACTTTCCAGACTTAACAAATCCTCGTTAAACAGCATCTGGTGGTGAGGTTCTAGTTCTGGAGCCCTGTATTGTGGCGTACCCTTTCATTGCCACTACTCTTGGGTCCACTCTGACTCGGAGCGGTAGTACCTTTTTTAGGGTCCCATCTATAGGTTAATTAGATAAAAATGAGTAAAAAAAAAAAAAAAAATCTTTGGCATGAAATAACCCAATAAGGGTTGATGTGCCATGAAATCCAAGCAACCAAATAAATTCATCTTTGTTTTTAATTTTAAGATTATTTCTCCCTGAAATGTTTTGTTTGATGTGCCCTCCGTCTTTCTTCAGTTCGAGAAAGCTCCTGAGTCTGACAAGAAATACCTGAAGAAGTCTAGAGGGCACATCGCTGAAATGTACAGATAACAAAGATGGGGACAATAGTCTGAATAATCCAGATGATACAAAAAAAATCTGTTTTTGTGTTAAAAAGATTTTTAAAAAAAAGAGAACTTGATTGTCCCAATCCTATTGCTCTTATGGCAAGCCCCAACCTTTTTATTATATGGACGCTAGAAAGCAGTGGCTGAAGGTCTTTATTTCCTGGGAATGACGTTAAACTCTATCTGATGGTGAGGTTCCAGTTCTGAAGGTTTGGAGAATGTGGAGCACTCCTTCCTGACCATCTTCCTGGTCTACTCTGAACTGTACTGATAGTACCTGTTAGGGTCCCATCTATGGGTTAAATAGAAAAATGTTTTTTATAAAAAAAAAAAATTTGATTATCCATTAAGAATGAATTTATTTCAAAACTTTATTGGCATTAAATGACCCACTGAGGTTGATATGCCGTAAAACAATCCACCATCAAATACCAATTCTTGTTGACTCTATACTATAAATGATAGTTAAAGTTTGTATTCATTTTGGTAAATCTGACACCTATTTACTTTTATCATTGGTTATAACTCTTGAGTGAGTGGATGAGGGTCAAGATGACCTACCAAGTGTGATGGCCAATAGGGATGGATGGTGAGAGTCAAAGGAATCTCTGCTGTAGGCATGCCCTGATGATTATAACACTTCACAGTATTAAAAATAATTTATCTTAATTTATAAGTTAGTAGTAGAGAGTAGATATTTACTCAACCCGTTAACCACAAATAGGAAGTGACGCAAGGTCACAAGTGCCAGCAAGGATCAAACTTAATAACAATTAAATTCATTTCAAATAATCCACAAGCACAATCAAGAACACATATTATGATACATTCGTGTTAAGACATGCAGTTGTATTGATTTGAAAAAATTTGTATTTTCAGTGTAGATTTACGGTGAAATGAAAATGGCCGACCAAAACATATGGCTTCCTCAAAGTGAAACAAACAAGGGGATGTTACTCTCATTTGTGTAGCTAATGTTCAGATTACCATCTTCTGCAGGTGATTAAATCTAAAGTTAGGAGAATCTTTTATTAGAAAAGCAGAACTAATATTATTGATATTTCTTTTAATGTTTATTCCCGTGATTTTTGCTCATATTCATTAAGATAAAAGCAAACAATTCGAAATCAATGATACTAAGCAAATATTTAAGATTTTTTAATATCAATATGCTAATTAGCTTTCCTGTTCACACTGTAAACCGCTATTTTGTTGTATATATAAATACAATTGCATGTTATTAGTATGTAGATAGGGTCAACAGTATTAATAATGTAAAACAATTTTATTAATAATTTAGGTTTAAATAAAAATAAAATCATGGACAATGTGATGTAAATAACTAAGGGAATTGTGACTTGGATACTGATTTGTAATTTTCCTCTGTGCTCATCTGATAGCACTCATTTTTTAAAAATATAAAAAAAAAAAAAAAATTTACTATTTACATTTTATTTAAAGTACTTGTGAATAGCAGGTTGATTTTTATGCAAACTGTGAATGGTAGCAGCTTAGAAAACTGATCATTTCTGTGCAAATAAAATGGTAAATTAGAAAAACAAATTATACAAGATGGATGTGTTGTTGTTGTATAATTTAAAAGTGTAGAGTGTTGGTAATCTGTACTTTAGGTGTGACCCATTAAAATACTTGTGTTGCTCCTCTCTAAACCATTTATTTCACGTTCCTACCACTCCATCCCATCCCCAATGTGTCGGGGGCCTTCCGTTTATTTAAAAAAAAAAAAAAATGCAGAAAAAGCTTTTTAATTTAATTTTTTTTTCCTATCAACCATAATGTTTTAAATATTTAAAACTAAAAACTACTGCTGTGTGCAATCTTAAACAAGATGTGAAAACAGCTCAAGAGAAAACGGCTGTATGGCCACTTGCCCCATATCACACAAACCAGCAGTGTAAGACAGACAAGACATGCTGGAAAAGCAGGGACAAACTCCTTAGTGATGTTCTGTAGAAGTCAGCACATGGGCATACCAGTTTGGGCTGTCCAACAGACATACATTGCCCAGCCCTGCATGTATACTCGATGCTACGCAGATGACTTCCCCCAGGGGCAATGAATCATAGGGATGGTTAGTGAGAGATTATCATGGGTATCCTTGCTGCTAGCGTGACATGACATCATGATGATTGAACAATAAAATGGCTGTATATTTTTAGAGATGCTGATAGGTATGCGTCCTGCATCCTGCATTGCATAAAAATCTAAAAGGACACAGAAAAATCATTATCTGTGTTCCAGTTTTTTTTTTTTTTTTTTTTTTTTTTTTTTTCTCCTTCCCCCCACCATTTTCAGCTAACTGTAAATACATTTTAATATTTTCTTGGAAATGAATTACACTTTATAGGGTACAAGGTAGGGGTTGGACAACTTCAGTTGTTAGATAAAAACTCTGCAATTTATTAAACTTTAGTTTGGACCCATCAAATTTCTCGGGGACTCGTTCAAATGAAATCCATGCGTCCCAGGATGCACTAAATTAAAAAGCTATCAGCATCCCTGTATTTTGCAAACTTGTATTTACAAAATGAAGGCATAAAAACCTTGATAGATGTGTTTTGTTTTGGGGGTTTATTGTTTTTGTGTCCCCCCCCCCAATTCTCTGTTGCCAGTTGGTGTGTTTTGTAACTAAATCCTCGTAATTCAGTTGCAACATAGAACCTGCTTACCTATTACTAATCACTTCTTTTTTACTTATATACGATATATAACAACAAAACACTTCCTATATAATTCACTGTTTCTTCTTTTTCTTATTGGCATCTAATATCCTAGGGCCATCTTCATGACTATTAGTTTCACAGGTTAGATATTTAAATTGTTGGTGATATCATTTACAAAGTTGCAACACTGTTCATTGCAATATAAACAGACTTGATGTCTGGGGGGGGGGGGGTTTGAGATCGACACTTTGACATGAGGTAAATAGCTATTTTAGTATCTTAATAAAAATAAAGATTTTTCTTCTTCTTCTTGCAATACGGTACTTTGCTATCTCTTTTAGCTAAATGACTGATAAATAAAAACTGTTCTGAATTCCAACTTTGCAGGGACACCTTTCTTCCCCCACTGCAACCCTTTTTTTTTTTTTTTTTGTTATTGGGTGGTGGATGGACAAGTTTTCAAAGAGATGGGTTCCCTCTTGTATATTATTAGGGGGTGAGGGTTGTTGTTAGTGGTGTATGTGTCTAGCTGTTGTTATTGTGCTGGTGTCAGAAGTACTACTTCTTGCATCAGAAGTAAAGAAAGCAACCTCCAGCCTCCATATGGTTTCCTATATAAAAAAAAGAAAAAAAAAGACAAACAAAAAGAGACTGCTACTAGGCATACCCACGCACATGTACACACATCCTGATAAATAACGAGCACATGTGAGAAGTGGAGAGAAAGTTTTTCTTTCTTTTTTAATACTCTATATTTATTACTATAAATTTAAAAAATTTCTTGCATGTCTTTTCTTTTTTTTCTTTTTTTTTTATTGTTAAATCCTGTAAAACTAGTTGTAATGAGAATTTAAATGAATTTCAAAAGAAAATCTCTTTAAAAAAAAAAAAAAAGAAAAAAGTTTCCCTTTTTATAAAGTCATACAGATGATATTAATGTGAACCTATTTAAATATAGCAAATCACATTCTCCAGTGTTGGTTACCACGTCCACTAAATTCATTTATCGCCAGTTTTTTATGGCATATCAAACATTTTGGGGTCGGGTTAGCTCAGTCGGTAGAGCGTTCGGCTAGAAACCACAAGGTTCCTAGTTAGATACTGGTCCTCGTCAACTCAGCGTATGAGTAGCACATGGATCTGTGCGGTAAAGGAGCTGATGCTAAAAACAATCTCCTTGGTCTAGCACTATTGAAAAGGGGATAGACTCCCTCGCTGATACTGACTTTAGGCCACCCAGACGACCTTACTTTTTATTTCTGCTCTGCAGCAAAAATGTAAATATTGCTGTTAAACGTATCTTTTATTTCTATTTAACAATGAAAAATGTTTCTCACTTTGCATCTGTTTGACATTATTTTTATGCATGGTGAATTTTTCATAAAAGAAAATTTGTCTGTCTGAATTCATGGATCTGTGCGGTAAAGGAGCTGATGGTAGGTGTGGTGATCCACCTCTGATGCTAAAAACAATCTCCTTGGTCTAGCGCTATTGAAAAGGGGATAGACTCCCTCGCTGACTAGCTGATACCGGCTTTAGGCCGCCCCGTCGACTTTACTTAATGCTGAAACAAGTCATTTTGATAAACGTTTGTTTCAAGTTCTTAATGAAAATTATCTAAACCAATTTGAAGATATTAACTTCATTTTGGTCTGTTTAATCGTATAATAACCCTGTGGGTTATTTAATGCTAAAAAAAACTGTTAGTTTGAGATAAAAGTTGGTATTCCAGTTTCCTTTACTGGTGTAATTTTATATCTGATTATTTTCAATATGTTTTTCTCTCGAGGAGGATAAAGTGTTAGTTTTCTCTATCAGATCCCTCATTATTTGCGTTAAAATATTTGTTTCTGATTAGAGTGAAAACTCCACACCCCATGAGGAAATGTTTGACAATGTAGGGTGTTTGGCATGTCCCACAACAATGGTTGACCCCCTCCTGCTTGAGAATAAAAATTATGTGGCTAAATTCAGAATTTAATCATTGCTTTTAAGGATTTAATAAAAAAAAAATTAAGGATTTAAAATCTTTAGGGTTAGGGAAATGCTGAGAGAGCCATTAATCCAAGATTAATTTACCTGTGATGAATTTATCTAGAATTGTCAGTTACTTGGTTACAATGTAAATTTTGGTAACTTGAATAGTTCTTAATACCCCACCCCACCAAAAAATCGGGGGTTAGGTGGGCTGTGGCGTAGTGGTTAACATGTTGGACATTATCGTAAGCAAGTTCAAACTCTAGTTTACTATTTATGTTCATTTTACGTAATTTTCACTTTAATTTACACCCTTTCACTAATACCTTTTGGGAAAGGTATGAACCCTCATATCCACCCAACTATTATTCTTCTGTAATGGGGCCGGGTTAGCTCAGTCGGTAGAGCATTCGGCTAGAAACCAAAAGGTTCCTAGTTCAATACTGGCCCCCGCCAACTCAGCGTATGAGTAGCATAGTGATCTGTGCAGTAAAGTGAGGAGCTGATGGTAGGTGTAGCGCTCCACCTCGGACGCCAAAAACAATCTCCTTGGTCTAGCGCTAGTGAAAAGGGGATAGACTCCCTCACTGACTTGCTGATACCGACTTTAGGCCGCCCTGACGACTTACTTACTGTTCTTCTACAAGGATGTCTTTGGCATTTAGATCATAAAGGTTGATATACTATTGGGATTTTTACTATGAAATATCTTGATGTGATTCTTATAAAGTCTGTAGGTGCATGTGGTGTAATGGTTATCATTGTAGGAAATGGACTCTGTGACCCAAGTTCAAATCTTAGATGAGGCTGTTTGCATTTCACATAGTGCTAATACCATTGGGAAAGGTATGCAGCCAACTATTCTCCATCCAGCTATGAGTAAATCGTGGGTGGACTAGGCTCTTTAACCTTGGCTAGGTAATCCTTCTAGAAGAAGGAAAACTTTGAATTCAAACCTGTTAAACTGCACAAGAATTTGACCTTGTCTCACATCCTACTCGCAGTGTGGGGGGGAAAAAAATATATATATATATATATATATCAGATGGGCATCAGTGCACAAGGTCAGACAAGTGTAAAAGGTTTTCATTTGACATTCAACATCCTGGTCTACCATTCTTTTGATTTCTCCTTTTTATAAGTAGTGGGCACACACTTAAAGATTTGGTATATTTGCTTTTGTTTTATCTATAAGACTAGAAGCGGCTAACCGGCATTGCCTGGGTAGATGGGAAGGGAGGGGTGTAAAAAGGTAGTCTCGCAGATTCATTATTGTTGAATTGCAAGAGGGATCCTCGCAGGAGGCCCCATTAAAATCCCTATGTAAAAAAAGACCTTGCATTGATCCAGCCACGCTAAAAAGAAAAAAAATGAATGTTTCCTATTTAGAGTACTAAATGCAAAAAAAAAAAAAAAAAAATGTTTTTATCATTTAAATTTTATTTTATTTTTTTTTTAAAACATCTTCATGATTATAAATCAAATCTATTATTTTTGCTCAAAAAACAAGCCCTGGTGATATTTAATGTGTATATATATTTACTTTGTCGTTAATTGTTTTCTTTTTGAAGTTTCCTGCGGACATATACATAAACACAACTGCCATTTATATATGTATAGAAGATAGAATAGATTATTTATTTGTTTTTAATAATTGGTAATTCCTTTCGTAGGAATAATTTTAAGCCTTCACCCATTAAACCTGACCGACCGGTACTTGTGCCGCTAACTAAAAGCACATAAACTCTGGTAGTTAGAATTCTGGCTGTGGATTCCCCACCTCAGCATAACTATTACCAATAAAATGTTGCAATATTTAATAATTTTTAAGTATTTTTAAATTGTCTAAAGAATGTTATAACCTATTAAGTCTGTTTAAAAGTGGTTAATTACCACATTTTGTTTTTGGTTATTTTTCAAACCAGTAGCTGAGGGTGAGAGAGGTCTATGGTTGTGGGTGGTTCAGGCTTCTAAGGGTTAAATAGAATGAGTTATTATTGTTAGGTTGATGTCAGAAGTACTTCTCTTACACTTGTCCAGTCTTTTTTTATTTTGTTTATTTTATTAAAAGATAGTTCCTACTTGGAAATTTTCAGTTTATTTGAAATTTTCTATAAAATGATGACGATTATGAAATATTAGAAAGGGTAACTTTTTCTTTTTAATCCTTAATTATCTTTTTCTCCAGATTGACTTAAATATTCCAGATCTATAGTAGAAAAACATGGCTAATTTGGAATTAATAAATTTAGAAAAAATACATTTAAAAAAAAAAAAAAAAAAAAAAAAAAAAAAATCAAAGTGAAAATTTTTTTTTTTTTTTTTTTTTTTTTTTTTTTTTCATTTATTTATTAAATCATTGCCATAAATTAAAAAAAAAAAAACAAAACAAACTTGATTGTATGCTATCATTTGACCTTTTTTCAAATTCAGATAAATATTTACAATTTATTATGCAATACTCCACTTTGGCCGTATCTTGGGCTAGACTGGCGGTCGGAGAGGCCCCCTCCGATCAATCGGCTGGTCACGTCAAGCCCTAGCACCTATATGATTGCCCGAACCCCTTTATCATATGGGTGCTAGAAGGCGGTGACTGAGGTTCTACATGTCCTAGGAATGACGTTGAATTCTATCTGATGAGGTTCCAGTTCTGGAGGTTTGGGGAATGTGGAGCACCCCTTCATCACCATTGCTCCCTGGTCCACTCTGAGCCGGAGTGGTAGTACCTGTTAGGGTCCCATCTATGGGTTAAATAGAAAAACATGTTTATAAACAAAATTGTATTATGCATTAAGAATGAATTAATTTCACAACTTTGTCGGCATTAAATGACCCACTGAGGTTGATATACCGTAAAACAAAACCAAATACAATTTATTAGCAAAAAAGACTAATCACAAATTAGGATATCAAAGAAAATTTGTAGAAATTTCCTATATTTTGGTACTTTATGCTACAACTAAAGGAACATTAACAAGAAGAAAAAATAATCACTTCCTATATCTGCCAAAGCCATTAAAATTTCTAGAAACATTTTTCTTTTAATGTAACTCCAATGTTTGTTATAGGATTGCAAAATTTATTTATAATTGACTTAATTTAAAGTGAACAATTTGGCCAATAAAGATATATATATATATATATATATATATATATATATATATATATCCGGCTGGGCTTTGTCTCATTGTTTCTTTTTCTTTTGCTGAAAATGTGAATAAAAGCCAAAATTTTCCATCAATTTGATATCCTATCTCTAAAAGTTTCCATTCTCCTCTGCCATATCCTTTTCTTTTTTATTAAAAGGAAGGAGTGTCAGACTTTTTTTTCCACTAGATCAAAAGGCATTTAATGTATACAGAAAAGCACCCAGGATTTAAAAAAAAAAAAAAAGAAAAAAAATATTACACTAGCAGTGATACTGATAGCTTTTAAATTTAGTGCATCCTGGGATGCACATATTTGCTTTGAATGAGTCCCTGGGAAAATTTATAGGTTCCAAGTTTAATAGATTGTAGGGTTTTTAAATATGATCTGGGGAAACAACTAAAGCCATCTAACTCCTACCTTTTTAATCTATCCTGTGTAATTTTTATCTAAGAAACTATTGAAACGTATTTACAGTTAACTTGAAATGGTGGAGGGAAGGAAAAGAGACTGGGATGCATGGATCAGATTTTACTGCTTCCTTTTAGATTTTTGTGTGTCAGGTGCACGTCCTGCGTCTCCGATCAGCATCTCTGTAAGGGTGAGGATCAAACTCGTTAAACAAACCCACCCGATTGGCAGGGTTTAGAATGTCAACTTTATCCCCTGCAGAGAAGTAAGACCCCCGCCCCTCAAAAAAAAAAAGTGGTGTCCAGTAGTGAGGCAGGAGCTTTGGTGTGTGTGGAGTCATCCTTTGTTGCCATTACTCCCAGGTCTACTCTGACCCAGAGTTGTAATACCTGTTAGAGTTTCATGTCTGAGCCAAATAGGTCAGTTTAAAAATTCATATTCCATAGTAAATTTTTGTGTGTTGCAGGACACATACCTATCAATATCTCTGCGCTAGTAAAAAGAAAAAAAAGTCTTGTATCCAAGTTTAACTTCAGTCAAAATGATTACTTATTCATTGTATTATGACAGCAGTCATAATGGTATACAGTTTATTTTTCTTAAAATTTACAGAAAAGAAGAATTGGTTTATTTGTTTTGATTCTAATATTTGAAGTTGAAAGAAAACATTTTTTAGCATATTGTAATTTTTTTTTTTTTTTTTTTTTTAATTTCAAATGCTCTAATGGATGGAGAAAATGAATTGTGAATGATTTTGTCAAAGTAGTTAAAGGTTTTTTTTTTTTTTTTGTGTGTGTGTGTTGCTTTTGCAGTTGGCCATAATCAGTGGAATAATAATCAAATCACTGAGAATAATCAAAGAATTAAAAAAATACTTGAAATCATACAACTGCAAATTATATTAGATAGGAATAATTGAAACCATATAACTGTGCAAACATTTCTATTAAATAATTGAAATCATAAAATTGTGTATAAAATAATGAAATTAGATTGGAATACTTGATATCGTCTGATTTGAAAATAATTTGTATTAGATAGGAATACTTGATACCATATAACTTTACAAAAATGGTAAAAACTGCTACACAGAATCTGTATGATGCATGCAATTCCCTAACTTCTAGGCATAAAATAACCCCAAACAGATTGATATGGCCTTAAAATCATTAAGTTTAAAAGGCTGCCCTGTCGTCTGAGGCATTAGAATGCACCGATTGCACCTCTGCAGAGGGGTAAGACTTCCCCCAAATAGGTCCACCTGTTGGCTGTGGGTGGCGATCTGTGATGCTTAAGGATGGAGTTTTGGTGGATGAGCAGTCCATGACCTGCAACATTCCACTTAGACCCTTACTTGGGTTAGACTGACAGTCGGAAAGCCCCCCTCCGATCAATCGGCTGGTCACGTCAAGCCCTAGCACCTATATGATTGCCCAAACCCTATTGCCCTTATACAAGCCCGAACCCCTTTTTATCATATGGGTGCTAGGTGGTGGCTGAAAGTCTTTATGTCCAGGGAATGATGTTAAACTCTATCTGATGGTGAGGTTCCAGTTCTGGAGGTTTGGGGAATGTGGAGCACCCCTTCATCACCATTTCTCCCTGGTCCACTCTGACCCGGAGTGGTAGTACCTGTTAGGGTCCCATCTATGGATTAAATAGAAAAATGTATTTCTAAAAAAAAATTGTGTATCCATTAAGAATTAATTTATTTCCAAAATTTATCAGCATTAAATGACCCACTGAGGTTGATATGCCGTCAAACCAAACCTATGTTTAGAAGGTGAAAGAAAATAAAAATTACTAATACTTTTCTCTTGTTATTGGTAATAAAAACTCTTCATTGCATCAGCTTTTTTTTTTTTTTGTCTTTTTAGTAATTATAAGAGCAAAGTAATTAATTCCTGTAACTCTTCTTCTTTCACTGTTAATCAGATTAGTTGAACTTGCAAAAGTTTGAGGCAGTGGCCAATGGAGACACACACACACTGTTAAAGGGAATTCATTTCTCTGAATTTTTTAAATGAGGCTTGATAATTTGTATTATTTGGACTATTGTCTTTATCATTATTGTTATCTACACAAAGTTTCGGCCGATGTTTCTCACAGCCTTCAGGTGTTTCTTGTCAGACTCTGGAACCTTCTCTTTGAACCACAGAACCTTCTTGGTCACAATTCGATATGGAAGGCTCCCAAGTTTAAGAATGTTCTGGGGTTTGAAAAGAAGGTTCCCAAGTTCGAGAAGGTTAAAGAGTTTGACAAATACCTAAAGAAGGCTGAAGGGCACATCATCAAAACATGTAGATCTTATTATAATGGAGATTGTGTGTTTGTCTGTCTGAAGCCGAAACTAAATCACTACTCAAGTCACAATTCCCTTAGTTATTGACGTCACATTCACCATGAGTTTATTTTTATTTAAACCTCAGTTATTGATAAAATTGCTATACCTTATTAATACTTTTGACTTTATCTACATTCTAATAACATGCAATTGTATTTATATATGCAACAAAATAGCGGGTTACAGTGTGAACAGGAAAGCTAATTTGCATATTGATATTAAAAGTTTAATTTTATTAAATATGCGCTTGGTATTATTGATTTCTAATTGTTTGTTTTTTTCTTAATGAATATGAGCAAAAATCTCGGAGATAAATCTTAAAAGAAATCCCTTAACAAGAAATAACTAATATTATTCTTTACTTCCGATTTTAACTAAACAGTTAAATTAGGAAAATTTAACAATGAAAGACGGGAGTAAGGGAAAATGATGGAATAGTTTCAAAGTTGTTCTATTTTTCAATCATACCCCCTCTGTTCCAAATCTTTTTATCTACATTCTTATTCAGTTTCATTAGCCTTTCTAATTTAATATATTTTATTATATTAAAACTTAAATACTTGCACCCGGAGGGTGCATACATTTGCTAGTAACAATAAAGATGAGGACAATAGTTTGAATAATACAAATGGGATTTCCCTTTTTTTTTTTTTTTTTTTTTTTTTTTTAAATCTCTCAAAAATAATTCAACTCCTTCCTCACCACCATAATACTTGTTATTTCCGGGTTAGCTCAGTTGGTAGAGCATTTGGCTAGAAACCACAAGGTTCCTAGTTCGATATCGGCCATCGCCAACTCAGCATTTGTGTAGCACAGGGATCTGTGCAGTAAAGTAAGGAGCTGATGGTAGGTGTGCAAAAACAATCTCCTTGGTCTAGCGCTATTGAAAAGGGGATAGACTCCCTCGCTGATACTGACTTTAGGCCACCCAGACGATCTTACTTTTTATTTCTGCTCTGCAGCAAAAAAAGTAAATGTTGCTGTTAAACGTATCTTTTATTTCTATTTAACAATGAAAAATGTTTCTCTCTTTGCATTTGTTTGACATTATTTTTATGCATGGTGAATTTTTCATAAAAGAAAATTTGTCCGTCTGTGTGTCTGTTGAATTCATAAGTTGTCTTGGTTCAGCAATCTTTCTCCCCACCCACACTCTGGCGGGAGTGGAGGAGGAGGAGGAATGGATTTAGTTTGCTAATTGAATGGTCAATGTATGTTTAGTACATCATTTGGACTTTTTTATTGTTTTGTACTAGCTCAGTCGGTAGAGCACTGGATTAGGAATTGCAAGACTCTTGGTTCGATACCGAACCTCGTCAACTCGGCGTATGAGTAGCACAGGGATCTGTGCGGTAAAGTGAGGAGCTGATGATAGGTGTGGTGCTCCACCTCAGACGCAAAAACCAATCTCCTTGGTCTAGCGCTAGTGAAAAGGGGATAGACTGCCTCTGTCTGACTGATACCGACATTAGCCCCCCCTCCCCCCCCCCGGCGACTTGGATTATGTGTTTAATTTGTCCTGGTTATGATAACTGCATCTGATGGTGAGGTTCCAGTTCTGGAGCTCTGAGGATGGAGTACCCCCTTCATTGCTATTACTCCCAGTTCCACTCTCACTCAGATTGGTATTACCTGTTTAGGTTTTAAAATGATTTGTATTAGATAGGAATACTTGATATTGTAGTGCCCTGTTGGTTGGGGTGTTAAAATGCACCGACTGCACCTCTGCAGAGGGGTAAGACTCTCCCAATGGGGCCACCTGTTGGCCGTGGGTGGCGACCTGTGATGCTTAAGGATAGAACCCAGGTGGATAAGCAGTTCATGACATGCAATACTCCACTTTGGCCCTATCTTGGGCTAGATGGGCGGTCGGAGAGGCCCCCTCTGATCAATCGGCTGGTCACATCAAGCCCTAGCACCTATATGATTGCCCTTATGGCAAGCCCCAGCCCCTTTTTATCATATGGGTGCTAGAAGGTGGTAACTGGGGGTCTACATGTCCTGGGAATGATGTTAAACTCTATCTGATGGTGAGGTTCCAGTTTTAGAGGTTTGGGGAATATGGAGCACCCCTTCATCACCATTTCTCCTTGGTCCACACTGACCCGGAGTGGTAGTACCTGTTAGGGTTCCATCTATGGGTTAAATAGAAAAATGTATTAATAAAAAAAAATTGTATTCATTTAAGAATGGATTTATTTCAAAACTTTATCAGTATTAAATGACCCACTGAGGTTGATATGCTACAAAACAAAACTGAAACCAAACTTGATATTGTAACTGCAAAAAAAAAAAAAAAAAAAAAAAAACCTATACAGAAAATGTAAATATGAAGTACAATGTACACAATTCCCTAACCTCATATGGGTTGACATGCCGTTAAAATCAACCAAACACAAACTTTGATATTTTACTTTAGACTGATTGGTTGATATCTCTTCAAAATACTTTTTATATTCTCAAGATATCTTATTCATCTGTAAGAAAGTCTGAAAATATTTATGAAAATTTAATTAAAAAATTTTTTTTATATATTTATTTATTTATCTATTCTACATATAAATGTTGAATTAAAAGTGACTGTTATCTCATTCCTTGTGTCTCGATGCACTGCTAGATGCACTGAAGAAACTGAATGGGGGGTGGGGGTTGTGTTTTGTTGCTTATTTTTATCTTTGTGGCATACAAGTTGCATTGATTGACATAAATTCTTAATGTGGCAGATAGCACTCCCCCCACCCCTCCTATTGCCACAGTGCCAGGTCTCCCCTCTCCACCCCCCTGCAGTGCCAGGTTTCTATTACTTGCCGAATGCAAGTGCTATTAACAATGTCACTTTTACCTTTCAGCTTGCAATGTAGATCTTACTCACTTCAAAGTCATAAAACACTTTGCTATTATTTTAGAGGTTGAAAAATTCACACCTTTTTTCTTTGATCGGATATTTTTTTTTTCTTTTTTACAATTTTGGCTAATAGTCAGGAAATCTGCTGTGAGGGTTTCTTTTTATTACTAGCTAGAACATACTCCCGCCCAGAGGGTGCATTTTACATTTTAATGTAATGAAATATATTAAATTAGACTATTGAAATTAAATAAGAACATATATAAAAAGATCATGTTTATTTTGATATTTTAATTGATTTCTATATAAAATCATTCATAGGATTGGTTTTAATATTTTCGAGAATAAAATATTAGATCAATAACACAAAGTAATTATTTATTAAACCTGGTTTTGTTAAATTATCATTTTAGAGGTTGAAAAATTCAGACCTTTTTTTCATTGATCAGATACTTGTTTGATTTTTTTTTTTTTTTTTCTTTTTTAGACTTTTGGCTTATAGTCATGAAATTTGCTGTGGGGTTTCTTTTCTTTTTATCATTATTACTAGCAAGATTAGGGTTCCTAGGCATATGCTCTTCCGACTGACCTAAACGCTACAGAAAATGTAAATACAAGAGTACAATGTTCACAATTCCCTGCTCCTTGGCCCTGGTCGTTACCCCCCATCTAGGACAAGGAAAGGTCCGTTATAAAACCACAGCTGCCGAGGGGCTTTACATGATCCTGAGGAAAGGCTAGGGGAGTAAACCCGAAAATAAATCCAGAGTTGGAGTCCCTAAGGTGGAGTAACACTGGACTTTAGTGATACACAGCAACACTGCATTGAATTCTTACCTTTCCTTTGGACCACAGCGGCAGTGTGGAGAGGGGGATCTGCTGCATGGGCAACAGCACATCCCCCATATCGAGCCACCCAGTCTATGTAGTTTAAAATTTTTCTTTTTCTTTTTTTTCTTTGATCAGATACTTTATTTTTTTTTAATTAACACTTTTGGCTTATAGTCAGGAAATTTGCTGTCAGGTTTCTTTCTTTCTTTTTATCATTATTAGCAAGAACATGCACCCTCTGGGCGTAGTTATTTACAGTTTAATGTAATGAAATATATCAAATTAGAAAGACTATTGAAATTGTATAAGAACATATGCTCTGAAGATTTATAACAGATTGAAATATTGCAATATTAGCAAAATAAACAACTTTATTTGAACATCTGTGTGTTTTTCATATCTTATATACCGTTGGATTCATTTCTTTATTTTTAATTAATATATAAAAAGATCATGCTTATTTTGATATTTTAATTGATTTCTATATAAAATCATTTGTAGGATTGATTTTAATATGTTGGAAAATAAAACAATATTAGATCAATAACACCAAGTAATTATTTATCAAACTCAGTTTTGTTAAAACCAGTATGCAAATTAACCAGACCATATATTATGTAAACCATTATTTCTTAATGATTGACACATTGCAGGATTTTAAATGCACTAATAACATGGGCTGTTTTGAGACAAATTTAACTCAGATTTTCATAACATTGGTAATAAAAAATTAAGAAAAGCTGAAGCATTTGACAAACATTTATTTATAATCAAGAATAATAAAATAAAAATTTTATAAACTAAAATTAATTCTATTTCCATCTTTTATACGGACATTTTCCAATCATAAAAATATATACTGTGTGACTGTGTCTATTTCTTCAGTGTTGTTGCCGTTAGTAATTTTAAGTCTAGAACTAGACCGTTTTTTGAGGTCAGTATTCGGGCAATCACTGGACGGCCAATATTGGAATGTAGTACTTTTAGGAAAAATTTTTACTATCCCCGGCAAACTGTCCCGGATGACGTATTAATCATCCCAGATGTAATTTTTATCGTTCCCAGGACGGCGTTAATGTCTAGCCCTGCTAGATGGGAAACTGTAAAAGGATGCTGTAGGCTGTCCTAAACACATCCTGATTGCACCACTCCACAAAAGAGCAGCTGTGTAGCCATTCATTTCCTATCACATAAACCATCTTGGTAAGACGAACACGACAAGCTAGGAACTGCTGGAGAAGCAGGAATGAGCTCATGAGCAGCATTCTCCTATGGGTTGGCCTATAAAAAAAAATTTAAAAAAACCTACATTGATCAGCTCTGTGTGGATACTGGATGTTGTGCAGAGGACCTTCCAGAAGTGATGACTGTTAGGGACGGGTTGGTAGGAAGAAATGCCAAGTTGATGTTATATCAATTTCTTTCTGTTCTTTCATGTTAACTTTAAATTAAACTCTTCTTCCTGGCAGAACTGACTGTACTCACCCCAGAGGGGTAAGACTCCCTCCTTTATAAAGGGATGTCCTGAATATGACACTCGACTGTATCTGATGGGGAGGCACTAGTTATGGAGCTCTGAGGAGTGTGGAGTACTCCTTCATTGCCATTACTGCCAGGTCCACTTTGACTCGTAGTAATACGTTTTTGGATACCATCTATGGGTCACATAAATCTGTTTGAAAATCATTTGTATTCAATAGGAATACTTGATACCATTTAAATGTAAATTGTATTAAGAACGTAGTTAATTGAAGTTATAATCGTTTACTAAGGATTATTCTTAATTGCTTGAAATAATGCATGCAAACAAATGATTATTAAATAATTGTTTGAAACCATGTAATTGTGTTTAAATATTAGTATTAGATAAGAATACTTGAAACCATGTAATTGTGATGAATACTTGAAACCATGTAATTGTGTTTAAAATATTAGTATTAGATAAGAATACTTGAAACCATGTAATTGTGTTTAAAATATTAGTATTAGATAAGAATACTTGAAACCATGTAATTGTGTTTAAAAATATAGTATTAGATAAGAATACTTGAAACCATGTAATTGTGTTTAAAATATTAGTATTAGATAAGAATACTTGAAACCATGTAATTGTGTTTAAAATATTAGTATTAGATAAGAATACTTGAAACCATGTAATTGTGTTTAAAATATTAGTATTAGATAAGAATACTTGAAACCATGTAATTGTGTTTAAAATATTAGTATTAGATAAGAATACTTGAAACCATGTAATTGTGTTTAAAATATTAGTATTAGATAAGAATACTTGAAACCATGTAATTGTGTTTAAAATATTAGTATTAGATAAGAATACTTGAAACCATGTAATTGTGTTTTAAAATATTAGTATTAGATAAGAATACTTGAACCATGTAATTGTGTTTAAAATATTAGTATTAGATAAGAATACTTGAAACCATGTAATTGTGTTTAAAATATTAGTATTAGATAAGAATACTTGAAACCATGTAATTGTGTTTAAAATATTAGTATTAGATAAGAATACTTGAAACCATGTAATTGTGTTTAAAATATTAGTATTAGATAAGAATACTTGAAACCATGTAATTGTGTTTTAAAATATTAGTATTAGATAAGAATACTTGAAACCATGTAATTGTGTTTAAAATATTAGTATTAGATAAGAATACTTGAAACCATGTAATTGTGTTTAAAATATTAGTATTAGATAAGAATACTTGAAACCATGTAATTGTGTTTAAAATATTAGTATTAGATAAGAATACTTGAAACCATGTAATTGTGTTTAAAATATTAGTATTAGATAAGAATACTTGAAACCATGTAATTGTGTTTAAAATATTAGTATTAGATAAGAATACTTGAAACCATGTAATTGTGTTTAAAATATTAGTATTAGATAAGAATACTTGAAACCATGTAATTGTGTTTAAAATATTAGTATTAGATAAGAATACTTGAAACCATGTAATTGTGTTTAAAAATTAGTATTAGATAAGAATACTTGAAACCATGTAATTGTGTTTAAAATATTAGTATTAGATAAGAATACTTGAAACCATACGACTGTACAAATTATTTCTATTAGGTAGGAATACTTGATATATCATAAAAGTCATGTTGGCAAAGTGGCCTATTGGATAGCAAGGGAGTCTATCCCCTTTTAGACTAGGGAGATTGTTTTGCGTCCAAGGTGGAGTGCCACGCCTACCCTTAGCTCCCCCACTTGACGCACAGATAAGATTACCCAAGGTATGCTACTCATACACTGAGTTAGCGAGGGCCGGTATTCACCTGGAACCTTGTGGTTTCGAGGCAGATGCTCTACCGACTGGGCTAAACCTTCTCCATATAACTATGCAAAAAAAATCAAAAAAATCCTTACACAAAAAATCTAAATACAAAAGTACAATGCAAATAATTCCCTAACCTACACAGGTTGACATGCCTTTAAAAATTGACCATTCAAATTAAAGTATCTTAGGTTAACTTTTAATATCATTTCCAGACGAAGTTAACGAATAGGAATTTCTTTAAACATTAAAAAAAAATAGTTTAAACCTGATGATTTATCAATATTTTCTATTTTTGCAGCTTTTAGACAAAATCAATTTTTAATCCTGATAAATTTTAATGCTATAAAAGTCAATTTTTTATATATTGAAAACATACGAACTGAGGTCAAGTCAAAAAGTAATGCCATTTTGTTTAGGACAGGTATAATTACCAACACAGGAACATGTATCTTACATTAAAATGAAGCTGTTCCTCTGTGGATCACATCCTTACTTTTCCACAGTCACCATTTCTTTTAATAGCAATGTTCCACCTTCAAATGAGAGCATGTATCTCTGCACCATAAAATTCTGTTGACTGTTCTTTGAGCCACTTCTTCACTACAGATTTCACTTCCTCATCACTAGAATAATCACTATCATCTCTTCGCCCCAAAAGAAGTTTTGAGAGGCAAACATTATTCCAGTGATGAGAAAATGAAATCTGTAGTGAAGAAGTGGCCCAAAGAACAGTCAAAAGAATTTTACAGGGCAGGGATACATGCTCTCATTCTAAGGTAGAACATTGCTATTGAGAGAAATGGTGACTATGTGGAGAAGTATGGATGTGATCCACAGAGGACCAGCTTCATTCTAATGTAAGATACATGGGTAATTATATCTGTCCTAAACAAAATGGCATAATTTTTTTTTCTTTTTCTAAGCAAAAATTCTGAATTTTTTTGTAACAAATCTTAAAACTAAACTGCTGATGTGATAAATGCAGAAAATATTTCAACTCTTAATAGAAATGTCTAAAGTCGGTGGTTTGGAGAAGTTAAAGAATTTAGAATTCATTTTGGGGTTTGGAATTGTCCCCTTTACCAAATATAATAATAAAGTAGGCGGAGTGACCCATTGTTGGTATAATCCGGACAGCGAAGGAGTCTGTCCCCTTTTTGCTAGCATTAGACCAGGGAGATTTTTTTGTGTCTGAGAAGAAAATATAATAGGAATGAAAGAATAAGAGAATAGAAGAATAGTAAAATTTAGTAAAGTTGGAGTGACCTATTGTTGGTATAAACCAGACAGTGAGGGAGTCTATCCCCTTTTCACTAGCGCTAGTCCAAGGAGAAGAAAATATAAGGAATAGAAGAATAGTAAAAGTAAAGTAGTGGGGGGGGGCTATTGTCAGTATCAGCTGGATAGCGTGGAGACTATCCCCTTTTTGCGAGCACTAGTCCAGGGAGATTGTTTTTGCATCTGAAGTGGAGAAACCACACCTACAACCAGCTCCCTACTTTACTGTACAGATTAAAGCCATTCTACTTGTACGCTAAGTTGAAGGCCAGTATTGAACCTGGAACCTTGTGGTCCTGAGGCGGATGCTCTACAGACTGAGCTAACCCTGCCCTAGGCATAACTATCCACTTATAAAATACAATGTGTATCCCACCCACACACACATTGTAACGTTTTTTTTTTGCATCAACAATAGTTACTTATAACAATGTCATAGAAGTGACCTTATATGAATATAAGTTCTGTTTCTTATAAAGTCGGCATCATTTTACCATAACAGGAATTTAAGGAATTTAAAAGATTAGAAATTAAAAATACTAATATCTAATTGTTCTTAAAAAATCTTGTAGAAATTGAAACCTTTCCATAAATTCTTTTGGTTAACCTTTTTGGTGTGAAGACAAACACTAGTTGCACTAATGTACTTGATGTGTGTGTGAGGGTGATACGCAACTTTAGTCAACATTACATCCTAATTTTGGATCTTGTGCGATATTACCCCCCAAACTTAGACATTTTGAGATGTATTGGTTTAAAAAAATAAATTTTAAAAAAATTTTTGTACAAATACTTATGCAATTTGCCTCCCAAAAGTACTTCTTATTCAATAGTACCTTTTGTTCAATATACCCTGGCCCATAAATTAAAAAAAAAACAAAAAACTTTAGTGAAATAGACATTTTGAGAAGTATCAGTTAAAAAAAAAAAAAAATTCTCATACAAATACACTTGTGCAATATGCCTCCCAAAAGTACTTCTTATTCAATATACCCTAGCCCTAGAATTTAAAAAAAAAAAAAAAAAAAAAAAAAAATTTTAAAACAGTAATAAAACACTCCTCAGACTAACTCAGTTAATAAAAAAAATTCTCTTATAAACATTCTTGTGATATACTGCCACTACACACCAACACCAATGGATTATTGTAATTGGGAAACTCCGCTAAACTTAAAAAATTTTTTTTATGGTTAAAAGTGAATTCCAGCCATTAAATTTATTGCCAAATTCACCACCCCAAAAGGGTTAAGACTTTATCTTGTAGAATATGCCCCTCCCCACCCCGTCGGTGGAGTGTTAGAATGCACCTCTGCAGAGGTCTAAGATTGCCCCAATGGGGCCACCTGTTGGCCGTGGGTGGCGACCCGTGATGCTTAAGGATGGACTGCTCAGCCACTTGGGTTCTATGACTTGCAATATTCCACTTTAGGCTTTTCTAAGGCTAGACGGGCGGTCGGAGAGACCTCCTCCGATCAATTGGCTGGTCACGTCAAGCCCTAGCACCTATATGATTGCCCCAACCCTATTGCTCTTATGGCAACCCCCCAATCCTTATCATATGGGTACTAGAAGGCGGTGGCTGAGGGTCTACATATCCTGGGAATTACGTTAAACTCCATCTGATGGTGAGGTTCCAGTTCTGGAGGTTTGGGGAATGTGGGACCCCCTTCATCACAATTGCTCCCTGGTCAACTCTGACCCGGAGTGGTAGTACCTGTTAGGGTCCCATCTTTGGGTTGAATAGAAAAATATGAGTTTATAAACAAAATTGTATTATGCATTAAGAATGAATTTATTTCACAATTTTGTTGGCATTAAATGACCCACCGAGGTTGATATGCCGTAAAACAAACCAATCAATATGCTCCCCCCCCCCTAAAAATTAAAAACAAGCAAAACTTTCTTACTTCTAAAAACTGTTTTACTTAAATTTTAAGAGTATCAGTCAATAATTTAAAAAAAAAAAATTTTTTTTAAATCTCTTTTAAACATGCTCCTTTAATCTACACCCTGAAAGGTACTTTATGTGCAATATAGCCCCAGCATTAAAATCTAAAAGAAAAATACTTTATTACTTCTAAAACTTTAGGAAAACAATCATTTTTAGAAGTAGGAGTGAATAAAATTTTAAAAATCTCTTATGAACACACTTGTGCAATATATCCCCCCTCTTCACAACGCCAATAGTGTATTGTAATATTGTAATTGTGAAGCTCCAGTGAATTTCTTTTATTTGCAAACTTTTTTATTTTATGGTCAAAAATATATTCTAGCCATGAAAATTTGTTGCCGACAGGGCTAATAATGGGTGTAATAAAATTAAATTAAAAAAATAAATATTAATTGTTAAAGTTACGAAATTGTCTGTAAAGTGATAATCTGGTCTAAATTGGTGGGATTAAAAAAAAAAAAAAAAACTCTGAATATTAAGGACAATCCAGGATAAAATGAAGTTATCAATTCTATTACTAATCAATAGATTAGTTTTAATTTATTGATCTAAATAGATATAGTTTTTTTTTTTTTTTTTTTTTCTTTTACTAAATTTCTAAAGACCGATAGGCAGGCTGAGTAAGAGTATATAGACATGGTGTGTAGGATTTTTAAAAAGGACATTTTTTATTATAATGGAGATTTGTTGTCTCTCTGTAACTTAAATTGTCACTGCGTACGTCACAATACCCTCAGAAATTGCAGGAATACAGAAAATGGTGTCCACATTGACCCTTACTTGGACTAGATGGGTGGTCAAAGAGGCTAGTCACGCCAAGCCCTAGCATCTATATGATTGTACCAACTGTATTTGTCTTATAGCAAACACCCCACCCTTTTTTTTCATAGGTTGTAGAAGGTGGTGGCTGAAGGTCAACCACCAATTCATTAATACACATCTTATAATAGAGATTTGGTGTTTTGTCTTTAATCATATGGGTGGTGGTGTGACTGAGGGTCTCATGTCCTGGGAATGACGTTAAACTCTATCTGATGGTGAGGTTCCATGTAATAATAATAATAATATTATAATGGAGATTGTGTCTGTCTCTAATCAAAACTACGTCACTGCATATGTCACAATATCCTCTGGAATTGTGTAAATTTATCAATGAGTATTTGATTTATAAGTAAAGTCGACGGGGTGGCCTAAAGTCTGTATCAGCCAGTCAGCCTATCCCCTTTTCACTAGCGCTAAACCAAGGAGATTGTTTTTTAGCATCTGAGGTGGAGTGCCACACCTACCATCAGCTCTTTACTTTACCACACATATCCCTGTGCTACACATACGCTGAGTTGGCGAGGACCGTTATCGAACTAGGAACCTTGTGGTTTCTAGCCGAACGCTCTACCGACTGAGCTAACCGGCCCCTTGATTTATAGTCGGTCATTAATACATAAAATAAATTTTATTTATTAACGATGTCTCTATGAAAATCTGAGTTAGATTTGCCTCAAAACAGCCCATGATGTTAGTGTATTTAAAATCTTGCAATATGTCTTTCATATCAGTAAGAAAATTAAGGTTTGTATAACATATGGTGTGGTTAATTGACATACTGGTTTTAACAAAACTGGGTTTAATAAATAATTACTTATAATTGATCTTTAATATTATTGTTTTATTCTCCTACGTATTAAAATCAACCTTTATGAATGATTTTATATAGAAACCAATTAAAATATAAAAATAAATGAAAACGTCCTATACCACCTCATTCCACCCGGTTAGAAGTCACATTTGTTTTCCTAATCTGCCCCAAATGATAGCCTTTGTTTAAATGTAATATTAAACATTTAGAAGTCTTGGATTTAAGGGAAGTAACAGGTAACTTTAAATAAAAAGGCCATTTTTAGATAAATCTTTATAGGAACGGAGCTCTGGACTTGGAAAATTCTCAACAGGATGTTAAGAGTTAATATGCGTTCTTATTTGATTTTGTTAGTCTTTCAAATTTAATATACTTCATTATATTAAAACTTAAATAATAAAGCTCGGAAGGCACATATTCTTGCTAGTAATTTAAAAAAAAAAAATGGTTTTGATCTTTTATCCAAGAACACGAGGCTGAATAGTAACTTTTACAAATTGATGTTGGATTCTTTCAAAGTTCTGATTGCCTGGTTGATAGAGCATTAGACAGTTGGTTGACAAATGTAAGGTTATGTATGTCAAATAGGTTCAATAAGTCAGGGATCATTCGTTGCTGTTGTTACCATGTAGCCCAGTATAACTTGTCATATGTTTAATGGAGAGAAGATAGACACTGAGTAATGAATTTTCCCCCACTGACAGATTCTATACATAGGAATTACTCAATGTGGCACTCCCAATAACCTAATAAGTTATAAGAAACACCCGCATACATATGTATATATTCACACACGCCCGCATAAATATGTATATATTCACACCCACATACATCCGCATACATATGTATATATTCACACACACACACATATACACACACACACACATATACACGCATATACACACACACACACACACACATATATACACACACACACACACACACAACGTGTATATCACTCACACACATATACACACACACACATACGTATGCATATATTCACGCATATGTATTCACTCACTCACACGCGTAAATATATATATATTCATACAGACGTATGTATATATCCCCCCTGCATACATGTATATACTTGCACACACATACCCGCATAAATATGTATATATTCAGACACACACACACACACACACACACACACACACACAATCTAATTACAGGATGTCCATATTTGAAGAATGTGGGTGTGGAAGTTCGGAGAGGATTTCCCAGTAATTGTATTTCTAAAATTACTTGGAAGAATATAAATTTAGCCTTATGTGTTTTGCATAAGATTTATTTTTATTTTTTTTCTCTATCGGTTTTTTTTATTTATAACATGGAAATAAAATTCAATTCTCACTGATTCCCCTTCCTCAAAATATTGTTAAATATATTTATATACATTCCTTATTGGAACTCTCCATTTTCTCTTATAATGTCCTAACTTCAAATAGTCTGATATTTAAAAATGTTTTATTCCCCCTCCCTCTCCATTTCAAAGGACTACTTCAATCTAACTATACATTTATGATATAGTATATTATACTTACCTGGATTCTTCAGAACCCTGTGTCCAAGGGCTACAGCCGCTGACCGGTAAGATATTAATATCAGCGTAATCCTGAGGGCCATCCCACCAAGGAACACCTGCCCCTTTTAAACAAAAGGGCAGGGCTGGGTTTATTGTCCAGTGCCTGGGGTGCAATGAAAGAGGAATGCTCAAGGGACTCCGTTTTTAGCACTGGCCATGCATGGCCATGCATGGCTCCCCCCGTTGAGCTAGGTCAGTATAGCGTCTGCCTAGGAATCACATGGTTTCTGGTTTGATACTGGCCCTTGCCAACTCGGTGTATGAGTATCAAATGGATCTGTGAAGTGAGGAGCTGGTGATGGGTGTAGTGCTTCACCTCAGATGCTAAAATAATCTTTCTAGCACTAGTGAAAAGGGATAGACCCTCGCTGTCTAGTTGATACTGACATTAGTACCCCACCTCGTCGATTTTTTTTTTAATATAGGTATTTGCCTCATCCCACTTACAAGGGCGTAACACAAGGACATTTTTATGTGGGCCCACCCAAGCCGAAGCTCTTGGGTGGTAGATGCAAAAAATGTGTTGATCCCGTTGGCATTCTCCCCTGGGGGGCGGTGGGCTCATGCACTGGCAATAAACCTAGCCCTGCCCCTGCTAACTTGTAAGGTCCTGCGGTTGAACTTTACTGGACCCCTTTCGAAACTGGAGTTGATTTGTTGTACATATCTACATACTTTTTTATTTTATTTATATATATATATATATAGTGTGAGATGGTCATTTGAAACATCTTCACCTGATGATTGCATCGCATGAAACCAATATGGTCGTGAATGTTCCTTTGTCACTTAATAAATAGATATGTAAAACCTTTATATATTTATCTTATATATATATATATATATATATATATATATATATATATGTGTGAAAGTCACCATTTTTTTTAAAACTAAACAACTTTTGAATTTAAAAAAAAATTGACTCTTTAGAAATTTAAAAAAACTAATTGTGGGATTTCTCAAATGTCCCTCGTTTTCTGTTTCACAGAGCTTTATCTACTTAAAACTCTTAACGTCCTATACCGCCTCATTCCACCTGTCTGGAAGTCACACTCATCTTCCTAATCTACCCCAAATGATAGCTTTTGTTTAAATGTAATATTAAACATATTTACAAGTATTTGATTTAAGGGAAATAACAGGTAACTGAAAAGGAAATTTTTAGTCATATTTTTGATAAATCTTTATAGGAATGGGGCTCTGCAAATAGAAAATTCTCAACAGGATGTTAAGAGTTAAAAAAATCTTTTTCTTTTGCACCGCCCTATATAAGTTGGCCATTTTCTCACTTTACACGTGTGGGACAATCCAGTTGTTGGGGGGGGGATATATTCTTGTTTGTTCTTTTTCTTTTTAGAAACCTTTATCAAGATATTCAATCCACTAACGATTTAGCTTTGGGAAAAGTAGGATACAAGATAAACACACCTGAAAGATTTTAACCCAGAAATATTGTGTGTGTGGGGGGTTGTCTGTTAAATTCTTGTCATCTTCCCCCCCCCCAAGGATTGTGCCATTTAGCAATGCACCTAAACAGCCCAAAACATCAAGATTTGAGTTTTGAGGCCGACTCCCTGCAGCAACCCCCCCCAAAAAAAAATAAAAACCCTAAGTTTGCAGCCACTCATTTTCTTAGTCAAACTTATATCATTAAATAGTCGAGAAATAGATCTTTAATTCAATGTGATAGTTTCTGAAATAACTTGTATGGTTATTTTTTAACGACAAAATAAAAACTACCGCTGCTCACTTTAAACATGTTTAATCATTTTGATGCAACTTGTACTGATAAAAACCATTTCAAAATGAATAAAATTCTAGTGAAACCCCTTAAAATATTTTCATCTTTCTTTTTTGGAAAGGTTGTGTACCACAAAAAGGTCATTTTATTATTTCCATAGTTAGATATGTATACATGATGGTCCGAAAGTTTGAAACCCCTACATATTGTTTTAACTTTCATTATTTTTTTTTAATGTTAAGCAATGATTTTACCCCTAAAAAGAATATGGGGGGGGGGACTTTCGGGCCACGCTGTATATCGATCTATAGGGTGGTCCGAAAGTCTTGTCATCCCTACATTTTGTTTTAATAGATATAGTATACTAGAAGCAGCTACCCAGCATCACCTGGGTAGAGAGGGGCAAAAAATGTAATGGTTTGCAAGTTAGTCTTGCAGATCCATTATGTATATTTTAATTTTTAGATATTTTCCTAAATATAAGTCAAATCTTTGTAAATTTGCACAAAAAGCAAGATTAGTGGTATATTTAATATGTATATATATTTAATTGTATTTTCATAGTTTCATCCAGACATACATACACACCATCTACCTTTATATATGGATAGATAGAAAATTACATTATAATTAATATTATCTATTTCATATCCATTTATTTATTTCATTATAATTAGTAGAGGATCTGCCTAGGAAACAAGGTTCTGGGTTTGATACTGGCCTGCACCAACTCAGCAAAATGAGTAGCACAGCTTGGACCTGTAGAGAGCTGGTGGTGTAGGTGTGGTGCTCCACCTCAGACCCAAAAACAATCTCTGGTCTAGCGCTAGTGAAAAGGGGGATTAACTCCCTTGCTGTCTAGCTGATGTTGACAATGGTCTACTCTGACAACTTCTACTAATTAGAAGTTATATTTTGGTAGAGGTTGACAAAACCTTTGGACCACTCTTTGGATGTACAGGCATGAACCCATCTCTCCCTTTTGTTTTCTTTCTCACCTGTTGAATTTCTTTTTTTCTTTTTCTTTCTATCCAGAATCTTTTTTTTTTTTTTTATTATTATAATCATTGTCATCTTCATCTCTCCCAGTTGTCATCATTTTTTTTGTTTGTTTGTCTTTTTGTAAGGATTCTCCAAGTAACTAACCTGTTTATTTTAAATCTCCCACTCTCTTCCTCATCCTCATCTCCCTCCTTTCTTTCTCACACCTGTATACACCCAGCCACCAGTTCATACATTATTATTTTCTTCTTCAGAATGTACGATACTCTCATCAGTGAAGCATGCTTCATCCTCTTACTTCCATCCAATGCATAAACAGCTGCTAACCTCTCTCTCTCTCTCTCTCTCTCTCTCTCTCTCTCTCTCATCTCACCCACCTTCATACTATCAATTGCTGGCGGTAATGCTGGCCATTTTAGGCAATACTCCTTTAATTACCTGGACTGGAATGTGCTTACTCTAGACCTCTACCTGCCCACACAGATGTTATCATTGTTGTTACCACCTACTACTGGTAGTCGTCAGAGTACTAATAGTACTATATTACTAGTGTAATTCTTTTTACTTACTCTTTGATAAGTCCTTTTATTTTTTTATTTATTTTTTTTTTACCAAGAGAAATAGGTTATTTTTATTTTTACCTGTTGTATAAATCTAACCAATGGTTTTAGTGAATAAAGGAAAGAAGGAAAAAAAGAAATTGTTACCACATTATCAACTCTACCCTTTTTATTATCTTTACAATTAATTGTATAAATGTGTCAAGGCAGAACTGTCTATTTACAACTTTCTCGTACTAGAAATTGTTATTGCTTAGTTTTAAGGAGTTGTGGAGTTGTTGTTTATGTTATTCAACCCCTAGGAACTATAAATTCTGTGGTCTGATTTTAATCTTTCTTGCTAGACAGGCATTTAGAGAGGGGCCCCCTCTGATCAATTGGCTGGTTACATGAAGCTCTAGCACCTATATAATTGTCCAAACTCTATTGCCCTTATGTCAAGCCCCTACACTTCTTATATGTGCAAGAAGGTGGCCGCTGAGTGTCTTGGAGTTTGTCATAGATGAAGTTCCAGTTCAGGGGAATGAGGAATACCCCTTTATTGTCATTACTCCCTGGTTCACCCTTACTCAGAGTGGTAGTACCTGTTAGTGTCTCATCCATGGGTAAATAGAGAAAAATTATTTTTTTTAATTCAAAAAAAAAAAAAAAAAAAATTGAGTTTAGAATAGAATTTTGAATACCCATCAAGAACGAATAAAGCAAAATGTCTTCAGCATAAAATAACCCAAGTGTTGACATGCCATAAAAGCCAACCAACCGTATAGTTTTTGTTATACAACCCCTACAAACCATGTTCTTTATTCCGATTTAATCTTTCTTTCATTGTTGGATCATTGGCTACTCAACCAGTAACTCCACAGATTTTGTCTAGTGAGGAGGTTGGCTAGACACCCTGCAGAATGAAAAACAACCTGTAAAAGGACAGAGGAAGCCCTTTTACTTAACGGCCATCTCGCACATTATTTCTAGAGTCCAGCTCGTCCTTATTGCGACAGGGCCATGTAAACTTGGCAGTGTCATAGCCATGATGTCAGGAACTTAATTTCCTGGTAGGGTCACCCAATGCAGACAGGTCTGGCACCCAGTGGTATTAGGGCCAGAACCCAGCCAATGGGTGTCTCCATTGTCAGAGATCAATAACTTTTGGTGTACTTATCACTGCATCAAAATTGTTATGTAAACAGTGACATAGTTTCTGTTACAGATACTGAATCTCCATTATAATAAGATTAGTCATTAATCTTAAGCACAATTAAATAAAAAAAATTTTTTTTTTAAAATGGACAAGGGTAGATATTTAATGTATAAAAGTTTATGGTACCTCCTATGAATTTTTAATTACTTAAATTTTCATTTAAAAAAAAACAAAAAACCTTTCAGTTCATTTACTCAGTCCCTTTCTTTCCACTGAATTTGTGCTTTTAATCTTGACAAGACTAAAAGGAGATAAATATAACCAAAGACTTGTATCAATGGACCCCCGCCCCCCTGCTGAATCGGTGCCGTGTCCATTTGATATAGTTTGGAGTACTTAAACAAATCCTAATTTCAGGTCTTTGAATACCTCATTAGAAATGGAACCTACTAATTAAAAAAGAAAAGAAAAAAAAAAAACCTTGATCTTTTTGAGATGTTTTGTTAAATACATGTTATTCTGTTTGGCACACCTTGATGATTACAAAGAATTTCAAGGTGAATTCACCTCCTGAGGAAATAACTTTGGAAAAATCCGGAAAGACGTCTATCCTTTATTTGAGAAGGTTGGTTTTTGTTTGGCTCAGAAGAGCTTTTGCTTAGGAATCGCAAGGTTCCGGGTTCAATACTGGTCCTCACCAACTCTGTACATGAGTAGCACAGCTAGGGTCATCTGATCTGTGCTGTAAAGTGGAGAGCTGTGGCACTTCACCTCAGCAAAAAAAAAAAACAATCTCTCTGGTCTAGCACTAGGATAAATGGGATAGACTCCCTAGCTGTTAGGCTGATATCGACAATAGGCCACTCTGACTTTGCTTCCTTACTAAGCCAACTAGATTGGTACTTAGTAAAAGTTAAAAATTACAGCTATATTTGTTTTTGTTTCATTGGGTCCCATCATTGAAAAAAAAAAAAAAAAAAACTTCTTTCAAATACACCTGCTCAAGGCGAATCTCTGCAGCAGACAGCACCTCGCAAACTATCTAAGTACGATAAGACATGCCAGGCACCACTGGAGAAGTATTAGGAACATTCGCCTATGGACTCTTGCTCATGGACACACCAATCTTGGCTGATGAGCAAAAACTTACATCCATCATCTGTGCTGATACTGAGTTCCATTAAGAGAAACTACCATGAACGATGTCTGATAGGGACAGATTGGCAAGTGTCAAGGTGGTTCCGTGCTATCAGCCGACTTGATTGAAGATTCACCCCCCCTACATACCCACTCTTAATCTGTAAATAAATTCCCAATTGAATTCAATTTTCTCCCCATTAACTTTTGAGTGGCTAACAGTGTTAAACTTGCTGAAAAAAAATGGGATTGTTAGAGAACCTTTTAAAGGTAAACTCCCTTGATCTCAAATTCTAGCTGCCCTTTTAGAGCGGCTTAAAATAGGCTGACTGTATCACTTGCACAGGAGTGAGACCTGGGTATGACACTAAACTGCATCTGGTGGTGAGGCTCCAGTTCTGGGGGACTGCAGATTACTTCATTGCCATTAATCCCAGGTACACTCACCCGGAGTGGTAGTACCTGTTGGGTACCATCTATGGGTCAAATAGATTTGTTTGGAAAATTAATTGTACTAGTACAAAATAAAAAACGCCCTCTGGGCGATGTAAAAATTGAATTTTTTACTCCCACCCCTCAGGCAATATGTTTCAAAAATCTATGTCAGCGAGTTTGTACCCTAAGTAAAATCCTCAAATTCATTAAAAGATTAAAAAATAAAACGATTTGAAATGTAAACTTTAAATATGTATTAAAATAAAACAAACTATATATAGATATATAATACCAGTCAGGTATTTATTAAAACTTGTTTTAAAAAAACAGACAGTCCGTCTAATGTTGCATGTTCAAATTTTGAGTATTCTATGTTATGACGATTTTGGGTAATGTGACGTAAGCAGTGACGTAATTTTTGTTAGACAAAAACCGGAAGCAAATGTCCATTATTAATAGATTAGCTAGTCATATGGTGTGAAAGTATTCTGGTGTGAAAAAACTTTGGAAACAATCCAACAAAAATGTACAAAATTCCTTTACTTTTGAATAAAAAAAATAACCCCAAATGGCTTGAGATGCCATTAAAATAACATTTGTTGCAGATCATTATCAATTTGAGGGGAAAGTCTTGTAGTTTAAAAATATCATTGAACCAATTCTTTTGAGCTAAAGTTTGAATAGAGAATAAATAATAAATCATGAAATATGAGATTTTAAAGAGAATGTTAGAATTATTAATTTGAGGGTAAAATTTGAATCTAAATTGTGTTACGTTCATTTTGTAAAAAGTATTTTTTGTTGTCATCAAATTAATCAGAACAAACAACTAGTTGATAATCTTTTGGGATTATCAAATCTTTAATAATGGGATTAGTTTTATTGTGAAATTGGGGGTTTATTTATTTTATTCAATAGTTTTTATCTAATCATGTTAATTAATAGGAGAAACCAAAAAATATTGATGGAGAAATGCTACAACTTTGACCTTGCACAGGCTGAAGATTTTTTTTTTTTTTTAAATAAATATTTGGCGGTAGATAAGATAACTATTTTCTCCAAAGCTGAAAATCCTTCAATTTTTACTGCATTAAAGTGGGTAAATGTTTCATTGACAAATTTGTTTTTATTTTCCCAACAGAAAACAAATTTGTTCTATCTTGTGGATATAACTCTTAACATCCTATACCACCTCATTCCACCCGTCCAGAAGTCACATTCATTTTCCTAATCTGCCCCAAATGATAGCCTTTGTTTAAATGTAATATTAAACATATTTAGCAGTCTTTGATTCAAGGGAAATACTGGGTAACTTCAGATGCAAAGGTCATTTCTAGCCATTTATTGATAAATCCTTATAGGAATGGGGCTCTGGACTTAGAAAATTCTCAACAGGATGTTAAAAAAGAAAAACACTTTTTTTGTGCCAGATAGAATTAGGTGACTACAACATTTTGAGCATTAAAAAAAAAGTTCTTTACTTTTTTGCTTGTTATATAAAAATAAACAAATGCAATGTAAAAGCTGCCCTGTCGATGGGGTGTTAGAATGCACCGACCGCACCTCTGCAGAGGGGTAAGACTCCCCCAAATGAGGCCACCTGTTGGCCGTGGGTGGCGACCCGTGATGCTTAATGACAGTCTTGGTGGATGAGCAGTCCATGACCTGCAAGACTCCACTTAGACCCTTACTTAGGTTAGACGGGCGGGCAAAGAGGCCCCCTCCAATCAATTGGCTGGTCACGTCAAGCCCTAGCACATATATGATTGCCCCAACCCTGTTGCCCTTATGTCATGCCCCACCCCTTATCATATAGATGCTAGAAGGTGGTTGCTGAGGGTCTACATGTCCTGGGAATGCCGTTAAACTCTATCTGATGGTGAGGTTCCAGTTTTGGAGGTTTGGGGAATGTGGAGCACCCTTGTTCACCATTGCTCCCTGGTCCACTCTGACCCGGAGTGGTAGTACTTGTTAGGGCCCCATGTTTAGTTTGAATAGAAAAATGTATTTATTAAAAAAAATTGTGTATCCATTAAGAATGAATTTATTTCAAAACTTTATCGGCATTAAATGACCCACTGAGGTTGATATGCCATAAAACAAACAATGTAAAAGCATTTGAAGAGATTCCTTAAGATTGTTGACATAAATAGAACATAGGAAAAAGAATTTATCAAGATTAAAGATGAATTTATAATCACCGACATGACCGATATTCAAGCCTTTCTTTTTATCAATCCTATAAATATAGTTCTGTATATAATTATACATTGAACTCTCCAAGCAGAACACCAAATTTTAATGTCTATACTAAAAAAAAGTTCAGAATTGAATCATTCCCACCACCAACTTATATATATAATATAATATATATATATATATATATATATATATATATATTAATTTTCTTAAAATATATTCATGAATATTTATATCATAAAGTCTGCAATGAATCATGACAATGATAAATTACAGCAAGGCAAAGATAGTGTCCGGGAGTGACTTCACATTCTATTTTTATGACTAATTCAATTTCGGTAAATTCTATTCCCACAGGCTGCAAGAAGGAGGGGGTGACATTAAGAGTAAATATTTTGCTTAAATGTCACTAAAATCTCTTCAATTCTGTTATAGATTTTCAATATTTAAGCAGTTTTAATTTGGTAGTGTCAGAGCCATGCCTTTGGGGAAATGAAGCTCCTGGTAGGGTCACTCAACGAGGACAGGTCTGATCTATTTCTACCAATAAGTATCAGTATACACCAGGGCTCAACATTAACGCAGTCCCGTCGTCAATAAAAATGACATCCGGGACAGTTTGCCAGGGACGGGTAAAAATTTCAAAAGGTTCAGCATGTCCTTCCCGAAAAAGGAAACAAATGATTACATGAAAATTGGGTAACTTAAAGTAAAAAAAAAAAGTATTTTTTAGCACAAAACACACTAGGAAATAGATTTTTTTTGGTCCAAATATCCAGAATTATCACTGCTTCAGCTTTTCTTAATGTTTTATTACATGTTATTATGCTACTGATGACTGACAAGTATAGATGATGCTAATGAATTAAACAAAAATATTTTGATTTCGGGATGGGTCCAAACCCCATTCGGGACGGTCATAAAAAAGTTAGTCGGGGCCTGGTATACACCTTTTTTAGTTTTGCCAGACTGACAACTTTCTTGAAGTAGTGTGTGTATATATATATATATATATATATATATATATATATATTCCACAGACTATGTTTTTTTTTTTTTTTTTTCACTTTGAAAATATAATATTGATTGAATTAATCGCCTCATATCTTATGTATTTGTTTTTTTTTTTTAATTGTAAATCATTGAGTGGAAATTTCTTATATTTCCCATGGGGACAACCAACGAGGATCTCGCTCGCGATAAGTAATAATGGATCTGCGAGATTAACTTTAAAAAAATTCCCCCTCTACCCAGGCAATGCTGGGTAGCCACTTCTAGTTTAGAATAAATCATTTCTAGTCGCATTTAAACAAAGATCTAATGTCAAGAAATTCTAATGATAATTTTATTGTGTTCAGTTTTTGTCATGAATCTAAAAATAAAATCTTTTGGTATCTGAAGATTTTTCTCTTATTTTCTTGCTAAATCTGATAAAAAAAAAAAAAAAAAGTCTCGACTTTTTCTGTCTTTAAACTGTTATTTTTGTTGCATCAAGTGAGTCACTTGTTTTTGTTTTGTGACCTACAAATATCCATGTGGTATAAATATCTGAAAGTAATTATCATCAAAAGATCTGCTGGTGTGAACTTACTACTTGGGGCTAAAACATCTTTCTTTTTTTTC
>CM042176.1:54371954-54387588 GCA_023376005.1 Doryteuthis pealeii
GAAAATTGACATGCCATTAAAATCACTCAAGGTTCCATAAACCGGTCTTTTTTTTTCCTGTTTGTAGATTAAATTTTACTAATTTGCAAGTAACTGAAATTTTACTCTCAAACACTCACACCAGGGCTCGACACTAATGCCGTCCCGGGGACGATAAAAATGACATCATCTGGGTCAGTTTACCGGGGACGGTAACTTTTTTTCCTAAAAGTTAGTACTACATTACAATAATGGCCGTCCAGTGATTGCCCGAATGCTGACCTCAAAATGAGGCTACAGCACCGCAGGTCTATTCTCAAAGCCATGTAATGAATAATGGTGGAGGGAGATAGTTTAAAATGACCGAATTATGTACTACTAACCCTACTCAGGATAACTTAAAAGTAAAAATAGTGTTTTTTAGCACAAAATTACATGAAAATTGGGTAACTTAAAGTAAAAAAAAGTATTTTTTAGCACAAAACACACTAGGAAATGGATTTTTTTTTGTCCAAATATCCAGAATTATCACTGCTTCAGCTTTTCTTAATGTTTTATTACATGTTATTATGCTACTGATGACTGACAAGTATAGATGATGCTAATGAATTAAACAAAAATATTTTGATTTCGGGATGGTTCAAACCCCATTCGGGATGGTTGATTCTTTTTGTTCGGGACGGTCATAAAAAAAGTTAGTGTTGGGGCCTGATTCACACACACACACACACACATATATATTATATATATATATATATATATATATATATATATATATATATATATATTATTCGCTCTCCTCTACAGCCAATTGGTATAATTATATTCGGTTGTAGAGCTGCACTGTCTGGCCAGTCTATTTGAAAGGTTAATATCCATCACTGTTCTTGGCCGAATGATTCCAAAGATCTTTTCCAGATAAAATAATTTTCTATAATATATTATTCCCTCTTATTCTAACCTTATCCATTAGTAGAGAACAGACACCCCCTCCCCCCCCTACCTGCCCCCAGAAAAAAACAAACTATTTTGTTCTAATCAATTTCGTCTGTTTGTTTGTCCTAATCATTGTTGCTTAGTCTGATCATCTTTAACTCTTAACAATTTTTGTCCAGACTTCCCCCCCCCCCCCAAAAAAAAAAAAAAAATTGGAAAAAAAAATCAATCCACTTTTCCAAGCTGATCTCTTTAGTCAAAAAAAAAAAAAAAAAAAATAATTATTTATTGAAAAATTCTCTCCATTTGGTTTTTGATTATTTATAGATTCAATTCACAAAAATCAATTTCAAACACATTTTTCTGCTAACAACGCTTTTGTTCATTCTTCCATGAAAGATGCAAAGTTGAATGATAATTTCAGTTTAAATTGCATAAAATTTGGCAACCAAGAAATAATTTTAAAAAAGATAAAAAAACAAAAACAAATCTTGCGTCTTCTGTATGTAGTTACCCAACCCCTCCACCATGGATAGCATGTGATACAAGGTCAAGTTTTAAGTAAAACAAAGCTAATTTAAATTTGGTTTTATTTGACTGGTTGCTGTTCTAAGATTAGCCTGGTCTATATTTACCTGACCCTTCTGTCATGGGCGTTATTTACCTCAACCTCCCACCAGGTAAGGATGTAACACCAAGGTCCTTTTTTAAAGTGAAGAGTCACACAAAGCTCATGTGGTAGCCAGCTCAAAAAATGCATAGATCCCCTCAGCATTCCCCCTTTTGGGGCATCTCAGGCACTAGGCAATAAAACCAGCCCTGCCCCTTTAAATCGGGGGGGGGTAGAGGCGTTGCCGGGGGGGGGACCTCTGCAATCACAATTTATTTGCCCAGACGCCATTCTCTAGGAAGACCCTCTGCATTTAGTAGGTTGCAGCTAATGGTAAATTTTTAAGCGGAGCAAGGCTAAAGAACCCAGTCTGCCCTACTATTTACCTATTATATAGATGCACATGATGTAATGGTTATTGTAGGACACTGTAAGACTAGTTCAGATCCTAGAAGAGGCTGTTTGCATTTCACATAACACTAATACCCATGGAAAAGGTATGAATCCAACTATGCTCCTTCTAGCTATGGGTGATTAATAGGGCAGACCTGGCTCTTTAACCTTGGTAAAGCAACTGGTCTAGGAGAAGGAAATATCTGAATTCAAACCTGCTTGTGTGGAGAGTTTGGTAAATATGAACTCCTAGCTGGAGGGAGAACAAATGGGTTCATTCCATTTCCTATGAATAACAATTTGGATGGTCTCATTTTTAACCAGAGGGTGTGGCAGGACATTAATGGACTGAAGATTTAGGAACGTGTATTATTGAATAAGCAGTGATGTGCCTGTTCAATACTTAATTGGATGACCACTTAAGTAACAGTAGGTACTGTAAGTGGTAATCTTCAACTTGTTCCTTGTAAATTCCTACTATTAGTTGTTCATAGATAAAAACTCTACAATTTATCAAGAAACTTTAGTTGGGACCTATCAAATTTCCCAGGGGACTCATTCAAATCAAATCCGTGTGTCCCAGGATGTACTAAATTAAAAAGCTATCAGCATCACTGCACTGGCATTAATACAAAGTGAAATGCTAAAAGTTTCTTCAAGGATTTGAACCGGGTTACCATTTTCCATTTCCTTTGACGATAACGGTTGTCACGCCCACCTCCTTGCATTTTTTGTACTTCCAGGATTTTGTACTGGAAAGTTGTGGCTATCCAAACGATATATAAACATAGTCAAACAAGTTATCAAAGAACACTACATATAAAACAGCTTCCCTGTAAAAAGCTTATACTCTCACCTCCAAGAATATTTGATGGAGGAGAGAGAAATAGCTATCACCTTACAAGAAACAGATGAAGAAAGAAAAAAAAAAAAGCACTAGCAGAGAGAGATGTGGTGGTGGTGGGGTAATGAAAAATACCAGTAGAAAAATAATACTTCAATGTTGGAATGTCAGTGTTGTGGATTGATATGCATGCTTTGCTCATTGGTGTCGGTCATGTCACAGTGTGGTGATGGTGGTGCTGGTGTGTGTGTGTGTTGTTGCTACTACTGTCAAGTTTCGGTATAAACTAGTAACTTCTTCATCTTGTTGCCTTTGCTGCTACCAACTTTTAAGAGGACGAAATAGTCGTCACCAATAAACACAGCTACCGTCAGTCAAAACATAACCCCATTTCTTTTAAACTCATTCTAGACTCTTGGGGTGCCGAGAATCCGGGTTTTAATTTTTTTTTTTTTTTTTTTTTTTTTTGTGTTCTTGATAATGGATGTGCTTCTGATCACGTTCCGTGCCAAAATGATTGTCACATGACTGTCACATGACTTTGGTATATCTTTTTTTTTATTTTTGTTTTTGTTTTTCAAGATCACTTTCTGAGAGTAAGAATCTTGATTACACGGCTTGATGCTTGCTTTTTGTCTCACAGTATAAGTGATGGAATGACAGTGAAGATTTGGTCCTGATGGGGGGTGGGGGCAACTGAATGCTATGAATTAGAGACACCCCACCTTTTTGAAGGTGACATTGTTAAGAAGAGATCACTTATGGTCAAATAGGACACAAAAGTGCTTTTTTTTTTTTTTTTTTCTTTTCTTTTTTCTTAAGCATTGAAGTTTATCATCTATCTATACATATATAAATGGAGGTCAATCTTCTGGTCATGTCAAGCCCTAGCACCTATATGATTGCTCCAACCCTATTGCCCTTATGGCAAGCCCCAACCCCTTTTTATCATATGGGTGCTAGAAGATGGTGACTGAGGGTCTACATGTCCTGGGAATGACGTTAAACTCTATCTGATGGTGAGGTTCCAGTTTTGGAGGTTTGGGGAATGTGGAGCACCCCTTCATCACCATTGTTCCCTGGTCCACTCTGACCCGTAGTGGTAGTACCTGTTAGGGTCCCATCTATGGGCTAAATAGAAAAACACGAGTTGAAAAACAATTGTATTATGCATTAAGAATGAATTTATTTCACAACTTTGTCGGCATTAAATAATCTGAGTTTGAAATGCCGTAAAATAAACCAAACCAAGCCCCAACCCCTTTTATCATCATATGTATGCTAGAAGGTGGTGACTTCAGTTTTCATTCTCCTAGATTGGTTGCCATACCAAGCTCTGTTGTATTGAGAATTTGGATGATTTAAAAAAAAAAAAAATGTTCAGCATTTAATTCAGACCCTCACAAAATTATTTAATTGCACATTGGCCTGGAAATTGCTTTATTCTTGGAAAACATTTTAAGTGTATAAAAAATGTTACTATAATATACCATTTTTGCCGGGTTACTCTTACATCCAAACAATTTTAATATAGTAACTAGTATTATTTCCTCAACCTTATTGCCCTTATGGCAGGCCCCAACCCTTTTTATCATATGGGTGCTAGAAGGCGGTGACTGAGGGTCTACATGTCCTGGGAATGACATTAAACTCTATCTGATGGTGAGGTTCCATTTCTGGGTGTTTGGGGAATATGGAGCACCCCTTCATCACCATTGCTCCCTGGTCCACTCTGACCCGGAGTGGTAGTACCTGTTAGGGTCCCATTTATGGGATAAATAGAACAAAATGAGTTCTAAAAATGTTTAAAAAGAAAAATTGATTTTACAAAATAACTGAGTATCCATCAAGAATGAATCAACCAAAATGTCTTTGGCATAAAATGACCCAACAAGGGTTGACATGCCATAAAACCCAACCAACAATCACTAGTCCTGTAACCTGATTGGGTTATAAGAGAACTACTCATATAGTGTGTCTTGTGCCCATCCCTCTCCAGGTCTTTAATGGATATTCCTTGAATTCACTCTCTTGACTCTCCCCCCCTTTTTATTATTATATAGCCCCAGTTGAGAGGCCTTTTATTACTTGTGAAGCAACCTCAATAAAATATGGAATTGGTTATTTCCTATAAAACCAACCTAAAAAGTTGCTATGAAATTGTACTTGCATATTATTTGAAATGAAGTTAGCTAACATAACAAAAAACTTTAGTACTAAAAGTTGTTAGTACTAAAAACAGTTTTTTTTTTTTTTTGTTTGTTTTTTTTTGTTTATGTTCGAGTCAAAACATGTGGCGAGGTCCAGTATTCAAGTTGTTCTTCATTTCTTTATTCAACAAAATATTTTATTTGTAAAGCATCCAAAATTCTGCATCGTCTTTTAAACATTTAAATCCTTCTCTTTATTAATATCAATATTTTCTTGTCTATTTTTCAGGTTACATGAGGAAATCATAGACTTTTATACATACATGTCTCCCGTCCAGAAGAAAAGCATATGAGAGAGGGTGTAGTGGAAAGAATACGGCATGTAGTAAAACAATTATGGCCTGATGCACAGGTAAATACACCTTTTTTTTTTTTTTTTTTTTTTTTTTTTTTTTTTTTTCTTTTTTTTTTTTTTTTTTATACCTATATTTATGTTGTGGCAGAATTTACTCTGGTTCAGTTGACAAATTCACCATAGCTATGAAAGACACAATACCAAAAATAAAAATACCATATACTGATTATAAAACAGTTGTGAAAAAAATTATTAAATGGCAAAATCATTGGAATGCACTCATTAATAACAAACTTCAAAACATTAAACCTACCATTGGAGAATGGAACTTAAAATACAACAAAATAGAAGAGAACAGGTTGCGCTGACCGGCCTTCACATAGGCCAAACCTACATCACCCATCATTTACAGAATCCCCAATATGCACTACATGCCATGAGAGATTTACAGTGAAGCATATACTGCTAGAGGGTGTAGACTTTGATCTAGTGCGGACAAAATACTACCAAGTAATTTGAAAGGCTTTTTCACGAAAATAAGACCATCAGGATTTTACATTTCCTAAAGTAGGATTGTACTAAGATATGAGTAATTGAACAATAATTAAAATCTATAAATATATACATTTGATTTTTTCCTTAACTACCGCAATGAATCCAAAACTTAATCAGCATGAAATGACCCACCAAGGTTGATATGCCATACAACAAACCAAACCAAATGAACAAGATAGTGAACTCGTTGAAAAGTGTAACAAGGGAATAGGAAATTCATAAGCAATCGCCAAAAGCTGTTGATTCCTAACAATAATGGAGACACCCTTTGGATTTTCACCAGAGCCCCTTTAGCCGAGTTGTGGCCCTAATAGTAGCACTGGGTGACAGACCAATCTGTCTTGGGGAGGCCCTACCAGGAACTTGAGTTCCGGATGGCAGAGCTTGGACATTTCCATATTGTCACCACCCTAACCTTGGTGATGATGGGTTCGACTTTAGATTGTGGAGTACCCCTTCATTGGCATTACTCCCAGGTCCACTGTTAGGGTCCCATCTATTTGTTAAATAGAAAAAATGTGACCAACCTCCAACACTTTTTAGAAGATGGTGGCTGAGGGTCTTGGTGTTCTGGGTATGATGTTAAATTGCATTTAATGGTGAAGTTCTCATTTCAGAGCTCTGGGGAGCGTGGAGTACCCCTTCATTGCCATTATTCACAGGTCTGGTTACTTTTACAATTTTTTTTTTCTGTTTCTTAGGAATAAAAAGTTGACAGTGGCCTATTGTTTGTATCAGGTGGACAGCAAGGAGTCTATCTTCTTTTCACTAGCACTAGACCATGTAGATTGTTTTTTTTTTGCATCTGAGGTAGAGCACCACACCTACCATCAGCTCCATACTTTACTGCACAGATCCAACCTTTGCTACTCGTGCACTGAGTTGTTGAGGATGGGTATTGAACCTGAATCATTAGTTATAGATTATCACTTTTGGTTTTCTGGTTGAGCAAGCACCTGGAAATGAAAAGGTATCGAGGTGACTGTTACAAAGTGTCACCTGAATTTTAAACTCCTGATAATGTTATGAAACTGCATTTTTTTTTTTTTTTTTTTTTTTTTTTTTGCAGAAGATAAAATCTAGATTATCACTTTTGTGATGATAGGGCAATTAGGATTTAATAGATGATTATGCAACACTTTGATTGTCAGATCAAAGAATTTTAGCGTTACCAATCAGTTGTAGACATGTTGAAGAAAAAAATTCCAGTATTTCTTTAACCCATCATCTCTACTATTTAATTGAATTTTTTTGGACATGTGGCTTAGTGGATATAGGCGTTGAATCAAGACAGTTCTCAGTGACAGTTATCTCTAGGCTGCAGTTTCAATCCTGGTCAAGGGTGGCAGTAACATAGAATAATAATTAACCTAGTTTAACACTTATATCTAGTCAGGGTCAGCAGAATGAGAACAGTATACCCCTCTGTATTGAATAAAGGGTTGGGTTCAAAGTTCCAAGAAGATTCCTGAGTCCGATAAAAGTTAGCTGAAGAAGGCCGGAGGATACTTTGACAGAAACATTGTACAGATAACAAAGATGAGGATAATAGTCTGAATAATTCAAATAATACCATCATCTCTAGTCAGCCTGGCAAACATCTTGGGTCTTAATAAATTTAAATTAGGTCAAACATTCCCTTTCTTAGAAATCTTAGCATATGATTTTTTTTAGAATTCCCCAGTCGTATTTATTTTTTAAATTTAATTCGCTTTGCAAAGTCACCTCCCTAATCCCAATTATCTACCCAGAGCTCAATGGGGTAACCCAACAGGGTCACATTTTGTCTAGTTGGATTATATTTGATTTGTATTCAAGGGAGTGGAGGCTGAAAATTTCATAGGCTGATGTATCTACAGTTAACTTTTTGACCAATGGGATCCAAGCAATGCAACACTTCCAAGTATGTGGATCGCAAGAGGGATAATGTTGAAAAATAAATCTCACTTGGTCAGCCTGTGAATGTTTTAGCCAACCTGTGTGTCTATGGACCAGTTTATCTCTGTCGGTAGAACACACGCCTAGGAATCACAGGGTTCCTGGTTTGATACCAGTCCCCACTGACTCTGCGCATGAGTAGCACAGATTGGGTGATCTGATCTGTGGGGTGTTGATGGTAGGTATGTTGCTCCACCTCAGCAAAAAATAATCTCCCTGATCTAGTGCTAGCAGAAAGGGGATAGTCCTTTTCACTGCTTGGCTGATACGGCAATAAACCACTCTGCCAACTTTTGTGTGTGTGTGTGTGTATATATATATATATGTGTGTGTATATATATATATATATATATATATATATATATATATATATAAGTAAAGATCTCCAACAAACACCATGGGATCTAACTCAACGACCTGATGATTGTCCCGTAGCATGAAACCGAGGTAGCTGTTTATAATAAACATTGATCTATAAAAACTCGGCAAATTATATATATATATATATATATATATATACACACACACACACATACACGAGGGCTGGCTTGGCTGAAAAGTTCATGACATATCTGCTCTTGACTTTTTTGACCAATGGGACCCAAGCACTGCAACAACATTGGAAGTAGTATATCAACTGCAAGGGGGTATTATGGAAAAATAATCCTCATTTGGCAATCCAGTCTGACAGTATCTTGGTTAGACTGTGAACTTTTCAACTGACCCTCATAATTTTAATGCTCCCCTTTGGGCAGTGAGGTTACTAAGCTGTATTTGTTTTGTTCATTAACATTCTTTTAGAGGAAGAACTTTGTGTTGTTGCAACTTGGCTACTCCCCTTGTTTTGACTCCCCAGGGGAGAAATTTATCCCAAGCATAATGGGATTATGAGATGTCAATTCAATGAGGAAGGAATTGAAAGATTCTTGGATTACAAGGGTAAGAATGTGAACTGGCATTTGAAGAACCATTCCTTTGGCCGATAGGGAACTATAGGTTGGTTGGATTCCTTTTCTTAGTAGAACATGCTCTTTGGAAGCACAAGGTTCCATGAACGATACCAGCCCTCACCAACTCTGCATATGAGTAGTATAGCTTAGATCTGTGTGGTAAAGTGGGAAGCTGGTGGTTGCTATGGCACTTCACTTCAGAAGATACAAAAAAAAAAAAAAAGATCTCCCTGGTCTAGCGCTTGTAAAAGGGGATAGACTCCTTTGCTGTCCGGCTGATATTGACAGTAGGCCACTATGCGAATTTATTTTTAATAAAAATAAAACAATTTTAAATTTTAGAAAAAAAAATTTTTAATTTAAAAAAAAATAATTTTTTTGTTTTTAATCATGAACTGAAAAGGAGAACACTTTTAAAAAAAAAATGTTTTAATAGGCTTGTAAAATCTGATTTTGATTCCTTGATCAATTAATCAATAATGCACTTTAGGGCATTGATTGATTTTTGATAAAAAAAAAACAAACTGTAATCCTTGAAGTCAACAAAAACAAAACATTCCAATCAATCAGTTCCTTTTTTTTTCTTTCCAACACTTTGATCATCTCTTGATCTCTTTGCTTTTAATATTGGCATTTATTTATTTTTTAATCAAACCAACTTTCTATTGAAACCATGCATTATATACTGCCCTGTTGGCTGGGGGTGTTAGAATGCACCTCTGCAGAGGGGTAAGACTCCCCCCAATGGGGTCACCTGTTGGCCGTGGGTGGCGACTCGTGATGCTTAAGGATAGAACCCAGGTGGATGAGCAGTTCATGAGCAGTTCATGACTTGCAATACTCCACTTTGGCCCTATCTTGGGCTAGACAGGCTGTCGGAGAGGCCCTCTCTGATCAATCGGCTGGTCGTCCCAACCCCTTATCATATGGGTGCTAGAAGGCAGTGACTGAGGGCCTACATGTCCTGGGAATGACATTAAACTCTATCTGATGGTGAGGTTCCAGTTTTGTAGAATGTGGAGCACCCCTTCATCACCATTGCTCCCTGGTCCACTCTGACTCGGAGTGGTAGTAGCTGTTAGGGTCCCATCTATGGGTTGAATAGAAAAACATGAGTTTATAAACAAAATTATATTATGCATTAAGAATGAATTTATTTCACAACTTTGTCGGCATTAAATGACCCACCAAGGTTGATATGCCATAAAACAAACATGCATTATATATATATATATATATATGGGCCAGTTTAGCTTAGTCGGTAGATCACTCACCTCTAGGAATCGCAAAATATTGAAAGGTTCAATATTGCCCCTCGCCAACCCATGTATGAGTAGCATAGGGATCTGTGTGGTAAAGGAGCTGATGCTAGATGTGGCGCTCCACCTCAGATACAAAAAACAATCTTTGTCTAGCAGCAGTGAAAAGGGGATAGACTCCCTTGCTCCTGGCTGATACTGACTTTAGGACACCCCAACTTATATATATATTATATATATATATATATATATATATATATATATAATTGCATCTATATCAATGGCTTATGACGCAATCCTTTTCCACAAATTTTTGACTATGCCCTTTCCTAGACTAGACAGCTGGTCGGTAGGCCCTCCCTCTGATCAGTTGGTAAGTTATGTCAAGCCGTACCACGTATATGAGTGTCCCAAACCTTATGGCAAACCCCCAACTCTTTTTATCATATACGTTACTAGAAGGTGGTGTCTGAGGGTGTTAGTGTCCTGGGTATAACATTAAACTGCATCTAATGGCTAAGTTCCAGTTCTGGAGCTCTGGGGAGTGTGGAGTACTCCCTCGCCATTTTCCCCCAGGTCCACCCTGGCCCGGAGTGGTAATACTTGTTAGGGTCTCATCTATGAGTTAAATAGAAAAAATGAGTTTAAAAAAAAAATACTTAAAAAAAAAAAAAAAATTCAATACCCATAAAGATTGAATAAAACAAAATATCTTTGGCATAAGATATCCCAACAAGGGTTGACATGCCATAAAAATCCAACCAACCACAAATCTTTTTATCTACAGTGTTCACGCCTCTAAAAGCACGTGACATAAGAACAGTCTTGTTAGCAATAGAATGTTCTTTTTGTTGACTTAAGAAATCCAGTAGTGCAGATCTCCTTTTACACAGGTGGAACATTGCCAGAAAAGCTTTCATATACGCTCAATTCCAGCAATACTCACCTGAGCCATTATGCAGTTGTATATTAAAAGGATCTGAATTTCTAGTTTCATGGCAGAAAGAATTATTATTACTAGCAGGATTTGTGGATATGTCACAGTATGATAATTCATTTATTAGAACATTTAATGTTTAGAGCTATTGCAAAATAGTTCAATATGTAAAAAAAAAGTTAATTTATGAGGAAGTGCGTCCCGGTCTCCTGCCTCAAAAATTGCTATCCGGTGACTATCAAAATAACAACCCCAGCTCGTCGTAATTCTTGTTTATTTATCGTAATTTGTCGTAATTCTTGTTTAGATATGAAGATGGATATATAGTTTGGAATAGACTGAGATAGATAAACAAACAAAATAATATAGATAGATATGAGCAAATGGAGATAGATAGATATTTTCGATAAGTAAATGTATGGGGGGGGGTCGCTTTTTTTTGTCGTAATTCTTGTTTATTTAAACTAAAAACAAGACATTAAACAAACCTGAATAATAAAAAAATCTTAGTATTTAAAGTAATATAGATAAATATGAACAAATTGAGATAGATAGATATGAAGATGGATAGTTTTTACTAGACTGAGCTGGGTCGTTATTTTAATAGTCACCGGGTAGCAATTTTTGAGGCAGGAGACTGGGATGCACTTCCTCATAAATTACCAAAAGGTATAATAGTCTTGATTTAACTATCTCTCACTCTTTTTTTTTTTTTTTTTTTCTTCTTTCCTTGGACCATATGACCTTTAGGCACCCCTTTTGCTTTGCTGATTCATAAGTACATTTTTTTTTTCATTTCCACCGTCAACATCTGGTTGTTTGTTAGGGGTTAGTTTTATAATTAAAAAAAAAAAGACTCTAAAAATCGTCTGTTGGCCGTGGGTGGCAAGCCCGTGATACTTAAGGATAGAACCCAGGTGGATGAGCAGTTCATGACTTGCAATACTCTACTTTGGCCTTATCTTGGGCTAGACGGGCGGTCAGAGAGGCCTCCTCCGATCAATCGTCTGGTCACGTCAAGCCCTAGCACCTATGATTTTCCCAACCCTATTGCCCTTATGGCAATCCCCAATCCCTTTTTATCATATGGGTGCTAGAAGGTGGTGGCTGCGGGTTTACACGTCCTGGGAATGACATTAAACTCTATCTGATGGTGAGGTTGCAGTTCTGGAGGTTTGGGGAATGTGGAGCACCCCTTCATCGCCATTGTTCCCTGGTCCACTCTGACCTGTAGTGGTAGTACCTGTTAGGGTCCCATCTATGGGTTAAATAGAAAAATGTATTTATAAAAAAATTGTATTATCCATTTAAGAATTGATTTATTTCAAAACTTTGCCGGCATTAAATGACCCACTGAGGTTGATATGCCGTAAAACAAAAACCAAGCCTAAAGTATACAGGAAAAAGATGAGTTCAAATCTTATCTAGAGCTTATTCTTTTTTCTTTTTCTTGTTTTTCTTTTTTTTTCCTTCTCCGGGTTTGACTATTTTTTTGTTGTATAAATTAAACCCCCATTGAGTTGCAATGAAAAGATAAAACAAAATACTAGGTTGAATTAAAAAGTTTTGCAATATTTTGGAAGCATGTGATGCAGAATTCCGCACCTCCAGATGCGTTTTCTGAGCTCACCTGATACACAGCTACTTATCAGATTTACCTCTATGGCTTTGGACTACTTGACCTTGCCTGATTGTTGAGGTTCCTGCAACCCGAGTGAAATTTTCTTGAACTATCTTGTTACTGTACTGTAATCAACTGTGCCTTCATCTTTTGCACAACAAAACTTGACTCTATATAGTACAATTAAATAAAAAATAAAGAATAAAAAAAAAAAGTACTAGAGAATCTTTTCTAAAACAAAAACCTATTTTCTACTTTCAGGTTGAAATCTTTGGTAGTTCCGCACTGGTTTGTACCTACCGACCAGGTAAGTGAAATTGATTTAACATTTTTTTTTTTTTTTCTCGCTTACTGCACATGTTGATCCACATTGTGAAAAATATGAATAACAAAACAATTGCGGTATTAATCTGTTTAATGTTCTAATGTAAATTCAAACGCTCGGCAAAGATCGTAAAAGCTCAGTTAGATCCCGTGTTGCGTCTTGTTTTGCGGGAAGTTTTTGAAAATCATTTAAGATATATTTTTTTAAATACTATAAAATAATGAGGCCCTGCTCGGGGATATTGAAATAAATATTTTATTTTTTATTTTTATAGTGGTGTTAGAAAGCATTAATTAAAATGTAATAATATATTTTTTGAAGGCAAAATAATGCAAATTTATGTTGAAAAACATTTATTTAATTTTTTTTTTTTTTTTTATCAGTAAAAAAAAACGAGTAAAAAAAAAAAAAAAATTAAAAAAAATTAAATGTTTTTTAACATAAATTTGCATTATTTTGCCTTCAAATATATATTATTATTACATTTTAATTAATGCTTCTAACACACTATAAAAATAAAAAATAAAAAAATATTTATTTCAATATCCCCGAGTGATTGCAATTAGATTTGTCTCTACTTTTGATAAGGTTTTCCAATCTGTCATTATTTTAAACCAAAATAATTTCAATCCAAAATTGTTGCATGTTACGCATGTTCTCATAAAAGTTGGTTCCAAAATTGATTCTACCAATTTATTTAGTACTAGCAGCGGCTACCCGGCGTCACCTGAGTAGAGGGGGATTTTTTTAAAAGTTAGTCCTGCAGATCTATTATTATTTAATCGGGAGTTGAATCCTTGTGGAATGCACCATTTAAATCCCTATATAAAAAAAAATTTTTTTTTAAAAGTGGCATTGATCCAGCTATTCTGAAAAGATATGTTAATGTCTACTATCTAAAATATTAAATGAAAAAAAAAATCCATGCTGTTATCATTTAAATTTTATTTTTGAATTATCTTCATGAATATAATTCAAATCTCTATTATTTTTGTTCCAAAACGAATCCCTGGTGATATTTAATGTGTATATATATTTACTTTGTCGTTAATTGTTTATTTTCGAAGTTTCCTTCGGACACACATACACACAACTGCCCTTTATAAATGTATAGATTACATTTGGACATACATACACACAACTGCCCTTAGAAGATAGATTTATTTGAAATGGTGACTCTTTTGCATTTAGTTTTAGATAAAATTAGTCAAGTTTGGAATGAGTGAATTTGAAAAAATCAGGTTTGTTTTTGCTAGAGATTTAATGGTAAAACTGATTGACTTTGCCAGTTTAGAGCATCCGGTTAGGAATCATAAGGTTCTTGGTTTGATACCGGCCCTCGTCAACTGAATGTATGGTAGCACAGGGATCTGTGCAGTAAAGTGGGGAGCTGAAGAATGGTGGGGTGTGGGTGCTCCACCTCGAAGATGCTAAAATAATCTCCTTGGCCCTAGTGCTAGTGAAAAGATAAACTCCCTTGCTAATTGGCTCATACTGACTTTAAGCCACCACCACCACGACATATATATATATATATATATATATATATATATTAATATATATGGTCATCGGCCAGACACATGTTTAGACTTATCAAGTCCTCTTCAGTGTGGCTAAGACATTTTGTAAGCTACCTACAGCCAGAATTGAACTCCGATCGGTTGGGTGTCAGTCCGGCACCTTATTTAGGCTGTCTTCGCTTACAGAATGGGAAGGGGATTTTTAACTGTTTTAAATACACACATCACTTTGTGTGTAAAGACCGTGCCAGTGGCTCTATTCCCCTTATATATGAAGAGCGTTGTTTTATGCTTTGAGTTGGCGGGCAGTCAGCTAGAATCGCCCCCCAGAGTGCTGGCAGCCTAGGGGATGGGGAGCAATATATAGGTCGATCTGCAGACCGTGGTGTTCGAAGCTTATCACGTCTCTGGTATGTGTGTGTATATACAGGCAGGAGGGGTTGGTGTGTGTGTATATAACACACACACACACACAGCACACCGAACCCCTCCTGTGACACTTTTTAGCCGGTCAATTTTTAAGGGCGGAATTAAACAGGTTTTAATTCGTTTTATTTCACTAGCCAGGCCGCCCTAGTATTTACAACATAGATGGAGGAAAAAATAGTTGGGTTGCAACTTTTTCTAAAATGTATTAGTGCTATATGGACTAGGAAAGCTCTGTTAAAAAAGAAAAAAAAAAATTCCTGTCTACATTGTATCAGCTAGATTAAACCTGAATTTAGTAATTTGTTCAACTTTTTATCGGGCTTGTACTGACTAAAAATAAGAATGATAGTTAGGTTTGGTTTAGGGCTCATAAATAGAATATCCACGCTATGAAGCGCACACAGGTTCCGCGATGTTGATGCCGATCTGTCGCACAACTCGGCGCATGAAAAAACAGCTTGGATCGCTGTGATAAAGTGGGGAGCGCTGAATGTTAAGTGTGGTGCTCGCACCTCAGATGCAAAAAACCATCTGCCATGTCCTAGCACGCTTGTAAAAAAGGAGGACTCCCTCACTGTCATGGCTGATACAACATTAAGGACAACTCTGCTGACTTTAATGCAATTTTTTTTTTAATTAAGTTCAAAAAAGGTTTTCCAACCTATTTCCCTTATAAAATAATTTTTAGCTGTTATGTTGGAAATAGAACTCCCTCTGCTGTCTAGTTAAATACCTACAATAAGCAAATTTGGCTACTGACTGTTACAGTTATAGGCTTGCAAGTAACTATAGTTAATACAATTATTTACTGTTATGGTTAAGAAAAAGAGATC
>CM042176.1:54387688-54588514 GCA_023376005.1 Doryteuthis pealeii
AAAAAAAAGAGAGAGGATTCCTAACTACAGGCAAGGATAACTTAAAAGTAAAAATAAGTGTTTTTTAGCACAAAATTACATGAAAATTGGGTAACTTAAAGTAAAAAAAAAGTATTTTTTAGCACAAAACATACTAGGAAATGGATTTTTTTTTGTCAAATATCCAGAATTATCACTGCTTTCAGCTTTTCTTAATGTTTTATATGTTATTATGCTACTGATGACTGACAAGTATAGATGACTTAATGAATTAAACAAAAATATTTTGATTTCGGACGGTCCAAACCCCATTCGGGATGGTTGATACTTTTTGTTCGGGACGGTCATAAAAAAAGTTAGTGTTGGGGCCTGATTCACACACACACACAACATATATATATATATATATATATAATATATATAATATATATATATATATATTCGCTCTCCTCTACAGCCAATTGTATAATTATATTCAGTTGTAGCAGCTGCACTGTCTGGCCAGTCTATTTGAAAGGTTAATATCCATCACTGTTCTTGGCCGAATGATTCCAAAGATTTTTTCCAGATAAAATAATTTTCTATAATATATTATTCCCTCTTATTCTAAACCTTATCCATTAGTAGAGAACAGACACCCCTCCCCCCCTACCTGCCCCCAGAAAAAAAAACTATTTGTTCTAATCAAATTTCGTCTGTTTGTTTGTCCTAATCATTGTTGCTTTAGTCTGATCATCTTTAACTCTTAACAATTTTTGTCCAGACTCCCCGCCCCCCAAAAAAAAAAAAAAAAAAAAAAATTGGAAAAAAATCATCCACTTTTCCAAGCTGATCTCTTTAGTCAAAAAAAAAAAATAATAATTATTTATTGAAAAATTCTCTCCATTTGGTTTTGATTTATTTATAGATTCAATTCACAAAAATCAATTTCAAACACATTTTCTGCTAACAACGCTTTGTTCATTCTTCCATGAAAGATGCAAAGTTGAATGATATTTTCAGTTTAAATTGCATAAAATTTGGCAACCAAGAAATATTTTAAAAAAAAAAAAAAAAAAAAAAAACAAATCTTGCGTCTTCTGTATGTAGTTACCCAACCCCTCCACCACGGATAGCATGTGATACAAGGTCAAGTTTTAAGTAAAAAAAGCTAATTTAAATTTGGTTTTATTTGACTGTTTGCTGTTCTAAGATTAGCCTGGTCTATATTTACCTGACCCTCTGTCATGGGCGTTATTTACCTCAACCTCCCACCAGATAAGGATGTGACACCAAGGTCCTTTTTAAAGTGAAGAGTCACACAAAGCTCATGTGGTAGCCAGCTCAAAAAATGCATAGATCCCCTCAGCATTCCCCTTTTTGGGCATCTCGGGCACTAGGCAATAAAACCAGCCCTGCCCCTTTAAATGGGGGGGGGGCGTTGCCGGGGGGGGACCTCTGCAATCACATTTATTTGCCCAGAGACGCCATTCTCTAGGAAAGACCCTCTGCATTTAGTAGGTTGCAGCTAATGGTAAATTTTAAGCGGAGCAAGGCTAAAGAACAGTCTGCCCTACTATTTACCTATTATATAGATGCACATGATGTAATGGTTATTGTAGGACACTGTAAGACTAGTTCAGATCCTGGAAGAGGCTGTTTGCATTTCACATAACACTAATACCCATGGAAAAGGTATGAATCCAACTATGCTCCTTCTAGCTATGGGTGATTAATAGGGCAGACCTGGCTCTTTAACCTTGGTAAAGCAACTGGTCTAGGAGAAGGAAATATCTGAATTCAAACCTGCTTGTGTGGAGAGTTTGGTAAATATGAACTCCTAGCTGGAGGGAGAACAAATGGGTTCATTCCATTTCCTATGACTAACGATTATGCTCACCTCCTTGCATCTTGTGTACTTCCAGAATTTTGTACTGGAAAGTTGCGGCTATCCAAACGATATATAAACATAGTCAAACAAGTTATCAAAGAACACTACATATAAAACAGCTTCCTTGTAAAAACCTTATACTCTCACCTCCAAGAATATTCTCCCTCCATTTATGGGTGAATAATAGGGTAGACTGGATTCTTTAAACTTAGTATGGCAACCAGGTAGGAGAAGGAAATATCTGAATTCAAACCGGTTTCGGTAAATTTCTTAAACAGTTTGTGTTGCATCCTGCTTGTGTGGAAAAGTTGGTAAATATGAACTCCTAGCTAGAGGGAGAACTAGGTTCGTGCCTTTTTACAAGGGCATTAGTTCAAAGTGAAATGCAAACAGCCTCATCCAGGATTTGAACTCTGGTCACCAATTCCATTTCCTATGATGATAAACGGTTATGTTATGCTCACCTTCTTGTATCTTGTGTACGTCCAGGATTTTGTACGGGAAAGTCGCGGCTATCCAAACGATATATAAACAAGTTATCAGAAGAGCACTATTTATAAAACGGAAAAATCATATCCATGCGTTCCAGTGTTTTTTTTTTTTTTTGTTTTTTTTTTTTATTCCCTGAAAATTTCCAACTAACTGTAAATACATTTCAATATTTTCTTGGAAATGAATTACACTGTATGGGGTACAAGGTAGGGGTTAGTTGTTCATAGGTAAAAACTCTACAATTTATCAAGAAACATTAGTTGGGACCCTTCAAATTTCCAGGGGACTCATTCAAAGTAAATATGTGTCCCAGGACACTAAATCAGAAAGCTATCGGCATCACTGATAATCTGGATTTACATTTTTTTCATTGCATCTTGAACAATTTGGATGGTCTCATTTTTAACCAGAGGGTGTGGCAGGACATTAATGGACTGAAGATTTAGGAACGTGTATTATTGAATAAGCAGTGATGTGCCTGTTCAATACTTAATTGGATGACCACTTAAGTAACAGTAGGTACTGTAAGTGGTAATCTTCAACTTGTTCCTTGTAAATTCCTACTATTAGTTGTTCATAGATAAAAACTCTACAATTTATCAAGAAACTTTAGTTGGGACCTATCAAATTTCCCAGGGGACTCATTCAAATCAAATCCGTGTGTCCCAGGATGTACTAAATTAAAAAGCTATCAGCATCACTGCACTGGCATTTAATACAAAGTGAAATGCTAAAAGTTTCTTCAAAGGATTTGAACGGCGGGTTACCATTTTTCATTTCCTTTGACGATAATGGTTGTCACGCCACCTCCTTGCATTTTTTGTACTTCCAGGATTTTGTCCTGGAAAGTTGCGGCTATCCAAACGATATATAAACAGTCAAACAAGTTATCAAAGAACACTACTATAAAACAGCTTCCCTGTAAAAACTTATACTCTCACCTCCAAGAATATTTGATGGAGGAGAGAGAAATGGCTAATCACCTTACAAGAAACAGATGAAAGAAAGAAAAAAAAAAAGCACTAGCAGAGAGAGATGTGGTGGGGGGGTAATGAAAAATACCAGTAGAAAAATAATACTTCAATGTTGGAAGTGTCAGTGTTGTGGATTGATATGCATGCTTTGCTCATTGGTGTCGGTCATGTCACAGTGTGGTGATGGTGGTGCTGGTGTGTGTGTGAGTTGTTGCTACTACTGTCAAGTTTCGGTATAAACTAGTAACTTCTTCATCTTGTTGCCTTTGCTGCTACAACTTTTAAGAGGACGAAATAGTCGTCACCAATAAACACAGCTACCGTCAGTCAAAACATAACCCCATTTCTTTTAAACTCATTCTAGACTCTTGGGGTGCCGAGAATCCTGGTTTTAATTTTTTTTTTTTTTTTTTTTTTTTTTTTTTTTGTGTTCTTGATAAATGGATGTGCTTCTGATCACGTTCCGTGCCAAAATGATTGTCACATGACTTTGGTATATCTTTTTTTATTTTTATTTTTGTTTTTGTTTTTCAAGATCACTTTCTGAGAGTAAGAATCTTGATTACACGGCTTGATGCTTGCTTTTGTCTCACAGTATAAGTGATGGAATGACAGTGAAGATTTGGTCCTGATGGGGGTGGGGGCAACTGAATGCTATGAATTAGAGACACCCCACCTTTTTGAAGGTGACATTGTTAAGAAGAGATCACTTATGGTCAAATAGGACACAAAAGTGCTTTTTTTTTTCTTTCTTTTTTCTTAAGCATTGAAGTTTATCATCTATCTATACATATATAAATGGAGGTCAATCTTCTGGTCATGTCAAGCCCTAGCACCTATATGATTGCTCCAACCCTATTGCCCTTATGGCAAGCCCCAACCCCTTTTTATCATATGGGTGCTAGAAGATGGTGACTGAGGTCTACATGTCCTGGGAATGACGTTAAACTCTATCTGATGGTGAGGTTCCAGTTTTGGAGGTTTGGGGAATGTGGAGCACCCCTTCATCACCATTGTTCCCTGGTCCACTCTGACCCGTAGTGGTAGTACCTGTTAGGGTCCCATCTATGGGCTAAATAGAAAAACACGAGTTGAAAAACAATTGTATTATGCATTAAGAATGAATTTATTTCACAACTTTGTCGGCATTAAATAATCTGAGTTTGAAATGCCGTAAAATAAACCAAACCAAGCTCCAACCCCTTTTATCATCATATGTATGCTAGAAGGTGGTGACTTCAGTATTCATTCTCCTAGATTGGTTGCCATACCAAGCTCTGTTGTATTGAGAATTTGGATGATTTAAAAAAAACAAAAACATGTTCAGCATTTAATTCAGACCCTCACAAAATTATTTAATTGCACATTGGCCTGGAAATTGCTTTATTCTTGGAAAACATTTTAAGTGTATAAAAAATCTTACTATAATATACCATTTTTGCCGGGTTACTCTTACATCCAAACAATTTTAATATAGTAACTAGTATTATTTCCCCAACCTTATTGCCCTTATGGCAGGCCCCAACCCTTTTTATCATATGGGTGCTAGAAGGCGGTGACTGAGGGTCTACATGTCCTGGGAATGACATTAAACTCTATCTGATGGTGAGGTTCCAGTTCTGGGTGTTTGGGGAATGTGGAGCACCCCTTCATCACCATTGCTCCCTGGTCCACTCTGACCCGGAGTGGTAGTACATGTTAGGGTCCCATTTATGGGATAAATAGAACAAAATGAGTTCTAAAAATGTTTAAAAAGAAGAATTGAGTTCACAAGATAACTGAGTATCCATCAAGAATGAATCAACCAAAATGTCTTTGGCATAAAATGACCCAACAAGGGTTGACATGCCGTAAAACCCAACCAACAATCACTAGTCCTGTAACCTGATTGGGTTATAAGAGAACTACTCATATAGTGTGTCTTGTGCCCATCCCTCTCCAGGTCTTTAATGGATATTCCTTGAATTCACTCTCTTGACCCTCCCCCCCTTTTTATTATTATATAGCCCCAGTTGAGAGGCCTTTTATTACTTGTGAAGCAACCTCAATAAAATATGGAATTGGTTATTTCCTATAAAACCAACCTAAAAAGTTGCTATGAAATTGTACTTGCATATTATTTGAAATGAAGTTAGCTAACATAACAAAAAACTTTAGTACTAAAAGTTGTTAGTACTAAAAACAGTTTTTTTTTTGTTTTTTTTTTTGTTTTTTTTTTTTTTGTTTATGTTCGAGTCAAAACATGTGGCGAGGTCCAGTATTCAAGTTGTTCTTCATTTCTTTATTCAACAAAATATTTTATTTGTAAAGCATCCAAAATTCTGCATCGTCTTTTAAACATTTAAATCCTTCTCTTTATTAATATCAATATTTTCTTGTCTATTTTTCAGGTTACATGAGGAAATCATAGACTTTTATACATACATGTCTCCCGTCCAGAAGAAAAGCATATGAGAGAGGGTGTAGTGGAAAGAATACGGCATGTAGTAAAACAATTATGGCCTGATGCACAGGTAAATACACCTTTTTTTTTTTTTTTTTTTTTTTTTTTTTTTATACCTATATTTATTCACCATAGCTATGAAAGACACAATACCAAAAATGAAATACCATATACTGATTATAAAACAGTTGTGAAAAAATTATTAAATGGCAAAATCATTGGAATGCACTCATTAATAACAAACTTCAAAACATTAAACCTACCATTGGAGAATGGAACTTAAAATACAACAAAATAGAAGAGAACAGGTTGCGCTGACCGGCCTTCACATAGGACAAACCTACATCACCCATCATTTACAGAATCCCCAATATGCACTACATGCCATGAGAGATTTACAGTGAAGCATATACTGCTAGAGGGTGTAGACTTTGATCTAGTGCAGACAAAATACTACCAAGTAATTTGAAAGGCTTTTTCACGAAAATAAGACCATCAGGATTTTACATTTCCTAAAGTAGGATTGTACTAAGATATGAGTAATTGAACAATAATTAAAATCTATAAATATATACATTTGATTTTTCCTTAACTACTGCAATGAATCCAAAACTTAATCAGCATGAAATGACCCACCAAGTTTGATATGCCATACAACAAACCAAACCAAATGAACAAGATAGTGAACTCGTTGAAAAGTGTAACAAGGGAATAGGAAATTCATAAGCAGTCACCAAAAGCTGTTGATTCCTAACAATAATGGAGACACCCTTTGGATTTTCACCAGAGCCCCTTTAGCCGAGTTGTGGCCCTAATAGTAGCACTGGGTGACAGACCAATCTGTCTTGGGGAGGCCCTAACAGGAACTTGAGTTCCGGATGGCAGAGCTTGGACATTTCCATATTGTCACCACCCTAACCTTGGTGATGATGGGTTAGACTTTAGATTGTGGATTCATTGGCATTACTCCCAGGTCCACTGTTAGGGTCCCATCTATTTGTTAAATAGAAAAAAATGTGACCGACCTCCAACACTTTTTAGAAGATGGTGGCTGCGGGTCTTGGTGTTCTGGGTATGACGTTAAAGTGCATTTTATGGTGAAGTTCTCATTTCAGAGCTCTGGGGAGCGTGGAGTACCCCTTCATTGCCATTATTCACAGGTCTGGTTCTTTTTACAAAAAAACTTTTACAATTTTTTTTCTTTTTTTTTTTTTTTTTTTTTTTTTTTTTTTTTTTTTTTTTTCTGTTTCTTAGGATAAAAAGTAAAGTTGAGTGGCCTATTGTTTGTATCAGGTGGACAGCAAGGAAGTCGATCTTCTTTTCACTAGCACTAGACCATGTAGATTGTTTTTTGCGTCTGAGTTAGAGCACCACACCTACCATCAGCTCCATACTTTACTGCACAGATCCAACCTTTGCTACTCATGCACTGATGGGTATTGAACCTGAATCATTAGTTATAGATTATCACTTTTGTTTTTCTGGTTGAGCAAGCACCTGGAAATGAAAAGGTATTGAGGTGACTGTTACAAAGTGTCACCTGAATTTTAAACTCCTGATGTTATGAAACTGCATTTTTTTTTTTTTTTTTTTTTTTTTTTTGTCAGAAGATAAAATCTCGATTATCACTTTTGTGATGATAGGGCAATTAGGATTTAATGGATGATTATGCAACACTTTGATTGTCAGATCAAAGAATTTTAGCGTTACCAATCAGTCGTAGACATGTGGGGAAAAAAATTTTTTTTTTTTTCAAATTCCAGTATTTCTTTAACCCATCATCTCTACTATTTCTTTGAATTTTTTGGGACATATGGCAAACATCTTAGGTCTTAATAAATTGAAATTAGATCAAACATTCCCTTTCTTAGAAATCTTAGCGTATGATTTTTTTTTTTTATAATTCCCGGTCGTATTTATTTTTTTAAATTTAATTCGCTTTGCAAAGTCACCTCCCTAATCCCAATTATCTACCCAGAGCTCAATGGGGTAACCCAACAGGGTCACGTTTTGTCTAGTTGGATTATATTTGATTTGTATTCAAGGGAGTGGAGGCTGAAAATTTCATAGGCTGATGTATCTACAGTTAACTTTTTGACCAATGGGATCCAAGCAATGCAACACTTCCAAGTATGTGGATCGCAAGAGGGATAATGTTGAAAAATAAATCTCACTTGGTCAGCCTGTGAATGTTTTAGCCAACCTGTGTGTGTGTGTGTGTCTATGGACCAGTTTATCTCTGTCGGTAGAACACACGCCTAGGAATCACAGGGTTCCTGGTGTGATACCAATCCCCACCGACTCTGCGCATGAGTAGCACAGATTGGGTGATCTGATCTGTGGGGTGTTGATGGTAGGTATGTTGCTCCACCTCAGCAAAAAATAATCTCCCTGATCTAGTGCTAGCAGAAAGGGGATAGTCCTTTTCACTACTTGGCTGATACGACAATAAACCACCCTGCCAACTTTTGTGTGTGTGTGTGTGTGTGTGTGTGTGTGTGTGTGTGTGTGTGTGTAATATATATGCACACACGCACTACATTACATTCACATGAGGGCTGGCTTGGCTAAAAAGTTCATGACATATCTGCTCTTGACTTTTTTGACCAATGGGACCCAAGCACTGCAACAACATTGGAAGTAGTATATCAACTGCAAGGGGGTATTATTGAAAAATAATCCTCATTTGGCAATCCAGTCTATGACAGTATCTTGGTTAGCCTGTGAACTTTTCAACTGACCTCATAATTGTAATGCTCTCCTTTGGGCAGTGGGATTACTAAGCTGTATTTGTTTTGTTCATTAACATTCTTTTAGAGGAAGAACTTTGTGTTGTTGCAACTTGGCTACTCCCCTTGTTTTGACTCCCCAGGGGAGAAATTTATCCCAAGCATAATGGGATTATGAGATGTCAATTCAATGAGGAAGGAATTGAAAGATTCTTGGATTACAAGGGTAAGAATGTGAACTGGCATTTGAAGAACCATTCCTTCGGTCAATAGGGAACAATAGGTTGGTTGGATTCCTTTTCTTGGTAGAACATCCTCTTTGGAAGCACAAGGTTCCATGAATGATACTGGCCCTCGCCAACTCGGCATATTAGTAATATAGCTTAGATCTGTGTGGTAAAGTGGGAAGCTGGTGGTTGCTATGACACTTCACTTCAGAAGATGAAAAAAAAGAAAAAAGATCTCCCTGGTCTAGCGCTAGTAAAAGGGGATAGACTCCTTTGCTGTCCGGCTGATATTGACAGTAGGCCACTATGCGAATTTATTTTTAATAAAAATAAAACAATTTTAAATTTTAGAAAAAAATTTTTAAATTTAAAAAAAAATAAGAATTTTTTTTTTTAATCATGAACTGAAAAGGAGAACACTTTATAAAAATTTTTTTTTAATAGGCTTGTAAAATCTGATTTTGATTCCTTGATCAATTAATCAATAATGCACTTTAGGGCATTGATTGATTTTTGATAAAAAAAATTGTAATCCTTGAAATCAACAAAAACAAAACATTCCAATCAATCAGTTCCTTTTTTCTTTCCAACACTTTGATCATCTCTTGATCTCTTTGCTTTTAATATTGGCATTTATTTATTTTTTAATCAAACCAACTTTCTATTGAAACCATGATATACCGCCCTGTCGGCTGGGGTGTTAGAATGCACCTCTGCAGAGGGGTAAGACTCCCCCAATGGGGTCACCTGTTGGCCGTCGGTGGCGACTCGTGATGCTTAAGGATAGAACCCAGATGGATAAGCAGTTCATGACTTGCAATACTCCACTTTGGCCCTATCTTGGGCTAGACAGGCGGTTGGAGAGGCTCCCTCCGATCAATCGGCTGGTCACATCAAGCCCTAGCACCTATATGATTGCCCCAAAACTATTGCCCTTATGGCAAGCCCCAACCCCTTTTTATCATATGGGTGCTAGAAGGCGGTAACTGAGGGTCTACATGTCCTGGGAATGATATTAAACTCTATCTGAGGTTAAGGTTCCAGTTCTGGAGGTTTGGGGAATGTGGAGCACCCCTTCATTACCATTGCTCCCTGGTCCACTCTGACCCGGAGTGGTAGTACCTGTTAGGGTCCCATCTATGGGTTGAATAGAAAAATATGAGTTGATAAACAAAATTGTATTATGCATTAAGAATGAATTTATTTCACAACTTTGTCGGCATTAAATGACCCACCAAGGTTCATATGCCATAAAACAAACATGCATTATATATATATATATATATATATATATATATATATATATGGGCCAGTTTAGCTTAGTCGGTAGATCACTCACCTAGGAATCACAAAATATTGAAAGGTTCAATATTGCCCCTCGCCAACCCATGTATGAGTAGCATAGGGATCTGTGTGGTAAAGGAGCTGATGCTAGATGTAGCACTCCACCTCAGATACAAAAAACAATCTTTGTCTAGCGGCAGTGAAAAGGGGATAGACTCCTTTGCTCCTTGGCTGATACTGACTTTAGGACACCCCAACTTATATATATATATAATTGCATCTATATCAATGGCTTGACGCCATCCTTTTCCACAGATCTTTGACTGTGCCCTTTCCTAGACTAGACAGCTGGTCGGATAGGCCCTCCCTCTGATCAGTTGGTGAGTTATGTCAAGCCGTACCACGTATATGAGTGTCCCAAACCTTATGGCAAAACCCCAACTCTTTTTATCATATACGTTACTAGAAGGTGGTGTCTGAGGGTGTTAGTGTCCTGGGTATAACATTAAACTGCATTTAATGGCTAAGTTCCAGTTCTGGAGCTCTGGGGAGTGTGGAGTACTCCCTCGCCATTTTTCCCCAGGTCCACCCTGACCCAGAGTGGTAATACTCGTTATGGTCTCATCTACGAGTTAAATAGAAAAAATAAGTTTTAAAAAATATATTTAAAAAAAAATTTTTTTTTAAAATTCAATACCCATAAAGATTGAATAAAACAAAATGTCTTTGGCATAAAATATCCCAAGAAGGGTTGACATGCCATAAAAATCCAACCAACCACACATCTTTTTATCTACAGTGTTCACGCCTCTAAAGGCACGTGACATAAGAACAGTCTTGTTAGCAATAGAATGTTCTTTTTGTTGACTTAAGAAATCCAGTAGTGCAGATCTCCTTTTACACAGGTGGAACATTGCCAGAAAAGCTTTCATATACGCTCAATTCCAGCAATACTCACCTGAGCCATTATGCAGTTGTTGTATATTAAAAGGATCTGAATTTCTAGTTTCATGGCAGAAAGAATTATTATTACTAGCAGGATTTGTGGATATGTCACAGTATGATAATTCATTTATTAGAACATTTAATGTTTAGAGCCATTGAAAAATAGTTCAATATGTAAAAAAAAAAAAAAGTAGGTAATTTATGAGGAAGTGCGTCCCGGTCTCCTGCCTCAAAAATTGCTACCCGGTGACTATCAAAATAACAACCCCAGCTCGTCGTAATTCTTGTTTAGATATGAAGATGGATATATAGTTTGGAATAGACTGAGATAGATAGATAAACAAAATATAGATATGAACAAATGGAGATAGATAGATAGATATTTTCAACAAGTAAATGTATTTGGGGGGGGGGTCGCTTCTTTTTTTTTTTTGTCGTAATTCTTGTTTATTTAAACTAAAAACAAGACATTAAACAAACCTGAATAATAAAAAAATCTTAGTATTTAAAGTAATATAGATAAATATGAACAAATTGAGATAGATAGATAGATTGAAGATGTCTAGTTTTGACTAGACTGAGCTGGGTCGTTATTTTAATATTCACCGGGTAGCAATTTTTGAGGCAGGAGACCGGGATGCACTTCCTCATAAATTACCAAAAAGTATAATAGTCTTGATTTAACTATCTCTCACTCTTTTTTTTTTTTTTCTTTCTTTCCTTGGACCATATGACCTTTAGGCACCCCTTTTGCTTTGCTGATTCATAAGTACATTTTTTTTTCATTTCCACCGTCAACATCTGGTTGTTTGTTAGGGTTAGTTTTATAATTAAAAAAAAAAAAAGACTCTAAAAATCGTCTGTTGGCCGTGGGTGGCAAGCCCGTGATACTTAAGGATAGAACCCAGGTGGATGAGCAGTTCATGACTTGCAATACTCTACTTTGGCCTTATCTTGGGCTAGACGGGCGGTCAGAGAGGCCTCCTCCGATCAATCGTCTGGTCACGTCAAGCCCTAGCACCTATGATTTCCCAACCCTATTGCCCTTATGGCAATCCCCAATCCCTTTTTATCATATGGGTGCTAGAAGGTGGTGGCTGCGGGTTTACACGTCCTGGGAATGACATTAAACTCTATCTGATGGTGAGGTTGCAGTTCTGGAGGTTTGGGGAATGTGGAGCACCCCTTCATCGCCATTGTTCCCTGGTCCACTCTGACCTGTAGTGGTAGTACCTGTTAGGGTCCCATCTATGGGTTAAATAGAAAAATGTATTTATAAAAAAATTGTATTATCCATTTAAGAATTGATTTATTTCAAAACTTTGCCGGCATTAAATGACCCACTGAGGTTGATATGCCGTAAAACAAAACCAAGCCTAAAGTATACAGGAAAAAGATGAGTTCAAATCTTATCTAGAGCTTATTCTTTTTTCTTTTTCTTGTTTTTCTTTTTTTTTCCTTCTCCGGGTTTGACTATTTGTTGTTGTATAAATTACAACCCCAGTGAGTTGCAATGAAAAGATAAAACAAAATACTAGGTTGAATTAAAAAGTTTTGCAATATTTTGGAAGCATGTGATGCAGAATTCCGCACTTCCAGATGCGTTTTCTGAGCTCACCTGATACACAGCTACTTATCAGATTTACCTCTATGGCTTTGGACTACTTGACCTTGCCTGATTGTTGAGGTTCCTGCAACCCGAGTGAAATTTTCTTGAACTATCTTGTTACTGTACTGTAATCAACTGTGCCTTCATCTTTTGCACAACAAAACTTGACTCGATATAGTACAATTAAATAAAAAATAAGAAATAAAAAAAAAAGTACTAGAGAATCTTTTCTAAAACAAAAACCTATTTTCTACTTTCAGGTTGAAATCTTTGGTAGTTTCCGCACTGGTTTGTACCTACCGACCAGGTAAGTGAAATTGATTTAACATTTTTTTTTTTTTTTTTTTTCCTTACTGCACATGTTGATCCACATTGTGAAAAATATGAAATAACAAAACAATTGCGGTATTAATCTGTTTAATGTTCTAATGTAAATTCAAACGCTCGGCAAAGATCGTAAAGTTCTGCTCGGCAAAGACCGTAAAAACTCTGTTAGATCCCGTGTTGCGTCTTGTTTTGCGGGAAGTTTTTGAAAATCATTTAAGATATATTTTTTTAAATACTATAAAAATAATGAGGCCCTGCTCGGGGATATTGAAATAAATATTTTTTATTTTTTATTTTTATAGTGTGTTAGAAGCATTAATTAAAATGTAATAATATATTTTTGAAGGCAAAATAATGCAAATTTATGTTGAAAAACATTTATTTAATTTTTTTTTTTTTTTTTACTCAGTAAAAAAAAACAAGTAAAAAAAAAAAAAAAAATTTAAAAAAATTAAATGTTTTTTAACATAAATTTGCATTATTTTGCCTTCAAATATATATTATTACATTTTAATTAATGCTTCTAACACACTATAAAAATGAAAAATAAAAAAATATTTATTTCAATATCCCCGAGCGATTGCAATTAGATTTTCTCTACTTTTGATTCGGCGTTTGATAAGGTTTTCCAATCTGTCATTATTTTAAACCAAAATAATTTCATGTTACGTAAAGGAGACTTGTCATAAAAGTTGGTTCCAAAATTGATTCTACCAATTTATTTAGTACTAGCAGTGGCTACCCGGCGTCACCTGTAGAGGGGGATTTTTTTAAAAGTTAGTCCTGCAGATCTATTATTTAATCGGAGTTGAATCCTCGTGGAATGCACCATTTAAATCCCTATGTGTGTAAAAAAAAAAAAAAAAAAAAAAAGTGGCATTGATCCAGCTATTCTGAAAAGATATGTTAATGCCTACTATCTAAAATATTAAATGAAAAAAAAAATCCATGCTGTTATCATTTAAATTTTATTTTTGAATTATCTTCATGAATATAATTCAAATCTCTATTATTTTTGCTCAAAACCAAACCTGAGTGATATCTGTGTATATATATTTACTTTGTCGTTAATTGTTTTATTTTCGAAGTTTCCTTCGGACACGCATACACACAACTGCCCTTTATAAATGTATAGATTACATTTGGACATACATACACACAACTGCCCTTAGAAGATAGATTTATTTGAATGGTGACTCTTTTGCATTTAGTTTTAGATAAAATTAGTCAAGTTTGGAATGAGTGAATTTGAAAAATCAGGTTGTTTTGCTAGAGATTTAATGTCATCAAAACTGATTGACATTGCCAGTTTAGAGCATCTGCTAAGGTTCTTGGTTTGATACCGGCCCTCGTTAACTCAATGTATGAGTAGCACAGGGATCTGTGCAGTAAAGTGGGGAGCTGATGGTGGGTGTGGTGCTCCACCTCAGATGCTAAAATAATCTCCTTGGCCTAGTGCTAGTGAAAAGATACTCCCTTGCTAATTGGCTCATACTGACTTTAAGCCACCACCACCACGACTATAATATATATATATATATATATATATATATATATATATGGTCATCCACAGACACATGTTTAGACTTATCAAGTCTCTTCAGTGTGGCTAGACATTTTGTAAGCTACCTACAGCCAGAATTGAAATCCGGCACCTTATTAGGCTGTCTTCGCTTACAGAATGGGAAGGGGATTTTAACTGTTTTAATACACACATCACTTTGTGTGTAAAGACCGTCACAGAGTGCTCTATTCCTTATATAGAAGAGCGTTGTGTTTATGCTTGAGTTGGCGGCAGTCAGCGAGATCCCCCCCCACACAGTGCTCAACCCTAGGGGATGGGGAGCATATATAGGGTCATCCAGACACGTGTTTTGACTTATCCAGTCTCTGGTGTGTGTGTGTTGTATACACACACACACACACACAACCCCTCCTGTTCATGTGACAATTTTACGGTCAATTTTTAAGCGGAGTTAACAGGTTTTAATTCAGTTTTCTTTCACCTAGCCCAGGCCGCCCTACTATTTACACATAGAGGAAAAATAGTTGGGTTCATACTTTTTCTAAATGTATTAGTGCTATATGGACTATGAAACTCTGTTAAAAAAAAAAAAAATTCCTGTCTACATTGTATCAGCTAGATTAACCTGAATTTAGTATTTGTTCAACTTTTTATCGGCTTGTACCGACTAAAAATAAGAATTGATAGTTAGGGTTGGTTTAGCTCAATAAATAGAATATCCACCTATGAACCACAAGGTTCCCGATTTGATGCTGATCCTCGCCAACTCAGCGCATGAAAAACACAGCTTGGATCTCTGTGGTAAAGTGGGGAGCTGATGTTAAGTGTGGTGCTCCACCTCAGATGCAAAAACCATCTCCATGGTCTAGCACTTGTAAAAAAGGAGACTCCCTCACTGTCTGGTTGATACCAACATTAGGACACTCTGCTGACTTTATGCAATTATAGTTTCAAGTAATTATTCTTAATAATTTACTGTTATGTTGGATAGACTCCCTCGCTGTCTAGTTAATACCTACAATAAGCAAATCTACTACTTTACACAGTTATAGCTTCAAGTAACTATTAATACAAATTATTTACTGTTATGTAAAAAACCATCTCTCTGGTTCTTCCCCTTCTAAAAAGGGGATAGACTCCCTCACTGTCTGGCTGATACCAACATTAGACCACTCTGCCGACTTTATGCAATTATAGTTTCAAGTCACTATTCTTAATACAAATAATTACTGTTATGTTGGATAGACTCCCTCACTGTCTGGCTAATACCCACAATAAGCAAATCTGACTACTACTTTACATAATTATAGCTTCAAGTAACTATTCTTAATACAAATAATTTACTGTTATGTTTTTAAGTATCACCATCAAATACTAATAATTTTCAAACAGTGTTAAAAAGTGGATAGACTTCATTGTTTGCTGATAATGATAATAGGCCACTCCACTGACAAAACTAATGTCTTAAAACACAAAATTTACACAGTATTTAGAACAAACACTGGAGAAAATAGTTCCTTTTCTGTTGACCAGGATAGAAAAATGAAATGCATTACTATCAGTATATTCTTGCATATGTAAAATTCAAAGTGATAATACTTGAAGATAAAACTCTGACAAAGGTTGATAGACAAAACATTTAATAGGTATACAGCACATGGATAAACCGGGTACATAATACATAGGTGTACATAAACATACATACAAAAGTAGTATAAATACATATACAAGAGTAGAGATAATGACACCTTCATGAATGGTAAAATACAAGATATTTAGGTATCAAGGAGATACCTAAATGTACATAAAAACGTAGTTACGGATACATGACTAAAGGATGGTCATATATCGTATAATAGACTTACTAGCAGTGAGTGGCCAGTGTTAAGGGCCAAAGCCCCAACAAGAAAGGGGTAGACCGTGTCTCTTAGGTCGGCAGGCAAAGAGAGAGACGTTCAAATCAGCCGCTTAAATATCAAAGGCCCCTAGCGGGAACCAGCGAAACTAAATGGGCAGACAACTCCGCCGGCGAATACGAAATAACACCACACATAGATGCTGATAGGTACATATCCTGCGTCCCTGATGCATAAAAATCTAAAATACAGTAAAATTGTGTCATTTCAAGCTAACTGTAAATGCATTTCAATAGTTTCTTAGAAACAAATTACACAGGATAGGTTACAAGGTAGGAGTTAGATGAGTTTAGTTGGGATGCATACATACTCATTCAAAGCAAATATGTGTGTCCTAGGATGTACTAAATCAAAAAATTCTATCAGAATCACTGATCTGATGAAATTGCAAAGTGACCCCCTTTCTCCCCCCCCCCTATTGAGGGGGGGTATTTTTTTTTTTTTTTTTCTCCAGATTTGATAACGAGACCAAACTCTTTCTCTCATTCCTCCTATTTGCCAAAGGAATATTTTTCTACTACCATCTGTTTAAAACTTATGACGAAATAAGTTGTCATGTGTGTGCTAATCCACCTACACTACCACCCCCACACCCACCCCACACACACACACTAAGATGAGTTTTTATTTATTATGGGTATAAAATGGCTACTGTCCGTGATAGATTGATAATGTAGGAGTCGTTATTTGAACCATCTGTTTGTTAGCAGGAGTCCCCCCATTTTAAACGATGATAAATAAATATAGATTAGTGGAGATTTTAGTTGGAATTAAAAATTGAAAAGAAGTTTTACTGCCTATTTCTCACAACATTTGTTTTGTGTGTGTGTGTGTGTGTGTGTCTTATATATACTAGCAAATATATGCACCCTCCGGGTGCAAGTATTTAAGTTTTAATGTAATAAAATGTTAAATTAGAAAGGCTAATGAAACTGAATAAGAATGCAGATAGAAAAATTTGGAACAGAGGGGTATGATTGAAAAATAGAACAACTTTGAAACTAACTCTTCCATCATCCTCCATTACTCCCGTCTTTCATTGGTAAATTTTCCTAATTTAACTATTTAGTTAAAATAGGAAGTAAAAAATCGATTTCATTTAAGATTTATCCCCGAGATTTTTGCTCATATTCATTAAGATAAAACCAAACAATTAGAAATCAATAATACTAAGCACATGTTTATTAAAATCAAATTTTAAAGATCAATATGCAAATTTCCATTCACACTGTAAACCGCTATTTTGTTGTATATATAAATACAATTACCTGTTATTAATATCTAGATATAGTCAATTGTATTAATGATGTATAACAATTTTATTAATAATAGAAGTTTAAATAAAAAATAAAATCATGGAGAATGTGATGTAAATAACTAAGGGAATTGTGACTTGAGTAGTGATATAGTTTCGGTTACAGACAGAAAAAACACACAATCTCCATTATAATAAGAGATATAGATATATATGTATATATATACTAGAACTTTGGGTTGTATTATATAAGATAATTACATAATTTATATAATATTGTTTTAACTTTCATTATTTTTTTTAATATGTAGGGGGTGACAAGACTTTTGGACCATCCTATACAATGAATGCACTTTCCTAACCTCTAGACAAAATAACATCTGATGGGTTGACCTGCCATTAAAATCAAACTAATTTAAAATTACCCACAGTTTCTTCCAAAATTGTAATTTTATTCATTTTTTTCTCTTAATTGTCAGTATATGAAGTGTTTAAATGAGACAAAATATCCCATTTAAAAAAACTTAGATTTTAATTTTGTTTACTAAATCTTCAAGTGTTGTGATAAGACTTCTTTTGACATTTGACGTTGTTGATTTATCAAATGGTTCAAACTTCCAGTTAATAAAAAAAAGGAAGAAAAAAAATAAGTGATTGTAGTTAGGATTGTTGTTTTTTGGCCCAGACACCTTGGAGGCGCTCATTGTGTAACGATTATCACTCGCGGGACCTGTAGATACTTTAATTATTACATTTAATGTCTATAGCTATTGTGAAATAGTTCAATATATAAAAAGTATATTTCCTTTTCATCTTTTCATGATGCTAGTCTGATCAATTGAACCTGATCGTTTCTACACTCCCTCTCTATCTTCCTGTACGCTTTCTTATATTTTTCTGTGTAGCATGTCTTTTTTATTCCCTTTCCAATTATAATAAAAAAAATGGAGTGGTCCATTATTTAGCTAAGGTGATGACAATCATAAGAAATAAGAATTTGGTGGATAAGTGACACCAGATAATCAGGATTTGCATTTTTGCATTTTGTTCTCGATGGTCTCATTTTTAACCAGAGGGTGTTGCAAGATGATAATTGTCATATTTTGTCAGAACACTAGTATTATTATATAGACAGGAAATTGACGTTGGAACCAGAGTTCAAATCTGACCAACAGCTTTGTACGTGGAGTTTAGAATATGCTGAGTGTATTCCCTGTAGAGGGGTAATATTCCCCCCCCCCTAAAAATGATTGTCCTGGGTGTGACCCTAAACTGAAACTGGTGGTGGTGAGGCTAATGTTCTAGATCTCTGGAGTGTGTAGTGTACCTTTTCATTGCCATTATTTCTAGGTCCACTCTGACCCAGACTAAATTGATCTGTTTGTAAATTATTAGTATTAGCTATAATTGCTTACTAAGGATTATAATTATTAGTCACTTGAAACTATAACGGTGTGCAAATAAATGACTATTATTAAATAGTTATGATTTCTTGAAAGCATAGTTATTAGAATTAGATAGTGATACTTAATATTAGATCACTGTGCTTCCAATAAAAAAAACTACAATACAATGAATGTCATTCCCTAACCTCTAGAAATAAAATAACCCTAAAAAAGTTGATATGCCATTATAATCAATCTGATCAGCCTGAAAGTTTAAAAAAAAAGAAAAAGAGTAATGTTGCCTATAGGAGTAGCCTATTGTCGGTATCAGCTGGACAGTGAGGGAGTCTATCCCTTTTCGCTTGCATTAGGCCAGGGAGATTGTTTTTGCTGAGTTGAAGCGCCACACCTACTGTCAGCTGCCCAATTTATCACACAGGTCAGATTACCCAATTTGTGCTACTCCTGCACCGAGCTGACAGGGACTGGTATTGAACCAGGAACCTTGTGATTCCTAGGCGGATGTTCTACCGATTAAGCTAAACTAATCCCTAAACTGGGGACCAAGAAAGAAATGCATGTTATTTTGATTTTTATAATTATCTTATTAGTAAAACATTCAAATATTTCCTTCACTCTAAATTCATTTACATATTATTAATAATGGAGATTCGCTTCCGGTTTTTGTCTGTAACAAAAACTACGTCACTGCTTACGTCACTATACCCGAAATCGTCATAACAGAATAAATTCACTCAAAATTTGAGCATGCAACATTAGACAGTCCTCATTGTTTTTTAAGTTTTAGTAGATACATCCCCAGTATCATATATCTATATATAGTTTGTTTTATTTTAATAGATATTCAAAGATAATAGAACTTACTTTCGATTTCAAATTGTTTTTTTTTTTGTTTTTGTTTTTTGTTTTTTTTTTTTACTCCTTTAATAAATTGATTTCATGATTTATGGTTCAAACTCTCCGACATTTAATTTTTAACTTCCACCTCCTTAAGCAATATCTTTTAAAAATGTATTTTTATATTGCCCGGACGGTGTTTTTTTATTTTGCTAGTTATTAATAATGGAGATTGTCTGTATTTCTGTCTGTAACAAAAACTGTCTTAGCCCTACATCACAATATTCTTATGCTATATACACCCAAAATTTGTAAGCAATTTAAAAAAAATTTTTTTTACAGTAACAAGAAGTTAACTAAAAAGTTTACAAATAAATATCTACGATTTTGTGTAAAATTGATGTGGAAAATATTCAAAATAATTGTTTCATTAGTAAATGCACGCAACATTTTATTTGAAAGGGATGGGGCTCAGTTTTCATTTCAAATTGTTTTATTTGTTTTTACTCCTTTAATAGATATGAGGATTTTGCTTACTTATGATACAAACCCTCTGACATTGAATTTTTAACTGCCACCCTTTCAGCAGGCAATGTCTTTCGTAAAATTAATTTTTACGACGCCCGGGTGGAGTTTTCTGTTGCTAGTTATTAATAATGGAGATTCTGTCTCTATTTGTCTGTAACCGAAACTGCATCACTACTTATGCCACAATAAAATCATCAATACATAGAACAATATTAATAAAATAAATAAAAGCTGTTCTTTATAATTAAACATTTGAATCCTTTCAATTGTAATAATGAGAATTTAAATAGATAATTTATATATTGTTTAAATAAACTATATAACTATGAAATTAATTTTTAAAAATTGTATTACTTTAGATGGAAAAAATTATTTGTGAAATTTGTAATTTTTAAAATTTTTTACTCTCACCCTTTTTTCAGTACCAAGAAGTTAATTAAAAAACTTACAAATAAATAAATACTTATGATTTTGTGTATAATAAAATATTCAAAATAATTAATAGTAGTACCACTACTATTCTTCTACAAGGATGACTTTGGTATTCAATAATCTATGAAGATTGATATGCTATTAAACAAAGAAACCAAACCCTTATTTCCCTTTTTCTTTATAACGGTCTTATCACCAGCATGACTGGTGACGGGACTGTATTATTAGATCTATGCCTTTTGCTTAGGGTTGAAAAATTTTGCCTACAAGTTTCTCATTATTTTAACAATAAATTTGACTATTTTTTGCAAAGCATTATAGACATTAATCATAAAAAGATAGGGGGGTGGAGAGGGTAGGGAAGAAAAATTGAATACAAAAGGGTCACTCTCCCTCGTGGGTGGGTTGATAACTTTTCACCCACCCCCTCATAGTTGTCTGAATAAGTTTAGATGTGACAAATGTTTTATTATAGAATTCATTGTAGAAAACAATTGCATATGTGATTATGATTAATTCTTTTGTTTGTAGATGAAGAGAAAATCAGTTGGGCAATAAAACCAAAACAAACCATGGGGGGTGGGGGATTAATAGCTTAATTTTAAGTGGGTTGGGGGGGGTCGATGTACTTGTGGGAGGGAAGTTTGGAGTAATTGCTTCTCTACTTAAAATGTCATGTCTTTTATATCTTCCACCCCCTCATCTGTATTTATTTCAACTCCAAAACTTTATCCCTGTAAATCTTTTTTTTTTTTTCCAACTGATCAGATGGTACACATCTTTCTGCTTTGAAATGGCAAGTTTATTTGCAATTAATAACAGATAATAAAACTTGATTAAAAAAAAAAATCATTTTCAAAAAACAAATCTGTTTTTTTTTTTCATTTCTGTTTCTAATGCTAATTACAGAGTGGTCAAAAAGTTTTGTCACCCTACATTTTTCATTCTTTTTTTTATCTTCTATATATAATGGAGATTCAGTCTCTTATTTTCTGTAACTGAAACTACGTCACTGCTTACGTCACAGTCATTTGCGGAATTAAGTTAATCAATGAGTATTTAATTTATTGTCAATATCCCTACTTAATAAAATATACAACACTATATACTCACAAAGCAAGGACACCACCTATAGCGTTTTTTTTTTTTTTAAACAAGTCTCAATAAATACACGTCACTGCTTACATCAGTCATTTCAGGAATTAAGTTAATCAAGTATTTAATTTAGTCAATATCCCTACTTTATAAAATACAGCATTGTTTATTATTTTATATATATATATATATATATATATATATATATATATATATATAATGAGGAAAGAAAAGAAATGTAGATGGATAAAAATGAATTTTATCGATATCACTTACACATGTGTTTCGGTCTGTTTATCAAAATGTATACGGATTTACGTTATTATTAAAATAATCAGATGGAGTTTAAATGATGATGATAATAATAATAATAGGAAAAATGTATAAAATGTTCCGTACACAGAGATTTTGCCGACCTTCATCAGAGTGGTATTTTTATTTTTTGAGTTGGAGACGAGAATAGAATTTCAAATGTTCGAAAAAGAATATTTTTTAAATCGTTATGAATGCAGAATTTAAATAGATAATTTATATATTGAAGGACAGTTAAAAATTTTTAAAGTTTTGGTGGAAGGGTATAATTTGTATTGCAAAGATTGAAATGTTATTAGTAATCATAAAACTTGTTGATGTTTGAATGAAATGTGTTTTCATGTTATTGTTTGGGGTAAGAATATATATATATATAAATTACCCACAAAGCAATGGCACAACCTTAGATGGTTCAGAGAATTTTTTAAACTGGTTTCAATAAATGCGTGCCTGGTAACATTAATTTATATATATAGTTTTATTTCAATATATATTTTAAGTTATCTGATATATAGAATTTCACAAAACATTTTTAAAATAAATTTTATTTATCAAAAATAATTTTTAAAGAATTTATTTTTCTACAGAATTGAACTGAATAAAATTTAGTTCAACATTGAATTTTTAACTCCCACCCACTTCTGGCAATATTTTTTAAAAAATCATATTTACGTTGACGGAGGGCGTTTTAATTTTGCTAGTAGAAATAAAATAATTACATAATACAACCTGATATTACCTGAAATTCTAAAAATAATTTAATTTGAAAGTTTAAGGGGTAAAATATTTGAAATAAGTTCATATAATGGATGCGCATAGTTTAATGGTTACTGTCGTATGAAATAAACATGACAAGATAAGTTTAAATCCTGGATGTGGCTGTTAGTATTTCACAATGTTAATACACCTGGGTATTAACACTATGAATCCAATTATTCTCCCTCCATCTATGGGTAACTAGTAAGGCAAACTGGGTTCTTTAACCAAGTATGGCAACTAGTTTTGGAGAAGGGAAACTCTGAATACAAACACTGTATTGTATCCTGCTTGTGTTGGAGGGTTTGGTAAATACATACATAGGGGGTGACAAGACTCTCGGACCACCCTGTATATTAACGGGGTGGGGGTTGGAGTCCGCCCACGTTTCTTGATTCTTACAACCCCCACACCATCATGTATTGTCTTGTTATCATTTATCATTTATAACACTATCAAAAATTGTTTTCATTATAAAATTGTTGGTGTCTTCTAAATGATTTTTTCATTTTCTTCAATTCCAGTGATATAGACCTGGTTGTGTTGGGAACTTGGGAAACCCCCCCGCTATGGAAGTTGAAAGATGCTCTTGTGGAAAATAATATTGCAAGTGAGGAATATATCAAAGTTCTGGACAAAGCTTCCGTAAGTACCTTTTATTTAGTGTATGTATATATATGTGTGTGTGTATATATATATATGTATGTATGTTGTGTCCTGGAAAATGATTTCCTAAAACGATTAGTAACCCTGTCACGATGTCTCCACTAATCCAATGAGGTATTCTCATTTCTAAGGTATCATCATCAGAACCCTCATCGTCATTATCATTGTAAGGTTAATACTCATGATGTCTCCACTAATCCAATGTGGTATTATCATTTGCTTAAAACTTTTAACTTATATATATATATATATATATATATATATATATATATATAATCCATCATTTGGTTGATTGGGAAAGTTATGCACAACTTAATGAAAAATAAAAAATAAATAAAAGATAAAATAAATGTGTTATATTTATAAGAAAATAGTGCTCAATAGATCCTGTATATTTAAGTTAGGGTAATGCACACAAATGTGAGAAACTGTCAGTAACCAAGTGCCTTAGACTATCCACACTACCCTGTCTTATATAATGGTTTGCCGTGGTCGATTTCAAATGAGATACTTATATGGATGACATTTTATGCTTCTTGAGAGATATATATATATATATATATATATATTATTTATGGAGGCGCATGGGCTCGTCGATTAGAGTTCAATTCCTAGACAAAGCTGTTGGCATTTCACATAGCACTAATACCCATATATTCTATCTCCAGCTATGGGTTAAATAGTAGGGCAGACTGGGCCCTTCAACCTTGGGTAGGTAACCAGTCTAGGAGAGGGATAACTCTGAATTCAAAATTCCTGGGGTCGGTCGTTGATTGGGTTTGTGGCAACCCTTGATGCACCAATTCTTTCCTATCGACTGTGCCAAAAAGTGTGGATGGTCCAACACAAGCCTTCACCACTATAAACAAATCCCTGTGTGGGTGTCCATTGTGTGTATGAACCCTCATATGTCAAATCGACGGGAGAGTCCTTTTCTTTTTTTCTTTTTTTTTTTTTCTTTTTTTTCTTTCTTTTCTTTTTTTTAATTTTTTTAAAATTTTTTATTTTTTATATATATTATGAATCCTGAAATATATCCACAAATATACACCTGTAAAGGAACCTTCACAATCTAACAGTTTTTGGCATTAGATAATCCACAGGGTTGATATGCCATTAACCAAACCAAATGAAGTTAATGAAATTTTATACCAATTTGAAGATATTAAGAACTTGAAATTTTTATCAAAATGACTTGTTTCGGCATTAAAGGGTTTGTCGTAAAACAAACAAACCATCTAAAAATTTTAGTCAACTAATGGGAAGAAAAATGTTCAGTATTCATTGGTTTATTTTTATTTATTGTTTTTTAATGCTTCATTTTTTGTTTGCCAATATTCTAGACCCCCCCCCCCCATCCTGTAAATTGCAACTTTCTAAATGTCTTTAATTTTTTAATTTCAGGTCCCTATTGTAAAGTTGACTGACAGAGAGACTGATGTCAAAGTTGATATCAGCTTCAACATGCGTAACGGGGTAAAAAGTGCCAAGCTTATCAAGGTAAATATATATAATTTTTTTTTTTTTTAATGGTTAATTTAATTCATTACATAATTTAATGTTTGGTGAATCACTGGTCTCTGTGAGAATCCAGCTGGCTCTGGCTTAATTATCCGCATGATCCCAGGAAGCCATACCCCTAGGCAACACCTGCCTCCTCAATTTAAAGGGGTATGGCTGGTTTTATTGCCTGGTGCCTGAAGCGCCCCCAAAAGGGGAATGCCGATGGGGTCCATACATTTTTGACTTTCACATGAGCTTCGGTTTGTGTGTGTGTCTTCCAACTAAAAGAAAAAAAAAAAAGACTTGTCACATCCTGACCTGGTGGGAAATTAAAGTAAATACCTGATTACATAATTAAAAGGGTAATCTGAACATTAGTTGCATAAATGAGTAACCTCGCCTTGTTTCTTTCACTTTGAGGAAGCCTTATGTTTTGGTCTGTCATTTTCATTTCAATGTAAATCTACACTGAAAATACAAATTTGTTTGAATCAATACAACTATGTGTTTTAACACGAAAATATAAAATGTATTCTTAATGACAATTAAGTTAATTTCAAATAATGTGCAAGCACAATTAAGAATACATTTTGATATTTTCGAATTAAAACATGCAGTTGTATCGATTCAAACAAATTCATATTTTCAGTGTAGATTTACGGGGAAATGAAAATGGCTAACCAAAACATATGGCTTCCTCAAAGTGAAAGAAACAAGGGGAGTTTACTCTCATTTATGTAGCTAATGTTCAGATTACCATTTAAAGTACCTTTTTTATTTATTCACCTGATAGGCACCAAAAGGACAGTCTTGTTCACAAGGTTTGTTGGAACAAGTAACCAATAAGCACCCCAAATAATCAACTTAACAAAAGGTTCATATTTTAACTCGTCACCGGTAACTTCCGCTTCTTCCAAATTTTCTAAACAAATGATTTTAATCAGAAGTTTATGGAGATGTTGAACTCACAATAAATTAAATAGATAGATGGTTGGTACATGTAATCAAATTAAAATTCAATAGCAAAATCTTTGAGATTGTGGTTAAATTTAATGAAATTTTCAGTGTTGATATATTAATTAATAAACAATATAATGCACCAGTTATTTTATTAAAAATTTTTTTACATTTTTTTCAGATCAATTAACTTTGAACCACGTATGTTTGTGAATCTGTGTTATGCCTCAAAGATATGTGGTTCAAAGTTAACTGACCTGAAAAAATGTAAAAGTTTTTGAATAGAATAATTGGTGCATTATATCTTTTATTCATTAATATATCAACACTGAAAATTTCACTAAATTTGGTTAATTCCTTGATTTTATTTTATTTTATTTATTTTTTTTTTTCTTACAAGGGTGGAATTTAGGTCCGTTAAGTTCGATTTCACCCGGACTTAAATCATTGCTTTTATATGAAATGTGTGTGTATATGATTAGCTAAAATCCAATTTTTAAAATTTTTTTCTTTTTCTTTTGTCATAATATATTTACGTTGAACTTGTTTAGCTAAAGGGGAGATAACTTTTAAAGTTTTAAATTCATGACTTTAAAACTATACACAAATATATTCTAGTTTTTTTTTTTTTTTTTTTTTTTTTTGTTAGAAAAGTCCTAGCCTGTTATCACGAATATGTAAAAAGATTCAGCAACTGAATTACATTTCTTTTCTCTTTTTTTTCAGTCCTTTATGGAAGAATTTCCACACTTGAAATTTTTGGTACTGGTACTCAAACAGTTCCTCTTACAGCGAGATCTCAATGAAGTATTTACTGGTGGAATCAGTTCATACTGCCTTATTCTTCTCACGGTTAGCTTTTTGCAGGTAAATCTTCCTTTCTTTCTCTCCTTTTCTCTTTGCCCCCCCTCCCCTTCATTGATAGTCATAATGTCAATCAAACTTCAATAACTTATTCCCCTTGCTACTTTTCATTTTGTGCTTGTTAATTGTTATTCTGTGTTACTCTCACCCTTAGCCAGGATTGAACCTGCAGTCTGGAAATGACTGTTACAGATTGTTAACTATTGGACAGTGGAACAGTCAAACACCTCCTCAGCTTAATGGACTCTTCCTGGCAGTAGTGGCAGGAATTATTTAAGCTGTTATAGTCGGTTCATTAGAAACTAAGTAACTTCATGGTTAGGCTGCAACATTTGAACTTATCAGTGCTTGTTACCACAAACCAACATTGGGTAATCTGAACATTAGCTACATAAATGAGTAATCTCCCCTTGTTTGTTTCACTTTGAGGAAGCCATATGTTTTGGTCGGCCATTTTCATTTCACTGTAAATCTACACTGAAAATACAAATTTGTTTAAATCAATGCAACTGCAGGTTTTAACACGAAAATATCATAAAATGTGTTCTTAATTGTACTTGTACATTATTTGAAATGAACTTAATTGTTATTAATAAGGTTATTACTTATATATATATATAAATTATATATAATGTAGTATATTGAGAAAATTGAAAAAAATACAGGTTTAAATAAGTTGAGTGGTAAGTTTATTAGCCAACGCTGCAGTGTTTCAATCTATTAATTAGATCATCTTCAGGGCATTTGTTGGTATAAGGAAGGCGATAAAAAATTTTATCACAGAATAACGAGAAAAGCAAGCGATAGTCCTTGTTTATCAGTCTGTTTGAAATTTGAAAAAAGGACGCTGAAAAAGTGGACGGTTTGAAATATGACGTCAAATATTCTCTTTATGGTGTGAGTATGAGTGTGTGTATTGAAAAAAGGCATTGTGCACTTTTAGGTGTTTTGTGTGTGTGGTTGTGCGTGTGTGTATAAATCATACCGTCGGATTCACTTCCATCTCTTCACACACACGCGCACACTTGTGTTTATATAAAGTGTTATGGGTTCAACAGGAGAAAATTAAATATTTTATGAAAAAAGGTCTGCAAATGGAGTTTTATTTTTTATTTTATTTTTAAAAATTTATCCCTAATGTTTATATATATTATATACCATTTCTTTTTCAGCTTCATCCTACCTTGACCTCTAAAACTAACAACTCAAATAATCTGGGAGTGCTATTGATTGAATTCTTTGAACTGTATGGTCGTAACTTTAATTATTTAAAAACTGGTATCCGAATTAAGGACGGTGGGTCATATGTCCCCAAAGAAGAAATCCAGAAAGGAATGGAGAATGGTTACCGTCCATCATTGTTGTGTATTGAAGACCCATTGACGCCAGGTAGGACCATTTTTCTCTTCAAGTCTCTTCTCCCCTCACTAAACATTTTGGCTCATCTTTTCTTATAATACTATTCTTTATTTTCTGCTTCTCTCTCGATGAGTCCGGAGTAAAAACAAGCTCTGATGGTGATTTTTATAAATCAAAATATTGTTCAATATTAGCTATAAAAATGATATAAAATATTTTTATTTTAACAGCATTGTGTGTTTTCATACCCTTATATATATATATATATATATATATATATATATATATATATATATGGTATGAAAACACACAATGCTGTTAAAATAAAAGTATTTTATATCATTTTTATAGCTAATTTTGATTTATAAAAATCATCATCAGAACATTTTTATAAATCGGAATATTGTTCAATATTAGCTATAAAAATGATATGAAATATTTTGTGTGTGTGTGTGTATATATATATATATATATATATATATATATATATATATATATATATTTACTTTGCCGTTAACTGTTTTATTTTCGTAGTTTCCTCTGGACATACATACATCTACCCTTTATATATGTATAGATAGATAAAATCTGGTATCAGTTCTTTGAAATCTAATTTTCTTTTTCCCTTTTCAGGAAATGACATTGGACGCAGTTCCTATGGTGCTATGCAGGTTAAGCAAGCCTTTGAATATGCTCTGCTTATGTTAGAGCATACGGTCTCACCTCAATATTCGTACCTCTTACAGGGTAATCAAAGGTAAAGTCTCAAAGATTTTCTTTTTTGAATGAATTATTTTTTATATTATCAAAACAAAAAATAATGAAAGCTGAAACAATATTTAGGACCTGTCTGTACGAGAGAGAAAACTGTACTCATAAAAATAATTGTTGCTAGTTATTCCTCTTTTGAGAGATTCTATAATGAAAGATACATTTATTTCTTCAACCAATAGATTAACTTACTCATAAAATAATTGTTGCTAGTTATTCCTCTTTGAGAGATTCTATAATGAAAGATACATTTATTTCTTCAACCAATAGATTAACTTACTCATAAAAATAATTGTTGCTAGTTATTCCTCTTTTGAGAGATTCTATAATGAAAGATACATTTATTTCTTCAACCAATAGATTAACTTACTCATAAAAATAATTGTTGCTAGTTATTCCTCTTTTGAGAGATTCTATAATGAAAGATACATTTATTTCTTCAACCAATAGATTAACTTACTCATAAAAATAATTGTTGCTAGTTATTCCTCTTTTGAGAGATTCTATAATGAAAGATACATTTATTTCTTCAACCAATAGATTAACTTTGTGATTTCTCTTTATCAATATTGTAAGATTCAAAGTGAATATTTAAAGAAGATACAACTCCGACAAGGGTTGAGGGACAATACATTTAATAGATAACAGCACATGAATACAAAGGATACAGAAGAGTACATGGATACATAAAAGTCACTGACAAGATAATATAAAAGTACACATAATATAAAGGTACAGACATGAGACTAAGAATAGTCCATGATGTATAAATCACTTACAGTGACTAGTAGCCGGCGTTGAGGGCCGAAGCCCCAACGAGAAGGGAATGACAATTGTCTAACCCATGTGGTCTCGTAGCGAGGAAAGAAGAGAAATTCGAATCAGCCACTTAAATATCATACGTCCCCTGGTGGGAACAAGCCGGGCAGATAACTCCTCCAGGCCAAGGGCAGATAATCCCCTACAATATTATAGTTATATATACTAGCAAAAAGATGGTTAAAAGTTAAATTTAAGGGGGTGGGAGTTAAAAATTTAATGTCTGTTTTTACCATACGTAAAATCATCAAATTTATTAAGAGTAAAAAGATAAAACAAATGGAAAGTTAGTACTGATAATGTTATGTTAAAATAAAATAAACTATATATATAAATATATAATACTGGGCATGTATTTATTAAAACTTTTTCTTTTCTTTAAAGCAATGGGGATCATCTAAGGTTGCATGCTCAAACTTTGAGTATATTATGACAATTTTGAGAAATGTTGATATAAGTAATGACATAGTTTCGGTTACAAATAGACCGAATCACCATTCTCCAATACATAAATCTGATATTTTCATAGACATCATTAATACATAAGATATATTCTATGTATTAATGATTTTGACTATAAATTAAATACTCATTGATAAACTTATGCAATTCCTGAGGGTATTGTGACATTAGCAGTGAAGTAGTTTCGGCTAATGGGCTGGGTTAGCTCAGTCGGTAGAGCGTTCGGCTAGAAACCACAAGGTTCCTAGTTCGATACCGGTCCTCGCCCACTCAGCGTATGAGTAGCACAGGGATCTGTGTGGTAAAGTAAGGAGCCGATGGTAGGTGTGGCGCTCCACCTCATATGCTAAAACAATCTCCTTGTTCTAGCGCTATTGAAAAGGAGATAGACTTCCTGGCTGATTGGCTGATATTTTTTTATTCATTGCTATTACTGTTATTCATTGCTATTACTCTGAAGTCCACTCTGACCCGGAGTGGTAGTACATGTTAGGATCCCATCCATGGGTTAAATAAAAAAAATTTGCTGACTGGCTGATACTGACTTTAGGCCGCCCCGTCGACTTATAAATCAAATCTTCATCTTCATTATAAGATGCGTGTTTATGTTGGAATTTATTTATTTTATTTTACTTTATTTTTTTCTCCAGTATTCTTGGAATTTATTTATTTTATTTTATTTTTTTTTCTCCAGTATTCTTGGAATTTATTTTATTTTATTTTCTCTCCAGTATTCTTGGTCGAATCATCAGGGTGACAAATGAAGTTGTGGAATATCGGAAATGGATCAAGGAAACCTATGCAAAACCATCACATCAACTGAACGTTGTGAATCATCAAGAAATCAGCAAACATGATCGCCCAACGGAAGTTTTGGGCCAATCCCAGTGTGAAAATAGGTAAGGCACACACAGATGCACACGTACATTCTGCTATTGATGAGACATTTAAAATGTAGGATGAATTTGCAAATTACTGCAAACTTGATTTTGAAAAACCATGATAAACAGAAAAAAAAAGTTCTTCCATTAGGTTGGCTGGATCAGTTTTTCAAACTGTGGGTCTCGACCCTTCAGTGGGTTACGTGAAAAATAAAATGAGTTGCGACAAAAAAAAAGAAAGGAAATCAAAAATACGCAAGTGAGAGCAAGATGAAGAATATAAGCAACTTTAAATATTGCACAGCATTCACAAATCATCGGTAGGTTTTCTCCCATGACAAGACAGTCTTTACAAATCAAGACACAATAGTATATAATTATATATACGGTTTTGAGAAATTAAATTGGTAAATTAAATTGCCGCCCTGACAACTTTACTTTACTTATATATAAGCTAGAAGGCGGTGGCTGAGGGTCTTCATGTCCTGGGTATGACGTTAAACTGTCTGATAGTGAGATTCAATTCTACAATTCTAGGGAATGTGGAGCACCCTTTATCACCATTATTCCACTAGGTTCCCCCTGACCTGGAGTGGTAGTATATGTTAGGGTCCCATCTATGGGTCAAATAGAAAAAAATGAGTTTAAAAAAACTGAGTACCCATAAATGATTGAATGAAATAAAAAAAAAATTTTGGCATAAAATAACCCGACAAGGGTTGAGTAATTATGAACTTTTGTTTAGTAAATGGTAATCCGTAACTTGTTCCTCGTAAATTCCTACCATAAAATAAACTGAACCCTCATTTTATGTCCGTGTTTTTGCAATAAATGTTTTATTTTTCTTGCACCCGTTATTTTACAATACAAAATATATTTCCTTTATTTATTTTAATATTCATTTCAATGTGTATATTCTAAAAGTTTTTATTTTGTGAGAATGGTTAGTTTTAAAGTGGGGGTTCGTTTTACACTTCAACTTTTTACTCGTAAATTCCTACCATAAAATTAGGCTTGGCTCAGATAATGTCCAAGCCTAATTTTATGGTAGGAATTTACAAGTAAAACATTCAAGATTACCAAAGTGAATATTAAAATAAATAAATAAAATATATTTAGTATTGTAAAATAATGGGTGCAAGAAAAATAAAACGTTTATTGCAAAGACACGGACATAAAATGAGGGTTCAGTTTATTTTATAGTAATTTACGAGGAAATAGTTAAGGATTACCATTAAATTTGTGCTCATTTTGGCTTAAGAACAAAGGGGAATTGTTAAGTGGAGTACAGCTGGTTTGAATTAAGTTTTACTCTAGACAGGTTGTCTTGCCTGTTAAGAATTATCTCCCCTTGAATAATTGGCAAGAGAAATGGAAATGCTGTTGCTACTGTATACATGTACATGAATGAACGTGCTTCACGTATACATGTGAAGCATCTTGACGCCCCCAGTGCCCCCCCCCAAAAAAAAAACTGAAGGTACTGTTGCTTATCTGACACACAAACGCAAAATATACCGTTTCCCTAATCTCATTTTATTCCACAGGAACTCAATAGTAAGTTTTGTGGTACTTACTACGCGCATAAATCCCCAAATGGGTTAAAAAGGGGCTCCTTACCCTTGGTCGGCAACCCATCAGTCAAGGAAAGTTCGATACAAAACCTCTGCCTTCAAGGAAAGTCTGGGGAGTAAACCCCGAAAACAAATCAGGAGCTGGAGTCCCTAAGGTGATGTGATGCTGAAATCCAGTATTACCCATCAACTCTTGTGACACCACTGTTGCCAGACCGCATTGGTACCTTACCTTTCCTTTGGATCACAACGGCAGTGTGGTGAAAGGGATTTGCTGCATGGGCAACAGTTTATCCTCCATATGAACCCGCCCAGGCTATGTAGTTCTAATTCAAAAAAAAAAAAAAGACTTTGACACTACTCCATCGTCTCTCGTAGACGGAAGGCTGCAAACCAGTGTATGATTTGTATAGCAGGAGTATTAGCCAATCAGGATCCAGCTTGGAATAACACGATGGCAGGGATCTGGCTATGTAAGAATACTTTTCTAATTTCTATATCTTTTGATCACATGACTGAAACCATCCATTTCCCAACCCTATTGACTTTTATGGTAAGCCCCAACCCCTTTTTATTATATGGGTGCTAGAAGGCGGTGGCTGCGGGTCTACATGTCCTGGGAATGACGTTAAACTCTATCTGATTGTGAGGTTCCAGTTTTGGAGGTTTGGGGAATGTGGAGCACCCCTTCATCACCATTGCTCCCTGGTCCACTCTGACCCGCAGTGGTAGTACCTGTTAGGGTCCCATCTATGGGTTAAATAGAAAAATGTATTTATAAACAAAATTGTATTATCCATTAAGAATTGATTTATTTCAAAACTTTATCGGCTTTAAATGACCCACTGAGGTTGATATGCCGTAAAACAAACAAATAAATGAAACCATCCCAGTTCTCAAACTGACCCCTGAATCGATGCCTGTCACTCACCCATTTCACTTAATATTGCTGAGTACAATTTCTAATTTACTTTCTCTACTACCCTCAAAATTGATAAGTCATCTATTTAACACTGTGTATTTGAGTGTATCTTAGTATTTACTAGTGATATCATGTCCTAGGAATGACGTTAATCTCTTATCGAATGGTGAGGTTCCAGTTCTGGAGGTCTGGGGAATGTGGAGCACCCCTTCATCACCATTGCTCCCAGGTCTACTCTGACTTGGAGTGGTAGTACCTGTTAGGGTCCCATCTATGGGTTAAATAGAAAAATGTGGCCTACCTTTTTGATTCTGTTATAGTATGTGGCTTACCTGGTTTGAATGTATCCTACCTCAGTAAGAGTATATTTATAGATATAAGTAGTAGACAATTTATTGAAACTAATTATTTTTTCACATATATTCAATTTCAAGAAATGCATTTCAGTCATAAGCTGTATATAGTAATTAAGAATGATTAAAAAAAGAATTATCAGAGATCTATTTAATTCTGAAATAGGGTTATTGGTTAGGGTTAGCAGATATTATTATAACCTTATAATATACTTTTTATGGTAGGCCACATAATATAAGAGAGACACGATTCCGTAGGCCACATTCAAAAAGTTGGCCACATACTATAATGGTACCAAAATGTGTTTAGAAAAAATTGAGTACCTATCAAGAATGAGTTTTTCAAAACTTTATTGGCATTAAATGACCCACCATGGTTGATATGCCATCATTGGCAATTCAGTCTCGAAAGACCTATGATAAAAGTTTTTGTGTGCCCCTGAAGTTGCAGCGCCTCCTGTGACTATGAAGTCCGATGTTTGAGAAACATTCTCGACCACAGATTTTGCATTTGTAGGTTGTCCCTGTAGATGATGATGTTCCGATGCTTTGTTGCCGTTGCTTTCTTATGGACCTCTTAGCTTCATGATGTTGTATCAGGGTGACTTCTGACATGTACAGTCCTCTATGATTGATATGCCATAAAACAAAACAAATACTAGTAATATACTTGAACACAAGGAATTAGTAATAAGAAGCACTGTTTTAAGGGTGATGTTGGTCCTTTTAAGTGCTCTGTAGATATAACCTCAATGGTTCTTCAAATAAGTGACCGCCCTGTCAGTGGGGCATTAGAATGCACCTCTGCAGAGGGGTAAGACTCCCCCAAATGGGGCCACCTGTTGGCCATTGGTGGCGACCCGTGATGCCTAAGGATAGAACCCAGGTGGATGAGTAGTCCATGACCTGCAACACTCCATTTAGACCCTTACTTAAGCTAGACGGGCGGTCAGAGAGGCTCCCTCCGATCAATCGGCTGGTCATATCAAGCCCTAGCACCTATATGATTGCCCAACCCTATTGCCCTGATGGCAAACCCCAATCCTTTTTATCATATGGATGCTAGAAGGCGGTGGCTGAGGATCTACACATGTCCTGGGAATGATGTTAAAATCTATCTGATGGTGAGGTTCCAGTTTTGGGAATGTGGAGCACCCTTTCATCACCATTGCTCCCTGGCCCACTCTGACCCGGAATGGTATTACCTGTTAGGGTCCCATCTATATGTTAAATAGAAAAACATGAGTTTATAAACAAAATTGAGTATTCATTTAATGATTACTTTATTTCAAAACTTTATTGGCATTAAATAACCCACTGAGGTTGATATGCAGTAAAACAATCTGTTGTATCCGAGATGTAGGAATAACAAATGATAATAAAAACAGGGAAATTAACAATAACAATACTTGTTTTATTTATTCTCACTGACCGGGAAATACAGTGGATGGGTTTGGATTAGAGTTCTGGCTTGATGAGGATAAGTGTGTGACCTGCTCGGTTCTGATCTGCTGTGCAGTCTGTTTTCCCCTCCTCTTTAGAGAGTCCGGTGCGAAACGTTAGGGGGAGATAACTCTCCCTAACACGAAACAAATCAAATAAGTGAGCAACTATCAACATAAAAGTGGCTAATATTATTTTTTATATTTGCTTGAAGTTTTACAATTTTGGTACCATACAAATTTGCTCTAGTCTAACAAACTGTGTTCTAACTGTTTGCTTCTTTTCTTCTTCTTGTGTGTTGCAGAACTTCAAATGTATGTAACCCAGGTTCTGTGCCCAGTCGCTGTAGTATTATTCAAGCTGGTGAAAGTGAAGCCTCTGATTCCAGTGGTTCAATCTACTGCAAATCATCATCCAGCTCACCGTGTGTTAGTTCTAGCTGCAGTATTGCTAGTGATGAAGTAAGTTACAAAACCTTTTTATATTGTTTTTTTTTGTTTTTTTTGTTTTTTTTGTTTTTTTTTCAATTTACAATTTAAAAAAATTAAATTATTTTTAAATTTCTGTTCATGTAAATTAAACTAGTTCTGATGAATGTACAATAGTCATTGAATAAAGTTTTTTTTTTAAGAGCAAAATAATTGTCTGAATTTTTGAGATGAGAATTCTTTATTGTTACTAGCAAATATAAGTACCCTCCGGGTACAAGTATTTAAGTTATAATGTAATAAAAATGGTTCAATCAAACTTAACGGACCTAATTCCACCATGCCGAATGAAAAAATTACCAAAAATCAGGGAATTAACCGAATTAAATTTTCAGTATTGATATATTAATGAATAAAAGATGTAATGCACCAGTTATTTTATTTAAAAACTTTTACATTTTTTCAGGTCAGTTAACTTTGAACCACATATCTTTTGAGAATCTGTGTTATGCCTCAAAGATACAAGGTTCAAATTAACTGACCTGAAAAAATGTAAAAGTTTTTAAATAAAATAACTGGTGTATAATATATTTTATTCATTAATATATCAATATTGAAAATTTCATTAAATTCAGTTAATTTCTTGATTTCCTTTTTTTTTTTTTTTTTTTTTTTTTTTTTGTGGAATTTAGGTCCGTTAAATTCGATTTAACCAATAAATATATTAGAAAGTCTCTCTCTCTCTCTCTCTGACTTTGATATTTATTTCTCTCTCCTTGTCTTCTTCAGGATTCCGATTGCAGTGCTGAGGGGGTTGGTGGAGGAGGTGGCGGTGGTGGCAACAACAATGTCATCCATTTTGGCAGTGGAGGCAGCAGTAGCAGCAGTGGCAAATCTCACACAACATCATCAGCAACACGGAGTCGAGATCAGAATGTTGCCCCTGGAACAGGGGCCAAGACACGGGATACTAGTGCGAGCAGTGTGTCCTCAACACGATCTTTGCCAACCACAGTGTCAACGACCACAACCACAGTCGGGCCTTGCTCCCAGACCAACATTAAAAACATCTCCTCAAACAACCTGAACTCTCATCCCAACTATCCTGGCCCTCAATACCCCGACATAAATGGGCACAACCTCAAAAGTAATTTCATCCGGAATCCAATTTACCGAATGACTCCACCTACTCATACGCCGACGCCGCAAGGAAGCAAAGTTTATCGTTCGAATAACACGAAACGAAGGAAAAACATGATTAAAAGAGACTGTGTTCAAACTGCTGGTAACGGAGGCAACAGATGACCATCTTGTCCTCCTGGCTTTTGGTTCTAACACACTTATTCATATCTTCTCCTCTTCCTCCTCTTCTGGATAGGTTGGCTCTCTTAATTGTGCCATGTCCAGTCACCGGTGGGTGTGTTTTTCCCTCTGACATCCTACCCCCCGCCCCCCCTTTTTTTTCTTTTTTTTTTGCTTTGTGTCCACAACAAAGCGCTTAAACTAATGTAAAGAATTGTTCCGAATCGGAAGAAAGAAAACAAACTGATACTGATATTTAGATAGGAAATTGGTTAACAATTATAAACTTGTTTAAGAAAAAAAAAATCGTAAGAAAGGGAAAGAAAAATGACGTAAAAAAAGCCCCTCCCCACAAAAAAAAAAAAAATTTGAAAAAAAGAGAGAAAAAAAACACTGCAAGTTGAGATCTCAACATGACTTACAATCACATGAAAAAAATTTTGTTAAAAAGAAGGGGGGATAAAAAAAAAAGAAGAAACCAAAAAAATAGCAAAACAAAAAAAAACAAAACCTTAAAGATAAAATTCTTTTCACACACACACATTTACACACACACACACACACACACACACAGTAGTGGTAGAATTTTTTGAAGTTTCTAAATCTTCATTTAAAAAAAAAAACGGAAAAATCATCAGAAAAAAAAAATGTGATATAATTTTTTTTTTTTTTTTTTTTTTTTTTTTTTGTGAAATGCTGAATCTCAATCTGTGATCCCCATTCACGCCCCCGAAGCACCCTACCACCCCCCTGTCTCCCACCACTTGCGCCACCTGCCACAAAAAACGTCTCCTGCTGCTTAAATTGTCCATCTTGTATATTTCCCCCCCTTCTTCTCTCCTCCATGCATATCATGACTGATATTTGGTGGGGAATTTTAAAGGGGGTGGGGGTAAATGGACATGTAGTAGATAGAGCAGCCAGCCAGAGGGGGGCCAGCAGACACACCCTGCTGTTCCAGGAGTTGACAAAAAAAAAAGTCTTCTGAAGACATTCCATGAGGGAATAATCTGTTAATACAACAAACAAAAAAAAAAATACGAAAAAAATACGGAAAAAAAAATTAATTTTTTTTTTTTTTTTTTATCTCTATATAATGTAAATTCACCTGACATTTCAATAAATTTGTCATTTTATAAAGGGTGGGATTGTGAAAGGTAGGTAAAAAAAAAAAAAATTAAAAAAATATGCTCAAAGAAAGAAAAAAAAAAAAAAATACCTATCTAAACGAGTGAATAAACTATGAAATACGTCCCTCCCCTCTTCATGGGGCGGAGGGGTAAGAAAAAAAGTGGTGCATGTGTGTATGAGAGTGAATTGCATGGATACAGTTTGTGTGTGTGTAATATATATATGTATGTGTATATATAATGTGTGTGTGTAAATAAAATTAAAAAAAAAAAAATGGTAAAAGATGGTGTCTAAAATTGGACAGGAAGTTTCTGAAACTTCAGAGATGGACACACCTTTCTTTGACTTGTTATTAAAGAAAAGAAAAGGAAGACGAGTGCTTGGGGGGGGGGGAGTTGTTTGTCTCTACAGCCATTTCATCTCTCCACTCTCTCTCTCTCTCGCACACACATACACACACAAAGGAAAGAAAGAAAAAAAAAAATTTGCTTTGTGGGAGGCAAGAAAAATCCCATCTGCTGCTGACCTCATACCAATTCACCTGAGCTAACACTACACCCCCACCCTCGCCCCGTATCTCTCCTCTTTCTTGCTGCTGCACGATTGATGGCAACCACAAACACCGCTCCCATTCATTCATTGCTAAAGATCATTTCACTCTTTTTTTTTTTTTTTTTTTTTTTTTTTTTTTTTTTTTTTTTATTTTAGTGTGTGTATAGGCTTTTTTTTTTTTTTTTTTTTTCCAAATCTGTCATTCCAAAAAGTAATTCTTTTTTTTTTTTTTTTTTTTTTTTTTTTTTTTTTTTGTGTACGTGTGTGTGTGGTTTCCATTCGTTCTTGTTACCTGCCCCCAAGACTCCTCATAAAAAAAAAATCCTGTTGCAATTTAGTTAGAAAATAATTTTTCTCTAATCTCATATCTCAGATATATTGCTTTAAAGATTCACAGGATTTGTGTTCTCTTTGGGGGGAAACGGCTAATTTTGTATATCTCTACCGTGGATATTTAGGAAAAGGAAGAAAAATCTTCAGAGGGCAAGGCTAACGATTTCAGTTTGAATTTTTTTTAAATCGGCTCGGAAGTTGTCGTTCGAGACACCACACACACACATATATATATATATATATATATATATATATATATATATTTGTCCCGAATAATCTCCCCCTTTTTCCCCTGTAAATTAGTTTTTAAATAGTACGTGGAACATTCGGAAATTGATTATTAAAAAAAATTGCCTGTTCTCCAAGGAATTTTTTCTTTTCTTTTTTTTAAATTTTTTTTAAAGTCCTTGTCATTTCATGGCCCCTAAATTACTATTAATTCATTTTTCCAATTTGACACGACGAAGATATTTGAATTGCAAAATGGCAGTTGTAAATAATTTTAATATTCTTAGATTGAAAGTTTAAAAAGAAAAAAAAATTAAAAAAAAAAAAAAATCCAAAACTTCATTTTTTAAGTATGCCACGTGGGTGGGGTAGTTTGTAAGTAATAATCAGGTGCGTGTCTGTCTGTGTGATATATATATATATAATATATATATATATATATATATATATTAGTTTGGGTTGTAACTAAAATTTAAAACAAACTAAAAAAAAAAAAAGAATTTTAATCAAACCTGGGTAGGGGGGGGGAGTTTCCAATGTTTACAGAAATAATTGAAAAAGTATATATCAAAAAAAAAAAACTCAAAAAAAAAATTTAAAACAAAAAAAAAAACCCTAAATATTAATTTGTTTATTGTATATAATGAAGAAAAATAGTTTACAAATTTTTTTTTTTTTTTTTCTTCCTCATCCGTATTGATATCTAAATAGACTTTGGACTTCCTACTTATAAATGTCATGGCTCTCAAGTATCTTCACTGTCTGTCTTCAATTATATCTATATTCGTGAGTAGGGATCTATTTAAATGCGCCCCCCCCCCCAAAAAAAAAAAAAAACCCAATCATTTTAGTATACTAATTCCATAATCTAAATCTTTTTTTTTTTTTTTTTTTTTTTGTTTGGCTTTTATCTTAATTTGTTTTTAAACATTTTGTTGATAAAAATACAAAAAGAAAAATGGTGGAATCTTGTCACATTTTTCTTTTTCATTACTCCCCCACCCACACCGTTTCTCTTTTGACTGTAGTGAACACCTAATTATATAACAAAATCCTCTTTAATTTCCAAACTTTTTTTTTAAAAATTACTATTGCCTCAGTTAAATGGTTAATAATTTTGTTCACAGGGATCTGTATGGTAAAGGAGCTGATGGTAGATCTGGCACTCCACCTCAGATGCAAAAACAATCTCCTTTGTCTAGCACTAGTGAAAAGGGGATAGACTCCCTCACTGACTGATACCAACTTTAGGCCACCCCAACAACACACACACACACACACACAGATATATAATATATATATATATATAATCTCATCAAAAAGAGAGAAGGGTGCAAACGAAATTCCTTCTTTCTCATATTTCTTGAAAAAAAAAAAAGTATCTTCAAACAATTCTGATTTTTTTTTTTTTTTTTTCCTTAGGAGAAAAATCATTTTAAAAAGAGGGAGGGTGTGTGAATATAATTCCTTCTTGCCCCCAGACCTTGGGGGGGGGGGTGGAGTTTGTAGTTTTCTTAGTACCAAATGCGTTCCCCATAAATTTAATTTGCGCTTTTTAAAATTCTCTTATTCTTCAGTTTAAAAGAAAAGATTAATCTTGGAGGAGGGATTGTTATGAACGCATACACACACAGCACACACACACATTATATATATATATAAAGATTTAAAATGGCTTGTTGTAAATAAACATGTTAGTGTTAATCGAAAAAGAAAAATGTAAACATTAGTAAAGTTGACATTGCAAAACCAAGAAACAAAGTTGGTTCACCGAAAAACAAAGGATTAGTGCTAGATATATATTAGTCCCTAGAGACACTACATTGTGAATGTCCACATTCCTAAGATTTGACGACAATTCTCTAACAAAACAGATATTATCTGTCTGAATTTTTGTGATGAGGCTTGATGTGTAATTTTTTCGATTTTATTTCAGACTGTTGTCCTCATCTTTATTGTGGTTTGTAACATGTACATGTATGTACAGTGTCCGAAATGTGACTTTTACATACAATAAAAATAAGGACAACAGTCCAAAAAATCAAAGCAGAAATAGCCAAAAATTTAAGCAAACACTTGTCAAAAATAAATATAATGAATTGTGGAAAATAATTAGTATTTGGCACTGTTTCCAAATTTAAAAGTAAGGAACAGTTGTGCTTATTTCCCCAGGATCCAGTTATGGCATTATTGGCTATATAATAAGCTCCTTATTTCCTGTGGAAAACCTTAAGCCTTCTGCTTGTTTCGCTTGGTGAATTCTTTAATTTTAGAAAGAGGAAGAGAAATAATTTGCTCCCTGTTTATACTTCTACTGACGATTACCAGGTGGGACAGTAGCGTGTGTGACAATAGAGCAATTGATATATAAATTTATTCATAGACAATTCTACTAAATTTTTTTTTTTTTTTTTTTTTTTTTTTTTTCCCCTCCACCTGAACATAAATCTGCCGGTTCAAGCCTGATGCCATGACATCTGTCAAAACGATAAGAATGGGGGCAGCCAAGGTATACACACAGGTATTTTGATCAGTAATGGTAGCCAGGTAGAAAGGTAGCAATTTAGATAAAGTGTACCTAGTGCTGTTGGTCAGTCTGGCTTACAAGATGGATACAGCTAGTGCTGGCCAGGTAGAGCTAGATACATGCCGGCCGGGTCGGATATCACTTGAACTGATAAAACCCTAATAATAAAATCTTTTTCTGTTGTAAACAAGATAATTTAACAAAAGTGATGGCCACTTGGAATTGAATTTATAACCTAAGATGAATTAGTGTAATTTTTTTTTCTTCTGAATTTAAAAAGAAAAATTAAAGTATTAACTGTAATTTATCTGCGTGTATGTTCATGTGTACATTTTCTCCCTAACTAACTATATTATATATATGTATAATATATATATTATATATATATATATATATATATATATAGTGTGTTGAAAAATAAAAGAAAGAATGTTGAATGGATAACAATTTATTTCCATTCAACATTTTCTTTCCTTTATTTATTTTTCAACATAATTGTCGGATTCACTCCCCCCTCCTCAAACATCACACACACCATCTTGATAATTAAAAAAAAATTTTTTTTTTTTTTTTTTTTTTTTTTTTTTTTTTTTTTCATATCATGTTTGGGTATTTTCCTTTTTGTTGTTGCTGGCATTAAAGTATTCTAAAAAAAAATAAAGACAAAAGTAAAAAAAAAAAAAAAAAAAAAAAATAAAATCTCTTATTTGCCTTCCCCCCCCACACCATTCTTCTCCTCTTCCTATCATCACCCTTCCCCTCTTTTTTTACCTACATATTCACCACACAAAACACCTGAACTGATCTATGCAATCATCACTTCCTTCATAGACTGAGAGCCAAAAAAATTTGCATTGTCAAATTCTTCTGTACTACCTGTTTTTGTTTTTTGTTTTTTTTTTTAAATCCTGTTTTGTCAGGAGGAGAGAGAAGGGGAAAAAATTAAACCAAAAAAAAAAAAAAAAAAAACGAATTTATAAAGAAAAGCTCCCTGAGGCAATTTTGTGATCTCCTCATTTTGCTATCAGATCATTTAAAAAAAAAAAAAAAAAAAAAAAAAAATTCATCTGATTGGCTGGTTCCATTGTTTGGAAATTGAAATGCCCTTCACCCCCCCCCCCCCCCACTTCATTCCATTATTGACATACCTGCACTCAAAAAAAAAAAAAAAAAAAAATCTCGTTTTTTTTCTTTTCATGTTGAATGGTTTTAAAAATGCCAAATGAGAAGAAAATTGTTTTCTATAAAAATTTGAAAAAAGAAAAAAAAAATTTGAAAAAGAAACAAAACCTCGGAATTTTCATAATCATTGAAAGTTTTTTTTTTTATTTGCTGATGCATAGAAATTGATATATTTGAAGAAAAAGAAAAAATTGAACATAATCTTGTCTTTTTTTTTTTTTTTTTTTTTTTTTTTTTTTTTTTTTACTTTCTGACCACCCTGCCACCCCCCATAAAATTAACATTCAAGACTATACTCATTTTTGCTGCTGGAATATATACAGCCATTGCTTTGTATGTGTTATATACACACACCCCCCTCACTTAAAATCCACCTTTGATGATTAATCAGCAGGTATACAATTTGCCACAAGGTATTCTAGGGACGTTTTTTTTTTTTCTAACCCCCCCCCTCTCTCTCTCTCACACACACACACACCACACCATTTTCATAGTGATCTCTATCCTCACTTAATTTTTTTTTTCTCAAGTTTACAATTGCTTGATATCATTGATAGCGCATGTATCACCATGCCCCACAAACTAAACTAAAATCAACTGGTTGATCCTTCCCATGGTGCATCACACAACAGCATATAAGGAGGAAAAAAAACAGATTTTCACTTGAAAATCAGACGAGAAATTGGCAGTTACAAAGCGCCTGACTTCCTGCCTACGTCGCAGTGTAGAAGGGCTGCTAATTTGAAATTTGTTAGTTTATATTTGGAGTCCGAGATGAACACACTTCCCTCGGCCCTACAAACATTCATTTTGGGGGGTGGGGGGTTGAGGCAGAAAGAATGGATGTGGAAAATATAGAATTAGACAACTTGCATTCTTGTTATAACAGGTGTCCATGATGATATCTATGCTTCTATTTAGGGAATGATTCTAATTAGCCCCCTGTATTCTCTGAGTTAAAAGATTTTAAGGGTATGGTTTTAATGATATGCCAATTTTGCAATTATATATATATATATATATATATATATATATATATATCACACATTTTCTGACATCTATTAGTGTTGTGCATGGGACTATGGATCTGTCTTATTCACACATACACATATATATGTGTGAATAAAGTGATCTGACGAAACTCTGTGGGCCTCAGATACCCACGAGTGGAAGTGGTCCATAATCACGATACCCCTGCTATTTAAGGCCTTTTTATTCACAAATAAATTTGCTCTGTTTTATAAAAATTAAACATTGAGCTCTCATATATGACCTGAACTCTACAACAAACTACTGTTAGAGAATAGGACCAGCGTAGAATCACCCTTGTACCAAGAAACTTGCTACCCCAACAAAGAATATATATATATATATATATATATATATATATATATATATATATATATATATATATTATTACACTGGATGGAAGTTTATTTGTAGTGTCAATGTTAGAACATTTTTCTTTATATAGAAACTTTGTTCAGGACAATATGAAATGAGTAGAGGAAAAAAAGATTTTTGATTTCCTCATTTTACTCCCATATACAAGTGAATATTTTGGGTAATATTCAATTCTATCAGCCATCAATATAGAAATGAACATCTAAGTAGACTTAGTTGATTGTTAGTGAAGTACATTCTCACTAAGTGCCAGAGTAAATCTCTGTGCAACCTAGAAAAAAAAAAGTATTGCTGTAAATAGAATATTTCTTAGTTTCACTTTTATAATAGAAAATAAGTTGCACTCTCTCAACCCAACGAGGCTTTTTAAAAAAAATTTTACATGCTATGATTTTCACCAAGATACAACTGACATATTATTAAACACCTTAATATTCACACTCCTCAAAAGAATTTTTTTTTTTTCTTTAACCCGTTGTACCATGTTAGTATTGGAAGTGATTTATGTGTCCTCTAATTAAAATCCTCAGTGCTTTAAATATAGGTTAACTGTAATCCAAGCTGATCATTAAACGTACTCGATGAAAAATGTTTTGATATGTATACTCAGAATCTAGGGCGTCCCATCACTGTGTAATGGTCTGCAAGCTAGTCTCGCAGATCCATTACTGCAACCACTTATCATATGCTACCTATGGTGAACAAGTTGAGTTGAAGGATGTTCTATTGTGGTATAATGGTTAGTAAGCTAGTCTTACAGATCCATTACATCCTCACTGGATGCCCCATACTTAATGGCCTTGTGCCACATCCTACCATTTGGTTACTAAGCATTGTATTGGGACAGACTTGGTAGTGGTAGTACCTGTCAGGGTCCCATCTATGGGTTAAATAGAAAAATGTTCATAAATAAAATTTGATTATCCATTTAAGAATGAATGTATTTTCAAAACTTTATCAGCATTAAATGACCCACTGAAGTTGATCTGCCGTAAAACATGTCAATTCTTACTTTGGATTTTGGATTCATAAATGAATTTTCTCCAATCCTCACAACTCCCCTTTTTGGCTCCTCTCAGCACAATGGGGAATTAGTTGGCTGTGCCCATCTCCTCTCCAAATAACATGTGACAGGTTGTACTATGTTACATGGTATCAGCAGCTCGGACAGATCTCTGACCATGAAATTTTGAAAGTGTCTATCGAACATTGATATTTTAATAAATAATGCACTTTGAAAAAGTCGTCTATTTTCATCTCCTTTAGTCCAGGTTAATATCGGGATATGGGTAAGCTAAACTTTTTAGACCTTGGTTTTCTGATGCAGGTATCATTGGGGACAAGGAAAGTTATAGTAATTATAATAGGGTTATCCTTACCACGCTTTTAACCTGGACGAAATTTAAAACTATTTTCCTCTAGTTATATATATATCCCTAGGACTGTCTAAGCTAAAATATAAAGAAGGCTCGATATCTAAGTAGAGCGATATATATATATATCTCGCACAATAAGTTCTAAGTAATTTTAAAGAGTCTAAATAATTAAAATATTTTTTTTTTTTTTATTCAATAGTTGTACAATTTTATAATGGTGATTTTTGTGCCCTTATAAATATCATCCCACTCACATTAAAAGATTTACATTTTTGCTTTTTCTTTGTTATATTTTTGAAGTTTTTTTTTTTTTTTTTTTTTTTTTTCCCCATAATCCCCCCCCCCCAAATTGTTTACAAGAGGATTTTAAAGAATTTTTATTGATTTTTCTAAATTGTTTTAACAAATTGTGTTTGTATTTTCCCAAGAGATTATTTTCAACCATTACAATGTGACGTTTCATTTTTCAATATTTTACTTTTTAAATTGAACATTAAAAAAAAAAAATCTTGTATTTAAAAAAAAAAAAAAAAATGTGAGGTATCGTTTGTATCTCCTTTTGTAATACTTTAAGGCCTAAAAAAAAATGCCTGTGGCACTTGGGGTTTTGTATCTAGACATCTTAGAGCACTGTACTGGGGAGGAATGGATCCCCAGGGCCCATATTTTTTTTTTTTTTTTTTTTTTTGTGTTGCTCTTATGAAAGGAAGTTGTTTAAAATTCTGACAGACAAGTGACAAAAATGGAAATAATTTGTCTTAATTTGACAAACATTTAAAGACCTGGAATGAGCTTTTTGATCGAATCGGTTCATTTCTCTTTTAATGGTTTTTGATTTTTATTTGTTTTGTTTCGTTTGAATCATGCTTCAGGCTACATTCTGATTTTTGCCTTAAAAAAAAAAAATTAAAGAATAAGAGAAAGAAAAAATCAGATTAATAACCAAAAAATTATAATTTAATGTTGTTTAAAATATGAACAGTCTAAAAAAAAAAAAACTTTTGAGCATTTTAAATTTTCCAAAAAATATGCAAAAAAAAATGTTAAAAAAAAATAATCAAGTTTTAACTTTAAAAAAAAAAATATTTTTAAAAATGTTAATTTTTATGTATTTAGTAGTTTTCTTAAATAGTTTTTAGTTTTTTAAATTTTTAGTTTTTTAAATTTTTTTTTTTTTTTTTTTTTTTTTTTTTACAAGACTATGCAAATATTTCTATCTAATTTTAAGGGAAAAAAAAGTCTGCCTAATGTTGCTTGTGGCGTTTTTGTTTGTAAGGCATTTTTGGGTGCCTTTCATGAAAAAGAAAGAAAAAAACAACAAAACAAAATTCAACAAATCTCTTGTCACATTTTTGCTTCACATGTTATTCAAAAGAAAAAATATTTTTTCTAATTTAAAAAAAAAAAAAAAAAAAAAAAAAAAAATGTAAGTCTAATTTTAGGCAAAAAAAAAAAAAAACTTCAAAAAAAGTTTTAACATGTTTGACTTGGTGTAAAAGGTTGGCTGCTATTTGGTGTGGGCGGGGTGGGGATCCCATTATTCTCTTTCATCTTGTCGTATCCACTAGGAAAAGACGTTTTTTCAGGGGGATGAAGTCTGCAATCTGCCATTTTTCAACTCTTCGTTTTTTTTCTTGAACAAATTGTATCCACATCCCTCAAACCACAACTGATTTTTAAAACTACTTTTCCTTCTAGACCAACTGCACCCACCAAAGGCTAGAGAAGATAATCTACTCTACAATATTTATCCCCCATGGCTAGAGGGAGAAGAGAAATAAATTATTGCCTTCCCTAGAGTATTAACTCTTAACATCCTGTTGAGAATTTTCCAAGTCCAGAGCCCCAATCCTATAAGGATGTATCAAAAAATGTCTAAGAATGACCTTTTCATTTAAAGTTACCTCTTATTTCCCTCAAATTAAAGACTTCTAAATATGTTTATTATTACATTTAAACAAAGGCTATCATTTTGGGTGGATTAGGAAAACATGTGACTTCTGGCTGGGTGGAATGAGGCAATTTAAGAGTTATTGCAAAATAAATACAAAAGGCCTTGGCCAGAATTTGATCCTGGATTGCCTGGTTCATTTCTTCTGTTTTTTTTTCTTTCCCGTTAAACTGATTACCATCGTCACCTTCATTAATGGCATTTTAAAAAGTTAGTAATTAATTAAAACACACAAAAACAAAACCTCTCTCGGTTTGATACCAACCCTCGCCAACTCAGCGTATGAGTAACACAGGGAGCTGTGCATTAAAGTTAGGAGCTGATGGTAGCATTCTGCCTCAGATGCCAAAACAATCTCCCTGGTCTAGCGCTAGTGAAAAGGAAATAGACTCCCTCGCTGTCTGGCTGATATCGACTTTAGTCCACCCCAACGACTTATATATATTTCCTAAACAGTTGCTGTTTAGAATTAGCATGCAGATTTTCAAGGAGGAGTGGGGGGGGTCTAGAGATAATTCTCCCCAACCCCTTGGACTCTTTAGTGAAAAGCTGACAATATAAGAGGAGTTCAGTCTGTATATCAGCTGTTCATAAGCGCAAGATGTGTGCCCATCTGGTAATTGGCCTGGGCCAATTCGGAAATGAAGCCCCCCCCCCCAATCCCCTCTTAAAACAAAATTACCAACTGCTCATTATTTTCATAATCAGTGCTAAATACATACCTGCCCCCCCCTCTTAGCTTTTTACATCTGTTATCAAAAGGGGTGTAGGCTTGCCCCCCCCCCCTTCTTGAAAGTGTTGGCCAATGCTCCCCAGCCCCCCGATTCTAGCCTGTCTAAGAAAATTTCTGAAGATGATCTAAAAATGGACTTGACAAATTTTGTTGTGACAATCATCTGTTGCAAAGAAGTCTTTTTTTTTTTCTCTATTCTTCTGCTGCAGATGTCTCTTTCACCCCCACCCCCCAGTACTTCTCCCTTGCTGCCCCCTCTTTTAGCAACCCCCCCCTCTCTACTTTGTAAAGTGGCAGATAATATTTTGGGCAATTCAGATATATTTTTAGGATTTATAAAAAAAAATTCACTTCTCTCTCTATCTATCTATCTACCTACTAGTCCCTCTCCATCCTCTGATTTCTTCAGCTTCACAAACTTCATCTACAACTCGCTCTCATTTTAAGAAGAAAAAAAGGGGGTGGGGTATTTCCCTCTTCCTCACACGTGTTATATATATATATATATATATATATATATATATATATATATATATATATATATATATAATTATTTCTAATTTTCTTTTTTCATTCTATTTCCTCTGCAATTCATCACCCCTGCCCCCCCCTTTTTTTTTGGGGGGGGGTGCCCCCTTTCTTATCAACATCAGATAATTTACACCATTTATTAACAACAGAGAGGGAGACTCTGGAATAGAATTTTAACAAGATATATATCATTAATGTTATTGATATATTAATATAGCTGTACATTATTGGTATAATATATCCAATATATATATATGTATACTATATATGCATATATGAATTTCTCAATATTGGTGTGTGTATATATTTAATATATTACACACATACATATATTAGTGTTACACAATTGATTTTTGGCATTTCTTGATATATAACCATTCCCATCTGATGATTTTTAAAGAATTTCAAAATGCTTTTCAAAATATCCTTTTGGTGAGAATTAACTCATAAGGAGATGAATCAAATAAACAACCTGTCCAAGAAGCACTACCTCCCCACCCCATCCCACCCCTCTTTCTTTTTCTTTTTTTTTTTTTAATTTAATTTTAATTTTTTTTTTTTTTTTTTTTTTTTTTTTCTATATAATTGATTTACCTATTCTTGGAGCTAGCAGAAAAATTTGGAGTGTAAGAACTAAAAAAAATTTTAATTTTTAAAAAATTTAATAAAGCTGTTTCTTCTTGGGTCTGGTTTTCAAATTAAAAAAAAAAAAAAATGCTGATTAATTTTTATGTAATATTCTAAAAAAAAAAAGGAAAAAAAGCCACACCTCATTTCATTTAATCAAAAATTTTTTTTTTTTTTTTTTTTTTTTTTTTAATTTAAAAAAAAAAAAAATTTTTAATAACAGATCCCATCAAATTTTCTGCTTAGCCCCAACTAAGCAGAAAATTTGATGGGATCTAAGAATTTTTTTAATTTTTTTTTTTTTTTTTTTTAATTTTTTAAAAATAAAGCTGTATCTTCTTGGGACTGGTTTTCAAATTTAAAAGAAAGAAAAGAAAAAAAATACTGATTAATTTTTATGTAATATTCTGAAAAAAAACCCCCCAAAAAAACAAAACTTTTTTTACCCTGTGAAACATGTAACTCTGATCAAAATGATATTCATAACAGCATTTAAATCTTTTTATATATTATGTATATATTATATCAGTACATATTGTTCAAATGTATATTAATATATTATATAATAAAAACTCCGATTAAGTGTGAAAAGTATTTTAGTATTAGACCCGCCCCCCCTCCTTTTTTTATGTTTTTAATTTTTAACTTTTGATACGAATTAAGTTGGTGCAATAAAATCCAATATTTTCTACTTCCTCTTTTGGCCATCATGTGCAACAATCAGTTTCTAAAATCCACTTCCACCCTCCCACCCCCTGATATTTTTTTTATTTTTTTTTTTTTTTTAAGGTCTTTAATTAAAACTTTCAACCCCCCTCTTTCTTTGAAATTTTTTTTAATTTTATAGGTTTAGTGTAAAAGTTTGACAGTGTTTCTCTTTTTTTTTCTTTTTTTTTTTTCTTCTTTTTCTAAACTATTTCTCTTGACACACACACTGCTCTCCCCCCCACTCCTGTATCCTTTCCCTCCCCCCCATATTGTGTATGGGCCGAGGTGAGTGATAACATACAGGATGAGACACTGTCAATAATGCTATATATATTTTTTTCCTTGTGTATGTGTGTGTGTGTGGGTGTCATGGAAGCCAATCGATTCCAGCGGCTGCCAAAAAAAAAAAAAAAAATTAAAATAAAACCCCAAAAAAAAAAAAATTGTATAAATTTTGTAAATAGACTGCTACACGATGGCAGGTTTTAAATTTGAATTTTTTTTCTTGATTTTTGTAAAATAAATTTTTTTTAAATTTACCTTTTTTAATTTCATTTATTCTTTTTTATTGATTTTTGTGGCTGAAACATTCTTGGCTTTTTATTTTATTTTTTCAACAAACGAAGAAAAAAAAAAAAAAAACCCTCCCCATACTGATTCAACAGCATGTACTGTAAGTTCTTTGTTTATGAAAACGACTTGAAAAGGGTTGAGATGCTGTAAAACAAAATGCAAACATCGAATCCCACAAGATCATCAAAATTAAGCAGCAACGAGCCTCTTCAATACTTAATTGGGTGACCACTTAAGTATTGAAGGAAGTCGGTCAACTATTGGTTTGAATAATGTGACTGGCTAAGCACAACTGAACCAGTGTCAAGAAAACTGGTACTTATGGGAATTCAGAACAGTCCACTCATGCATTTGGGTGATTCCATTCCCTGAGTCCTGATTGGCTGCTTGGTTTGTAGGATCCTCTGAGGCTCCATAAATCCTGCCACTTTGCAGTGGTCTTTACAGCATACCAGAATCGTATTGGGTTACGACTGCTTGCTGTCTTGTCTTGCCAATTCGACGGTAATTGGACTTAGTATGATTATTCTACAAAGCAACCACACATTATGGTCGAGTCACGCTAAAAGCACAGGATCCTGCTAGATCATCAAAGTTAAGCAGCGATGAGCCTGTTCAATACTTAATTGGGTGACCACTTAAGCAACAACAGGTACTGTAAGCAACCCAACTCTTTTGTTTAGCAAAATTGACTTGATTCAACATTAAAGAACTCCAAAGGGTTGATATGCAATAAAAGAAAACAACCAAAATTTAGTATTATCTGCGTTTTTCGGACTATTGTCCCCGTCTTTATTGTTATTTGTACAACGTTTCGGCCGATATGCCTCCGGCCTTCTTCAGGTATTTCTTGTCGGACTTGGGAACCTTCTTGTCATAATCGGGAGCCATCACGGAACTTTGAACCTAACCCTTTATTTAGTCCACAGGGGTATCCTGTTCTCATTCAGCTAACCATAGCTGGTTAGCCGATTACGACAAGAAGGTTCCTGAGTCCAACAAGAAATACCTGAAGAAGGCTGGAGGGCATATCGGCCGAAACGTTGTACAGATAACAATGAAGATGAGGACAATAGTCCGAATAATGCAGATAATACTAATCATCAAGCCTCATCTCAAACATTCGGAGAAACAACCAAAATTTCTCATAAAACTGCAAAAAAATTGTAGATATAATTTTAGCTGTGGCACAAGCCAGAAGTATGAAGCGCTCAGTGATAATCAAACTCACTAACAATGGTCTGCTAGTATAGGTTGCTAACTATTACATTGTTACCGGTTCCTGCTAATTTCACCAAAGTTAAGCAGCAATGAGCCTGTTCAATACTTAATTGGGTGACCATGTAAGCAACCTTTGTTTATCAAAAATGACTTGATTTGGCATTAAATAACCCGAAGAGGATTGATATGCCATAAAACCAACCAAGAAGAAAGTGAACAGATACTAAACCTACAGAGGTCCTAACACTGGAGGCCGTCACTGATATAGCAGTTATCTGACTATGCTACAATAAAAGTAAGTAAAAGTCTTTTCACTAGTGCTAGAACAAGGAGATTATTTCTTGGCGTCTGAGGTGGAGTGCCACATCTACCATCAGCTCCTCACTTTACCGCACAGTTCAATGTGCTACTCATACGCTGAGTTGGCGAGGGCCATTATTGAACCAGGAACCTTGAGGTTGCCAGCCTGACGCTACCGACTACTGATCACAATTTGAGACACAAAAAAAACCCGAAGACCTGGATCTTTTTAATAAATTCTGTTGCCATAATAGGGAAACACATTAGCAAATATATATATATACCAACCCCTCCGCACGAGCAGGATGTGACACAAGGTCAATTTCTTAAGCGGAGTTCAACGGGTTTTGAATTCAGAGTTTTCCTTCTAGACCGGTCGCCTAACCAAGGTAGGTTAAAGAGCCCAGTCTGCCCTACTATTTATCCATAGCTGGAGGGAGAGTAGGATTCATACCTTTCCCAAGGGTGTTGGATTATTTTGGTGATATATATATATATATATATATATTACCAACCACTCCGCACGAGCAGGATGCTACACAAGGTCAATTTCTTAAGCGGAGTTAACAGGTTTGAATTCAGAGTTTTCCTTCTCGTAGACTGGTTACCTAGTCACGGTTAAAGAGCCCAGTCTGCCCTACTATTTACCCATAGCTAGAGGGAGAGTAGGATTCATACCTTTCCAAGGGTATTAGCGCTAAGTGAAATGCAATTACCACGTCCAAGATTTGAACTCAGGGCGACGAGTCCATTTCCCATGATTTTAACCATTATACCACGCGCTTCCTAAAAATTATTTTGGTGATATAAGGTGTGCTGCAATACACCACTTAAATTTATAGACTAAGCGAGGTCACATGGTTTAAACCTCAGACAATCAACAGCCTGAATACGTAGTTGGTTAACTATTTAATCGACTGATATTGACAGACGTTCATTTGCAATCATTGACGAACGACCTGAACACTGAGGAGCACCAAGGAACAACCAAAGGATCATACCCAATATTAAGGGATACTAAGGAGGAATGCAAGGATTCTTCACTAAGGATCACGCTCTGCTTAATACACAGGATCTCCGTTGGACAGCACTCTTGCTTGAAGCCCCTGAGGATGGCCACAAATATCGTAACATGGATCTTTTTAATGAATTCTGTTGACATAATCATTCATTCATTGGCAATTCAGTCTCGAAAGACCTATGATAAAAGTTTTTGTGTGCCCCTGAAGTTGCAGTGCCTCCTGTGACTATGAAGTCCTATGTTTGAGAAACATTCTCGACCACAGATTTTGCATTTATAGGTTGTCCCTGTAGATGATGATGTTCCGATGCTTTGTTGCCGTTGCTTTCTTATGGACCTCTCAGCTTCATGATGTATCAGGGTGACTTCTGACATGTACAGTCCTCTATGGAGATTCTGCCGCCACCAAGGGCGGTCTTGAGCCAAATTTTCCAGCTGGAAGGGACAATGCCAAAGCACCTGAGATAATTTTTGCAGACATCCTTGAATCGCAGCAGGGGACGACCAATCTGTCTTTTACCAGACGTAAGCTCTCCATACAGGATGTCTTTCGGGATTCGTCATAATAGGGGAACAGATTAGCGAATAATGGTAATCTTAACATTAGCTACATAAATGAGAGTAATCTCCCCTTGTTTCTTTCACTTTGAGGAAGTTGTGTGTTTTGGTCGGCCATTTTCATTTCACTGTAAATCTACACTGAAAATTGTTCGAATCAATACAACTGAATGTTTTATCACGAAAATATCATAAAATGTGTTCTTAATAACAATTAAGTTCATTTCAAATAATGCGCAAGCACAATTAAGAACACATTTTATATTTTTGTGTTACAACCTGCAGTTGTATTGATTTGAACAAATTCATATTTTCAGTGTAGATTTACAGTGAAATGAAAATGGCCGATCAAAACACACAGCTTCCTCAAAGTGAAAGAAACAAGGGAGGTTACTCTCATTTATGTAGCTAATGTTCAGATTAGCCGAATAAGATGCACGAAGGAAACAATACATGTGTTTGGTTGATCTAATTGGTAAACGCAATAAGGAATTAAATAAGCCCTGTCAGCGGGGCTTAGAATATGCTGACTGTACCCCTGCAAAGGAGCAAGCCCCCACCCATCTCTAAAAGGGGTGTCCTGGGTATGACATGAATCTTCCCTCTGGGGAGTGTAGAGTAGCCCTTCATTGACATTACTCCCAGGTCGACTGAGTGGTAGTACCTGTTAGGGTCCCATCTATGGATCATAGACCTGTTAAAGAATTATTTATGTCCGATAGGAATACTTGAAAACTGCAAATTATTTCTCTTAGGAATACTTGAAACCATATGACTGTGTATAAATTATTTGTATTAGATAGGAATACTTGAAACCATATAACTTTCTATAAATTATTTGTATTAGATAGGAATACTTGAAATCATATAACTGTGTATAAATTATTTGTATTAGATAGGAATACTTGAAACCATATAACTGTGTATAAATTATTTGTATTAGATAGGAATACTTGAAACCACATAACTGTGTATAAATACTTGAAACCATTTGTATTTATTTGTATTTGATAGGAATACTTGAAACCATATAACTGTGTGCAAATATTTGTATTTGATAGGAATACTTGAAACCATATAACTGTGTATAAATTATTTGTATTAGATAGGAATACTTGACATCATATAACTGTGTATAAATTATTTGTATTAGATAGGAATACTTGAAATCATATAACTGTGTATAAATTATTTGTATTATATAGGAATACTTGAAACCATATAACTGTGTATAAATTATTTGTATTAGATAGGAATACTTGAAACCATATAACTGTGTATAAATTATTTGTATTATATAGGAATACTTGAAACCATATAACTGTGTATAAATTATTTGTATTTGATAGGAATACTTGAAACCATATAACTGTGTATAAATTATTTGTATTTGATAGGAATACTTGAAACCACATAACTGTGTATAAATTATTTGTATTAGATAGGAAACTTGAAACCATATAACTGTGTATAAATTATTATTTGATAGAATACTTGAAACCATATAACTGTGTATAAATTATTTGTATTGATAGGAATACTTGAAACCACATAACTGTGTATAAATTATTTGTACTTGAAACCACATAACTGTGTATAAATTATTATTTGATAGGAATACTTGAAACCATATAATTGCTTGCAAATTATATGTATAAGGTATTTATTAGAATATACTGACTGTACCTTCTGCAGAGGAGCAAGCCCCGCTCCCATCTCTAAAAGGGGTGTCCTGGGTATGACATGAATCTTCCCTCTGGGGGAGTGTAGAGTAGCCCTTCATTGCCATTACTCCCAAGTACATCTCTAGTTCAGTGGGGTTTTGTAGCATAATTATTAGGGTCCACCAGAGTTTGATAGTGGAAATAAAGCTGTGGGTGGACTGCTATAGAAAGAGAGGAAGAAGAAATAAGAGAAAGTAAAGGTTAAAAAAAGGAGGAGTGGACATACAACAGGTTGCCAGCAAATTGACCAAGGAATGACCCCAGAAGAGGAATTGAAAGCTGACCGGAAGTTCCGGGTGTCAACTGGAAGCGGAAGTAACGTGGTGACAAGGAATGAGGAAGAAGATCGTTCTCTTTTGCCTTTCGGCTGTCGCAAGGTTCAGACGGGGCTGCTGGTCCCTAGTGTTGGGACAGTGATATAGTTTGTACTATGTTAGAAGGTACAGTAATTTAACAGTGTCCTCCCTCTCTTTCTCTCTGTCTTTCCTTCTCTCCGAACAGAGCCCACGACACAACCTGAAAATAAATGCTAAGCCCTTGTGATCATATATCTTACGTGTCTGTTGTGCCTTCTTTATCTACAATGACGACCGCTACTTAACTGAGTTGGATCTCTCTCTCTACGTATATCATTCCGGAGTTAGCCACAAAGACACTTTGGTACGTTGTTATACAACCAATACATTTTTAGTGCCGTGAATTTTGAGGCACGGTGACAAGCCCCACACATAACAGTTTCCTGTTGATTGTATTCCCTGCAGGAAAGTAAGGACCCCCACGAAAAAAAAAAAATGTTCTTAACTGCATCTGATTGTGTGGCCAGTTCTAGAGAGTATGGAATACCCCTTCATTGACATAACTCCCAGATCCACATTGAGCTGGATTAGAACTTGCTAGGGTCCCATGTATGGGTCTAATAAATCTGTTTAAAAATTATTTGTATTAGACAGGAATACTTGATGTCATATAACAATGTGCAAAAACATCCTGTTGAAAGAAGCGAGTGTAGAGTGCCCCCTCATTGCATTACTCCCAGGTCGACTCTGAATGGTAGTACCTGTTAGGGTCCCATCTATGGATCAGAAAGACCTGTTAAAGAATTATTTCTGTTAGGAATACTTGATATCATATAACTGTGCCAAATTATTCTGTTGGATAGGAAACTTGAAACCATATAATGTGTATAAATTATTTGTATTAGATAGGAATACTTGAGTGGTAGTACTTGTTAGGGTCCCATCTATGGACAGATAGACCTGTTTAAAGAATTATTCATATTCGATAGGAATACCTGAAAACTGCAAATTATTCTCTCGTTAGGATGTAGACTTTTGTATAANCAACCCCGACGTCGACTCTTCTTAAGAATGAGACGAGTTAAATTACAACACCACACACGTCGCGTCTCCAATTGACATCGACGAAAAAAGAAGACAAAGAATTCACACACACACACCACACACAGAAATTCTTTCTTTTGCCAACATTCTCGTTTTCTTCTTCTTCTCTCTTCTTCTTTCTTCTCTTCTTCTTCTGTCTCTTTCTTCTTCTTTTGATGATGATTTAATCTTCTTAACCCTTTTAAAAAATTTTCCCCCGACCTTTCTTCTTTTAAAAATCCGGGGGCCCCCCTTTTTCTTTAATCCGAACAAATTTGAAGGAAAACGTTTGTTTTTTGTTTTTTTTAAAATTTATCTTCATTTTTTTTATTCTCTTTTCTTATACTACCCCCCTCTCTCTCTCTCTCTTTTATATATATATATTTTAATGGTATCACAGAAATGACCTACTCGAGTTTCACCATAAGGATCTTCAGATCTTATGGTGAAACTCAAAATTGAATTTGCTCTACTCAGTTATGAACACTTTATATTTGTTTTATATCGCTGTCTATCATGTGAAACTTGCATCAACTAACCATTGTGACCATTTCTTCACCAGTGAGTCACCTTTTTAATATAAAAATCACATATATATATATAATATTATATATATATTATATATTATTAAAGCAAACCTGACTGATGATAAATCGATCGGGTTTCATTATCGGTTGTAGGTAGCTGACAAAATGTCTAACACACTGAAGAGACGTGATACGTCGAAAACACCCTATCTGTGGATGACTAGGCATATATATATATATATATATTATATATATATATGAGGTTAAGTAAACAAACAAATGTGTTTATTTTTTATATGGCTTTAAGCCGACAATTTTTGGAGGATATGTGCTTAATTGAAAGTCATACCTTAATTTTTGAAAATTAATTAGTAACAATTAATGAATTTTAGGCGGGCATATATGTTCGAGAAATGTTTTAGCCTTACATTTGAACATTATATGCCCGCCTAAAATTTCATTAATTATTAACTAATTAATTTTCAAAATTAGGTATGACTTCAATAAGCACATATCCTCCAAATATATATATATATTATATATATTATGCCAGCATTTTACTTTTTTATATATAAGTGGTCTATTGTCAGTCTCAGCTGGATAGCAAGGGAGTCTTATACACTTTTTATTAGCGCTAGACCAGGGAGATTGTTATTGGCAGAGGTGGAGCGCCACACCTACCGTCAGTCCCCCACTTTACTGAACTGATCATATTACCCAATCTGTGCTACTTGAAGTGTCCCCCCTCTTTTTATTTTACTAAGCTTAGCTTAGTTGTGGCACAAGGCCAGTAGAATGGGCACCCAGTGAGAATCAAACTCACCAGTGATGGTCTGGTAATCCAGCCTGCTAACCGACTTGCTAAACTACATGACGGAACTCAATATAGATATATAGTTATTTATTGAATTTAGCTCTTATTGTGACACAAGGCCAGACATATTGGGCACCCAGTGAGAATCGAACTCACTTTTCAATGGTTAGTTAGTTGGATTTTACGGTATGTCAACCCTCGCCAAGACGTTTTTTTTATTCATTCTGATGGGTACTCGATATTATTTTAAACTCAATTTTTTTTTAAAGACATTTTTCTTAAACTCATTTTTTAAAACTAATTTTTTCTATTTAACCCATAGATGGGACCCTAACAGGTACTACCACTCCAGGTCAGAGTGGACTTCAGAGTAATAGCAATGAATAACAGTAATAGCAATGAATAAAAAAATATCCAGCCAATCAGCCAGAAGTCTATCCACTTTTCACTAGCGCTAGACAAGGAGATTGTTTTTGCATCTGAAGTGGTCTGCACCACACCTACCATCAGCTCCTTACTTTACCGCAACAGATCCCTGTGCTAACTCATACGCTGAGTTGGCGAGGGCCGATATCGAACTTAAGAACTTTGTGGTTTTTTAGCCAGACGCTCTACCGACTGAGCTAACCCAGACCCGGATTTCCAGAAACTGGAACCTCACCACTAAACGTTGTTTAGTATATTACCCAAGACGCCCCTCTTAAGGGGGAGTCTTACCCCACTACAGGGAATTACAATCAGCTTAGTCTAAACCCCAACAACAGAGTGTTCATTTAAGTTTTTTAATTTTTTCTGAAAAAATGAAAACAAACAAATTCAAACATAATGTATTTTATTCTGATGGAAATTGAAACTATATCACTGCTTATGTCACAATACCCTCAGGAATTACATAAGTTTATCAAAGAGATTAATTTATAGTCAAAATCATTAATACATAGAATATATCTTATTTATCAACGATGTCTCTATGAAAATCTGAGTAAGATTTGCCTCAAAACAGCCCATGTTAATAGGGTATTTACCTCTCATCCAAACTTATAGGGCATGACACAAGGACATTTTATGTGGGCCCACCACAAGCTGAGACTCATGGGTGGTAGGCACCAAAAATGCGTTGATTCCCATCGGCATTCCGCCTCAAGAGGAGCACCCAGGCGCTGGGCAATAAACCAGCCTGTCCCTTTAAATCAAGGGGGCAGGTGTGCCTGGGGGATAGGCCCCTGGGATCAACGCTGTTAATTTTCATTAATAGACACAAGCCCCGGAAGGCCTGTATTATTAGTGCCTTGAAAATCCTTCAATTTGTTTTAATATCACAAAGAAATAAGGTTTACTAACTATATGGTGTGGTTTAATTTACGTACTGGTTTTTACAAAACTGGATTTTGAATAAATAATTACTTGATGTTATTGATCTTCTTGATATTATTGTTTTTATTCTCCAACATATTAAAATCATCCTATGAATGATTTTTATATCAAAACCAATTAAAATATAAATTTAAATAAATGTAATTTTTTGGTAATTTATGAGGAAGTGCATCCTGGTTCCTGCCTCAAAAACCACTACCCGGTGACTATCAAATAACAACCCCAGCTCATCGAATTCTTTGTTTATTTATCGTAATTTGTCATAATTCTTGTTTAGATATGAAGATGAATATATAGTTTTGAATAGACTTGAGATAGATAGATAGATAAACAAACAAAATATATAGATAGATACGAACAAATGGAGATAGATAGATATTTTCGACAAGTAAATATATTGGGGGGGGTCGCATCTTTTTTTTCGTAATTCTTGTTTATTTAAACTAAAAACAAGAAATTAAACAAACATGAATAAAAAAAAAAAATCTTAGTATTTAAAGTAATATAGATAAAATATGAACAAATTGAGATAGATAGATAGATGGATAGTTTTGAATAGATGAGCTGGGTCGTTATTTTTAATAGTCACCTGGTAGCAATTTTTGAGGCAGGAGACCGGATGCACATCCTCATAAATTACCAATTTTTTTATATACATTCTTATTAATCATTAGTTCTTTTCTAATTTAATAATATTTCATTACATTAAACTTTAAAATACTTACGCCCAGCGGAGGGCAATATCTTGCTAGTATGCATAATCTATAATTGGACATTGACTTTGTTGGGATTACATCTTCTTAACTAATAGGAACACAAGTGGTATTTACCCCTGTGTCTACCAGTAGGCACTAGGTGGTATAGTGAGTGGCAATTTTAAGGTGGAAGCACATCTTCTTTCACTCTTCGGACTTCACAGAGGTAACATACCATCAGTTGTATCATCTGTCAATAGGATGAGAGGGCTTTGTTGCACAGCATTTTGCGTCGCAGGGCACATGAGACATGCTCAACATGTAAGTATTTATACTTTCCTCTTTTAAAAGCAGCCTCAAGACTTTTATCTAATAGATAGTTGTATAGAGAAATGTAGATAGATAGTGTATAAGAGAAATGTCCTAGATTTTTACTTATAGATAGTTGTATAGAGAAATGTCTTAGATTATACTTATAGATAGTTGTGTGGTATAAGAGAAATGTCCTAGATTTATACTTATAGATAAGTGTATAAGTATAAATCTAGGACATTTCTCTCATACAACAATCTATAAGCATAAATCTAGGACATTTCTCTTATGCAACTATCTATAAGAGAAATTTCTAGGGCTTATACTTATACAAAGTTGCATAAGTATAAACGAGGACATTCTCTTATAGATAGTTGTATAAGAAGGAAAATGTCCTCTTATAACAACTATCTATAAGCATAAAATAGAAATGTCCTATTTTATTACTTATTACACCATCGATAAGTATATAATCTAGGACATTTCTCTTATACAACTTTTTATAAGTATGAAACTTTTCTTTGTATCTCCTGTTATGTTTTTATATTCTCTTCTATTAAGTTTGTTCAGGCAATAAAAATACCCTTGTTATCCCACTGTCATTAATTGTTCATATATTCATACTGTACAAGGAAACAATATATAACCCACTCTCATTATTTCAATGAAGGAGATGCTAATCAACAGAGAGGAAGTGAGAAACTTGACGATGATCCTGATTGGAGATAAGTTAGGAAATAGTATGTTAATAGATAAGAAGCCGTTGGTAAAAGAAGAAAGAATAAGCACTTATGTTCTTTGAAAAAAAAAAATCAACAAGTAATATTGTAGAAAAAAAAAAAAAAAAAAAAAAAAACACAATATGAGTCTAGGTAAAAAATCATACATAAAATGAATAGGTAGATATTCTAGCCAAAACCAGACATTAGGTTTATAAGTTCACACTGAATTGTCAATTTGGACACATGGCCTAGTGGATAAGGTAGTTAGGTTAAGACAGTTCTTAAGTGACAGGTATCTTGGATTCTGGTTCAATCCTGAGTAGAGGCAGTTAACATAGAAAAATAATTAACCCAACTCCTACCCCAGCTATGGTTAGCGGAATGAGAACAGGATACCCCCGTGGACTGAATAAAGGGTTAAGTTCAAAGTTCCATGATGGCTCCCAATTACAATAAGAAAGTTCCTGAGTTCGAAAAGAATGTTTCCCGATCCAAGAAGATTCCTGAGTCTAACAGAAAACCTGAAGAAGTTCTGGAGGGTATTATCGTCCGAAAACAATAAGATTGAGGACAATAGTCCAAATAACGCAGATAATACTAAGTTTACTTAGTTTTGATTATAATTTTCATATTTAGGACATTTCTCTTAATACAACTATGTATAAGCTCTTCTTTGTATCTCCTGTCATGTCTGTATTCTCCTCTATTAAGTTTACCCAAGCAATAGAATATCGTGTTTATTACTTCATTGTGAATTGGACGAAAGTAACAGTGTTTCAACCAATTGTATACAGCTATTCTTTTGTATCTCCTGTCATGTTTTGTATTCTCTTCTATAAGTTTGTTCAGGTAATAAAATAGCATTGTTATCACTTCATTGTGAACTGTCCTTATATTATTTTAATTTAATTTTATTTCATTTCATTTTTTATTTTAGTATCATTTGTATTATTCGGACTATGGTGCTCTTCCAATATGTGATCTACCAAAGATTTTGATCTACCTATTTATGGCATTGTGATCTACTAGGAAAAAGAAGACAGGGTTAGGGTTTAGGTTAGTTTAATGGGAAAATAATGGGTAGTTAATGGGTAGATCACATATTGGAATGTAAAAAAAACTCGGTAGATCACATATTGGAAGAGCACGTTTAATGGGGAAATAATGGGTAGTTAATGGGTAGATTCACATATTGAATGTAAACAACTCGGTAGATCAAATATTGATTAGAAACCATTCGGTAGATCACATATTTGGAAGAGCACCCGGTCTATTGTCCTCATCTTCATGTTATCTGTTCAATGTTTCACCTTCTTCAGGTATTTCTTGTTGGACTCGGGAACCTTCTTGTAATCGGGAGCCATCACGGAACTTTGAACCTAACCCTTTTATTCAGTCACGGGGTATCCTGTTCTCATTCGCTAACCATTAGTTGGGTACAGGTGTTAAGCTGTGTTAATTATTATTCTATGTTACTTGCTGCCCCTTGTCAGGATTAAACCTGCAGTCTAGAGATAGCTGTCACTGAGAACTGTCTTAACCTAATGTTAGATTTTGTGTCAAGTATTCAAACTCTTTACAAGTGAATGCAAAACTATCCAAGAGTGTTGGTAGGTGGTTTATATCAGCTTTTGGGTTATTCCATATGACTCTGGCAAGTTCACTTCCTGGGTTTTGGATTGCTGATGGTTTTCAGGGTGAGTAAAGATTATTTAGTACAGCTTGCAATGTTGTTCTTCTCTGCAAACTCGACGTAGGTTAAGAATCCCCACTGCGACGGTGTGTTCGGTATGTTTCTTATGATATCTGGGGATAACTTTCTATACCTTAACGCCCTCTATCCACTATTTGCTAAGTGTCCAATTTTTTTTTTTTTTTTTTTACTGAAGTGAAATTTGCTCTTGTTGATTTTAGTACAAAAGTGTCATACTTTTTGTTTATTTTAGATTTTTCAAACAGTTTGTCCTTCATCTTTATTGTTTAACACGGTTTCAACCAATAGCCCTTCTTCAGAATGTTTCTGTTGTCCTCATCTTTTTTGTTATACACTCAATTACATCTTGAAGGTTCCTGAGTCCAACAAGAAACATCTGAAGAAGGGCATATTGGTTGAAACGTGTATAAACAATAAAGATGAGGACAACTGTTTGAAAAATCTAAATAATACAAAAAAGTATGACACTTTTGTACTAAAATCAACAAGAGCAAATTCACTTCAGTAAAAAAAAAAAAAAAAAATTGGACACTTAGCATAGTGGATAGAGGCGTTAGGTATAGAAGTTATCCCCCAGATATCATAGAAACAATACAAACACACCGTCGCAGTGGGATTCTAACTACCGTCGAGTTTGCAGAGAAGAACAACATGCAAGCTGTAACTTAAATATCTTTACTCACCCTGAAAACCATCAGCCAATCAAAACCCAGGAAGTGAACTTGCCAGAGTTCATAATGGAATAACCCAAAGCTGTATATAAACCACCTACCAACACTCTTGGGATAGTTTTGCATTCAACTTGTAACAGAGTTGAATACTTGACACAAAATCTAACATTAGGTTAAGACAGTTCTCAGTGACAGCTATCTCTAGACTGCAGGTTTAATCCTGACCAAGGGCACAGTAACATAGAATAATAATTAACACAGCTTAACACCTGTACCCCAACTATGGTTAGCTGAATGAGAACAGGATACCCCGTGGACTGAATAAAGGTTAGGTTCAAAGTTCCGTGATGGCTCCCGATTACAAGAAGGTTCCCGAGTCCAACAAGAAATACCTGAAGAAGGTGAAACATTGAACAGATAACAATGAAGATGAGGACAATAGACCGGGTGCTCTTCCAATATGTGATCTACCGAATGGTTTCTAATCCAATATGTGATCTACCGAGTTGTTTACATTCAAATATGTGATCTACCCATTAACTACCCATTATTTCCCCATTAAACGGTGCTCTTCCAATATGTGATCTACCGAGTTTTTTACATTCCAATATGTGATCTACCCATTAACTACCCATTATTTTCCCATTAAACTAACCTTAAACCCTAACCCTGTCTCTTTTTTTCCTAGTAGATCACATGCCATAAATAGTAGATCACAAATCTTTGGTAGATCACATATTGGAAGAGCACCATAGTCCGAATAATACAAATGATACTAAAATAAAAAATGAAATGAAATAAAATTAAATTAAAATAAATATAAGGACAGTTCACGATGAAAGTGATAACAATGCTATTTTATTACCTGAACAAACTTAATAGAAGAGAATACAAAACATGACAGGAGATACAAAGAATAGCTGTATACAATTGGTTGAACACTGTTACTTCGTCCAATTCACAATGAAGTTATAACAACGATATTCTATTGCTTGGGTAAACTTAATAGAGGAGAATACAGACATGACAGGAGATACAAAGAAGAGCTTATACATAGTTGTATAAGAGAAATGTCCTAATATGAAAATTATATCAAAACTAAGTAAACTTAGTATTATCTGCGTTATTTGGACTATTGTCCTCATCTTTATTGTTTCGGACGATATACCCTCCAGCCTTCTTCAGGTATTTCTTCTCAGAAGACTCGGGAACCTTCTTTTCGAACTCAGGAACTTTCTTGTTGTATTTGGGAGCAATGACAGAACTAACCATAGCTGGGGTAGGAGTTGTGTTAATTATTTTTCTATATTACTGCGGCTACTCAGGATTGAACCCGGAATCCAGATATAAATGTCACTTAGAACTGTCTTAACCTAACTACCTTATCCACTAGGCCATGTGTCCAATTGGACAATTGAGTGTGAATTTTGGGAACTTATAAACCTAATGTCTTGTTTTTTGGCTAGAATATCTACCTATTCATTTTATGTATGATTTTTTACCTAGACTCATATTGTGTTTTTTTTTTTTTTTTTTTTTTCTACAATATTACTTGTTGATTTTTTTTTTCAAGAACATAAGTGCTTATTCTTTCTTCTTTTACCAACGGCTTCTTATCTATTGACTATTTTCCTAACTTATCTCCAATCAGGATCATCGTCAAGTTCTCACTTCCTCTTCTGTTGATTTAGCATCTCCTTCATTGAATATGAGAGTGGGTTGAATATATTGTTTCCTTGTACAGTATGAATATATGAACAATTAATGACAGTGGGATAACAAGGATATTTTATTGCCTGAACAAACTTAATAGAAGAGAATAAAAAACATGACAGGAGATACAAAGAAAAGTTCATACTTATACAAAGTTGTATAAGAGAAATGTCCTAGATTTATACTTATCGATGGTTGTATAAGTATAAAATAGGACATTTCTATTTTATGCTTATAGATAGTTGTATAAGAGGACATTTCTCTTATACAACTATCTATAAGAGAAATGTCCTCGTTTATACTTATGCAACTTTGTATAAGTATAAGCCTAGAACATTTCTCTTATAGATAGTTGCATAAGAGAAATGTCCTAGATTTATGCTTATAGATTGTTGTATAAGAGAAATGTCCTAGATTTATACTTATACAACTATCTATAAGTATAAATCTAGGACATTTCTCTTATACAACTATCTATAAGTATAAATCTAGGACATTTCTCTTATACAACTATCTATAAGTATAAATCTAGGACATTTCTCTTATACAACTATCTATAAGTATAAATCTAGGACATTTCTCTTATACAACTATCTATTAGATAAAAGTCTTGAGGCTGCTTTTAAAAGAGGAAAGTATAAATACTTACATGTTGAGCATGTCTTCATGTGCCCTGCGACGCAAAATGCTGTGCAACAAAGCCCTCTCATCCTATTGACAGATGATACAACTGATGCATGTTACCTCTGTGAAGTCCGAAGAGTGAAGAAAGATGTGCTTCCACCTTAAAATTGCCACTCACTACACCACCTAGTGCCTACTGGTAGACACAGGGGGTAAATACCACTTGTGTTTCCTATTAGTTAAGAGATGTAATCCCAACAAAGTCAATGTCCAATTATAGATTATACATACTAGCAAGAATATGTGCCCTCCGCTGGGCGTAAGTATTTAAGTTTTAATGTAATGAAATATATTAAATTAGAAAGACTAATGAAATTAAATAAGAATGTATATAAAAAAATTGGTAATTTATGAGGATGTGCATCCTGGTCTCCTGCCTCAAAAATTGCTACCAGGTGACTATTAAAATAACGACCCAGCTCAGTCTATTCAAAACTATCCATCTATCTATCTATCTCAATTTGTTCATATTTATCTATATTACTTTAAATACTAAGATTTTTTTTATTCAGGTTTGTTTAATGTCTTGTTTTTAGTTTAAATAAACAAGAATTACGACAAAAAAAGATGCGACCCCCCCCCAATATATTTACTTGTCGAAAATATCTATCTCCATTTGTTCGTATCTATCTATATTATTTTGTTTGTTTATCTATCTATCTATCTCAGTCTATTCAAAACTATATATTCATCTTCATATCTAAACAAGAATTATGACAAATTACGATAAATAAACAAGAATTACGATGAGCTGGGGTTGTTATTTTGATAGTCACCGGGTAGTGGTTTTTGAGGCAGGAGACCAGGATGCACTTCCTCATAAATTACCAAAAAATTACATTTATTTTAAATTATATTTTAATTGGTTTTGATATAAAAATCATTCATAGGATTGATTTTAATATGTTGGAGAATAAAACAATAATATCAGAGATCAATAACATCAAGTAATTATTTATCAAATCCAGTTTTGTAAAAACCAGTACGCAAATTAACCACACCATATATTATGTAAACCTTTATTTCTTTGTGATATATAAAACAAATTGAAGGATTTTCAAGGCACTAATAATACAGGCCTTCCGGGGCTTGTGTCTATTAATGAAATTAACAGTGTTGATCCCAGGGGCCTATCCCCCCAGGCAACACCTGCCCCCTTGATTTAAAGGGACTGGGCTGGGTTTATTGCCCAGCGCCTGGGGTGCTCCTCTTGAGGCGGAATGCCGATGGGATCAATGCATTTTTGGTGCCTACCACCCATGAGTCTCAGCTTGTAGGTGGGCCCACATAAAAATGTCCTTGTGTCATGCCCTCATAAGTTGGATGAGAGGTAAATACCCTATTAACATGGGCTGTTTTGAGGCAAATCTTACTCAGATTTTCATTGAGACATCGTTAATAAATAAGATTATTCTATGTATTAATGATTTTGACTATAAATTAAATACTCTTTGATAAACTTATGTAATTCCTGAGGGTATTGTGACATAAGCAGTGATATAGTTTCCAAATTTCCATCAGAATAAGATACATTATGTTGAATTTGTTTGTTTCATTTTTCAGAAAAAATAAAAAAACTTAAATTGAACACTCTGTTGTGGGGTTTAGACTAAGCTGATTGTATTCCCTGTAGTGGGGTAAGACCCCCCCCCCTTAAGAGGGGCGTCTTGGGTATAATACTAAACAACGTTTAGTGGTGAGGCTCCAGTTCTGGAAATCCGGGTCTGGGTTAGCTCAGTCGGTAGAGCGTCTGGCTAAAAACCACAAAGTTCTTAGTTTGATATCGGCCCTCACCAACTCAGCGTATGAGTTGCACAGGGATCTGTGCGGTAAAGTAAGGAGCTGATGGTAGGTGTGGTGCACCACTTCAGATGCAAAAACAATCTCCTTGGTCTAGCGCTAGTGAAAAGGAGATAGACTTCCTGGCTGATTGGCTGATATTTTTTTATTCATTGCTATTACTGTTATTCATTGCTATTACTCTGAAGTCCACTCTGACCTGGAGTGGTAGTACCTGTTAGGGTCCCATCTATGGGTTAAATAGAAAAAATTAGTTTTAAAAAATGAGTTTAAGAAAATGTCTTTAAAAAAAAATTGAGTTTAAAATAAATATCGAGTACCCATCAAGAATGAATAAAACAAAACGTCTTTGGCGAGGGTTGACATACCGTAAAATCCAACTAACTAACCATTGAAAGTGAGTTCGATTCTCACTGGGTGCCCAATATGTCTGGCCTTGTGTCACAACAGAGCTAAATTCAATAAATAACTATATATCTATATTGAGTCCCTCATGTAGTTAGCAAGTCGGTTAGCAGGCTGGATTACCAGACCATCACTGGTGAGTTTGATTCTCACTGGGTGCCCAATACTACTGGCCTTGTGCCACAACTAAGCTAAGCTTAGTAAAAAAAAAAGGGGGGTGCACTTCAAGTAGCACAGATTGGGTAATATGATCGGTTCAGTAAAGTGGGGGACTGACGGTAGGTGTGGCGCTCCACCTCTGCAATAACAATCTCCCTGGTCTAGTGCTAATAAAAAGTGTATAGACTCCCTTGCTATCCAGCTGAGACTGACAATAGACCACTCTATATATAAAGTAAAATGCTGGCATATATATATATATATTTGGAGGATATGTGCTTAATTGAAGTCATACCTAATTTTTAATTAATTATTAATAATTAATGAATTTTAGGCATATATGTTCAAATGTAAGGCTAAAACATTTTTCTCGAACATATGCCCGCCTAAAATTCATTAATTGTTAACTAATTAATTTTCAAAAATTAGGTATGACTTCAATTAAGCCCATATCCTCCAAAATTGTCGGCTTAAAGCCATATAAAAAATAAACACATTTGTTTGTTTACTTAACCTCATATATATATATATATATATATATGCCTAGTCATCCACAGATAGGGTGTTTCGACGTATCACGTCTCTTCAGTGTGGTTAGACATTTGTCAGCTACCTACAACCGATAATGAAACCCGATCGATTTATCATCAGTCAGGTTGCTTTATATATATATATATATATATATATATATATATATATTGATTTTATATTAAAAAAGGTGACTCACTGGTGAAAATGGTCACAATGGTTAGTTGATGCAAGTTTCACAATGATAAGACAGCGATATAACAAATATAAAGTGTTCAATACGTGAGTAGAGCAAATTCATTTGAGTTTCACCATAAGATCTGAAGATCCTTATGGTGAAACTCGAGTAGGTCATTTCTGTGTATACCATTAAAATATATATATATAAAAGAGAGAGAGAGAGAGGGGGTAGTAATAAGAAAAGAGAATAAAAAAATGAGAATGAATTTTAAAAAAAACAAAAAAACAAACGTTTTCCTCAAATTTTGTTCGGATTAAAAGAAAGGCGGATTAAGAGAGGTCGGATTAAAGGAGTTAAGAGATTAAATCAGTCATCAAAAAGAGTTAAGAAGAAGAAGAAGAAGAAGAAGAAGAAGAGAAGAAGAAGAAAAGAAATGTAGCAAAGAAAGAATTTCTGTGTGTGTGTGTGTGTGTGTGAATTCTTTGTCTTCTTTTTTCGTCGATGTCAATGGAGACGCGACGTGTGTGGTGTGTAATTTAGACTCGTCTCATTCTTAGAGAGTCGACGTCGTGTTGATTCAATCAAAAATCGAAGAGAGAGAGAGAGAGAGAGAGAGAGAGAGAGAGAGGCGTTAAATGCAGAAAGAGAGAGGGTTGCAAAAAGAAGCAGAGACGTTAAATGCACGAGAGAGAAAGGGAGAGAGAACGTTTAATACAGACGAGAGATAAAGAGAGGGGCGTTTAATGTAAGAGGAGGAGAAAGGACCGATAAAGAGGTGTTAATGAGAGAGAGAGAGAGAGAGAGGAGAGAGAGAAAGAGAGAGAGGCGTTAAATGCCAGAAAGAGAGGGTAGCAAAAAGAAGCAGAGACGTTAAATGCACGGGAGAGACAGAGACGTTAAAGACAGAGAGAGAGAGAGAGAGAGAGAGAGAGAGAGAGAGAGAGAGAGAGAGAGAGAGAGAGAGAGAGACGTTTAATACAGACGAGAGATAAAGAGAGGGGGTTTAATGCAAGAGGAGGAGAAAGGGACCGATAATAAAGAGGTGTTAAATGAGAGAGAGAGAGAGAGAGAGAGAGAGAGAGAATGTGTGTGTGTGTGTGTCTTCTTCATCGTTGTCGTAGAGACAGTCAATGGATTTTTATAAATTGAAATTCAGTTGTAGATATTTTCGCTTCGGATGGAGAGAAGAGTGAAGAAGATGAAGATGAAGAAAATGGGTAATTTTGATTATTTCATCTGGAGAGGAAAATAATAAAAAAAATAATTATAGGGACGATAATATCGCAATTCGCTGGTTGTTGTTGTTTTTTCTCTCTAGATTTAATGATATTTAATTTATTTTTAAAAAAGTTTAAACAAAAATAAATCAACAAACTAGATGAACCCGATCGATAATAATAATAGTAATAATAATAAATATAATTTGAGTTGTCAAATATATTATTATTATTATTATTACTAGTAGTAGTAGTACAATAAGTAATAATAATACAGAATTTGGGTGAATTGGAAATCAGAGGAAGAATCGAGACCATCCAAACTACAACATTGTTAAGATCAGCTAGAATACTCAGAAGAGTCCTGGAGACCCGAGTAGACTTGCTGTCACTCAGCCTTCAGTGAACCACTAACTACAGCAGGTGTGAAAACCTAGGAGGAGACTTGTTGTCACTCAGCCTCCAGTGAAATACCATGTGAAAACCTCACAATAATAACAACAACAATAATAATAATAATAATAATAATAATAATAATAATAATTGGTGCACTTGTAACGGTCCCAAAAAGCTTGGAAAAAAAAAAGACTGGAGTAACTGGGAACTAGAGAAAGAATAGAGATTTATCAAGTGTATTGTTTAAATCAGCTGGAATACTCAGAAGAGTCCTGGAGACCTGAGGAGACTTACTGTCACTCAGACTCCCGTGAAAAAACAATCAGCTAACGCTGGTGTGAAAAACTATCATTATCATTATCATTATTATTATTATTATTATTATTATTATTTATATTTGACAACACAATGACAAACACAAAGAAATGATACAAAATAAAAAGAGAGAGAAATGACAAATATAACTTTAAGATAAATAAATAAATATTTTTCTTTTAATTAAAGAAAGCATAAAAGACGATATTCATTTTTTTGATTTCGAAAAAAAAAAAAAAAAAAAGACTAAAAAGACAAAACAAAAAACAAAACAAGATAAAGAAAGAAAAAGAAAGTGCAGTACTATTTTTATACTTTTTTCTCTCCTTTGCTCTTTATAGTGCACCCGGTGAGAAACGAGTTCAACGAAACGAGGTGGAAGCCCCAGTGGTGCAGTTGCTAACGTGCTAGACTGCGACATCGTAGTGAACAAGTTCGAACCTCAGTCGCGCTATTTACGTTCACTTTTCGGACTAAAATACCTTTGGGGAAAGACAGATCCTCAACAGCCTCTAGCTTTGAGTAAAATTAACCACTATAGTATCACTACTGTTCTTCTACAAGGCTAGCTTTTTGGCATTGAATAACCCATGAAGGTTGATGCCCATTAGATAATAAAGAAAACAAAACATTAACGAAACGAACTAACTACAATTCAATTTGACGTTTTTTTCCCGGTTGGACTCAACAATTATTTATTTGAATCGGCTAAACTTGCAAATCGGTCGGAAAATTAGGGCGACCCAGAAAAAACAGAACCCACACATTTTGTAATAAAACTGTTAATTTTAACTAGGGGGGTTTAAGGTTATTTTAATGGGAAAATAAATAAATAATTTGGGTTCTGATTTTTCTGGGTCACCCTGTAATATGTTTTAATTTTCCGACCGATTTACAAGTTTAGCCAGGAAAGCTATAGAAGTGGTGCAGTCACTGAGGATCGAACTCGCTGCCTTACTACTCACTAAATCAACAAACTACAAATAAGCAGAACAGTAACACGCTTACTAACTAAAACCATGGAGTAAGCTAAATACAAAATACACACTGTTCTGTTTATTCTCTTCGGCTAGAAATAAATAAATAAATAAATAAAATAGATCAAATTAAAAATAAAATAAACAATATTTCTTCTGTTTCTTTTTCTAAAAATAATTTTTTTTTAAATATAAAGAATTATTCAAAAGATGAAAAAATCAGAGATTGAAACCTAATTCTGTAGACTTGAATGTAAGAAAAGGGAAGAAAAATACGGAAGATGAAAATAAAAGGAATTTATTTACTTATATATTCTTTTATTAATAAAGAAGAAAGAAAAAAGAAAAAGAAAAAGGAGACGATTTATTAGAAAATATAAAATAAACAATATTTCTTCTGTTTCTTTTTCTAAAAATAAAAATAATTATTCAAAGATGAGGTCAGAGATTGAAACCTTAATCTATAGACTTGAATGTTAGAAAATTGTAGAAAACAAATACAGAACAAGAAAATAAAAGGAATTTATTTATTTACTACCAAATTCTTTAAAGTTTAAATTAATAATAATAATTAATTAGATATATTTTTATTATTTATTAAAGACTTTAATTAATAAAGAATAAAGAAAAAAGAAAAAGAGGCGAAATAAAATAAAATAAAATAAAAACAACGAAAAAACAAAACAAAAACAAATCTTCAATTTAAGACACACACACACACACACACACATATATACACGCACCTTGTTCTCTCTTCTTTTCCAGCGCGGATGCAGACAGTCTCTCTTCTTCTCTCTTTCCCATCACAGTCAGATCAACATTGGCAAAAGCCGAGGAAAGATGTGTGTCTCTCTCTACATTGTTCTAACTAAACATTCGGGTTTCATTTCCTAGGAAAGGAAAAGAGAGAGATAGAAAAACAACAACTTCTTTTAAAATAGTCAGTGCCTGTGTCATACGAAAAAAAAAAAAAGAAAGGAAATTCATTACGGAATATTTTTGTCAAAGAAAAAAAAAACAAAGAAAAAAAAAAGAAGGAATTTACCAATTTTGAAAAAGACAACGAATTCATGTTGTGTGGTCGATCTCCTGTTTTTAATTCTTCTTCTGTTTTTGTTTTTTGTTTTTCTGGAAGAAAGAGAAGAGGAGAAAAAAACTGGAGGTAAAAAAAACAAACTGAAGAGGTCTCTTCTTTGGGGGGAATTTAAAATTATTCAAAAAGGAAAGAGGGGAAAAAAAGCCGAATTTTGAAATACCATTTTTTAAATATTTATTTAATCACCATGGGGAAACGTTCGAGCAAATTAAAGGCATCGGAATTAAACGAACTTGTTGCCTGCACTTACTGTAAGTTTTTTTCTTTTTACACCTTTTAATTTAAAAATCTTTGATTTAATTATTCCTTTTTCTCTCTATTTGTTAAATAATTTCTGTTCGTTTGATTTTTATGAATGATTTTCTCTTACACTTGTTGATTCTTCATTCTTCATTCTCCGAAAATCTTAAGCTCGGTCTTTTTTTATCGATTTTTCTTTCTTACCTGGTTCGGTAAGATTAAAAGGTAAATAATTTGGACCGATCTAAACAGGTAAGGGTAGACTTTGAATTCAGGGGCGGAAATTTTTTACCATAATCTTTCTTTTTTTTTTTTTTTTTTTTGACTTCCGAACTGCAAAAGTGGACTGTTTTAAGTTTGTTTTTTAATTTGTTACAATGAAATAGAAATATTGTTAAATACTCTGCAAAATTACCAGCTAATAGTAATTTTCTGTTTATTTCAGTATAGGACTCAAATCCCCTAAATTAACAACGCTGAGGTAAAAAAAAAAAAAAAAAAAAAGTATAACTGAATCACTACGCAACAACTTTAAATCTATACAACATCAATTAATGCTTCCTTTAATTTAAAAGAACAAACACTTAACTTAATACTTTAATTCATTTAAAAGTGTTATTATTATTAAGTTAATACGTTATGTTTTCCTTAAGAGATTTTTATTAAAAGTATTAATCACAGTTGAGAAATTAAAAAAATATACATTGGACTTCATTTCATATTCCACTAATATCTGTCCAGTAGACTATGGTAAACATTTACGAACTTCACTTCATAGTCTACCACTGGTAAGTACTAATTAGAACCATTTGTATACAATACAATACAGTATCTATAATAATAATAATAATAATAATAGACATTTATGGGACTTATTTTAAAAAATTATCCCGTTGAAACTATATTATTCAATCTTTTTCTCTTCCCACTTCTACATTTTTTGAAAAAAAAAAAAAAATTTTAAATTAAAAAAAAAAATTTGAAGTATTTTTTTTTAGTTTCTGATTTTGACACCAAAACAATTTTTTTTACAATAAATTAATAAAATAAAACTATTTCTTAGTAAAATTGTTACCCTCATTTCCTTTAAATTCCCAAATTTAAGGTTTTATTTAAAATTTAATTTTAAATAAAACCTTAAATTTTCTTTAAATTTTAATAAACAACTTTTGATTTTAAAAAGCATTAAACTAAAAATTGAACAAAAAAACAAAAAAAAACCGCCACATAAACCAAATTTACTTACAGTATATATATACCCAACCCTTCCCTCTCCACACATGAACAGAATGCGACACACTGACTGAACTCAGTTTTTAAAGCTGATTTTTGAAATATTTCAATTTAGAGTTTTCCTTCTAGACAGGTTACCACACCAAGATTAAAGAGCAACATTCGCTTTACCATATTTTACCCATAGCTGCAGGGAGAATAGTTGGGTGAATAGTAATAGTATTACTATTCATTCAACTGCATTAGGTAATACCTTTCCTTGCGCTATGTATATAAAAAAAAAAAAATAAAAAATAAAAATCAGCCTAGACCAGGATTTGAACTCCGGTCACCATATCCATTTCTTACGATGTTAACCATTACACAACGAGCGCCTCCCATTAAACATGAAAATAAACAAACGGATAAAAATAAGAATGTCTAAAACACTGGTATTTTGTTTTGATAAAATAAAGTGTGCTTAAAAAAAACGCTAACCAGGATATGAAACGAGGTAAATAAAATATACAATTTCTGTTTACCCCCCCCCCCGCTCATTGTTCCTTTATTGTTGGATGAATTGGCTTTTAACTGAGTTTATTTTATAAAATAAATAAAAATTCATTTTGTTTAAAACGACAGTTACTACTAAATTTACAATGCGAAAGTCAATTGGTCTCAGCTGTGATTTACCATTTAGTTCGGCTTATACAGTGACCATTACAGACCTCCAATTTGACGTGTCAAAATTTACCCCCCTATATTTAACACAATGAAACATGCATAAAGGTTAATATCATCTTAAAATTGTTTTAATGTTTCTTCTTTTGAAGTCCAAAAAAAACTCCTAATGATTTTTTAAAAAAAATTCCAGCTTACGGAAATAATGAAAATTATGAACGAAAACAATGTTTACATTTTCGCACCGTTAAATCAATTGAAATTTAACGTAGCCAAAAACAAGTTATGACTACCGGCCTTAAAAAAATTCTATGAAAAATCAACAAACATTCAAATTTTCCCGAAAATTTCTGTAATTATTTACTGGTTGATGAAATTTTTTAATATATTTTAAAAAATTATTTTTAAATATATTTTTTGAAGGTCTCCCTACCCTTATTTTATTTTATGAAATTTGAAAAAATGAATCGATAAAAAACGATTTTTACTTTTTTTCTATAAAGATAAAAGTCTGAATAATTATTCAGATGATTTTTATAAGTTTATATACGGGATTTTTTTTTATTAAAAGAACCATAAATACTGAATTCTGCTAAAAAAAAAAGTCAATATTAAGCCACAAAATCGCTTGGGGCATCCGGTAGGAATCGAACTCGCTATGATTACAAGTTTGCTAATCTTTGATTAAATAATTTTTTTTTTAAATACATACCATTGTTAGTTCGGTACAAGGCCAAAGATAAGGAGCACTTCGCTTGAGCTAAATCTAAGGTAAATTTAATCAAAATGATTTATCTGAATTTCTGAGATGAGGTTTGATAATTTGGATTATTTAGACTATTGTCCTCAACTTTATTGTTACATTATTTTGCATTTTTTTTTTTTTATTTTTACTGATGCTCATTATGTTACTACATTTCGAGGCTAAACTTGCAAGTTGGTCGGAAAATTAAAACGGAAACTTTTTTGGTGGTCGCCCATGACAGTTTAACTACAGTGTATGAATGATCTTTTGCGAATTGGGTTACAGTTCTTTAGGGGTTTGGGGATTAAGGTTGTTTTTAATTACGTATTGCTTAAAAAAAAAATTTAAAAACAACAACAAAAAACCCCAAATTACTATACATTTAATGTTGAAAAATATTTTTTTAAATCCAAGTTTAATTGAAATTATACATTTCAATACTAACACAAACAATGAGACTAATGTGTCTACCGTTGGGTTCAATAATTAATTTCAATGGTTAATTATATGTACTAGCAAATATATGCACCCTCCGGGTGCAAGTATTTAAGTTTTAAATTAATAAAATATATTAAATTAGAAAGACTAATGAAACTAAATGCAGATAAAAAGTTTTAAAACAGAGGGAGTATAATCGAAAAATAGAACAACTGACAAACTTGCTCTTCCATCACTCCCGTCTTTCATTGTTATTTTTTCTAATTTAAGTATTTAGTTAAAATAGGAAGTAAAGAATAAAATGACAGTTATTTTTTCTTAATGGATTTCATTTAAGATTCATTGTAGAGATGTTTGCTTATATTCATTAAAATAAAACCAAACAGTTAGAAATCAATAATACTAAGCACATATTTATTAAATTCAAATTTTTAATATCAATATGCAAATTAGCCTTCCCATTCACACTGTAAACCGCTATTTTGTTGTATATATAAATATAATTGCATGTTGTTAGTATGTAGATATGGTTAACAGTATTAATAATGTAAAACAATTTTATTAATAATTGAGGTTTAAATAAAAATAAAATCATTGGTAATGTGACGTAAATAACAAAGGGAATTGTGACTTGAGTAGTGATTTAGTTTCGGTTACAGAGAGAAAAACACACAATCTCCATTATAATATGATTAATAATTTTTAAAGCAATACGTAATTAAAAAACAACCTTAACCCCTAAACCCCTAAACCGTAACCCAATTCGCAAAAAGTTCATTCATACACTGTAGTTAAACTGTCATGGGGGACCAACAAAAAAGTTTCCGTTTTAATTTTCCGACCAATTTGCTAGTATAGCCCTTTTCGACTTAGACAAAAATTTGACATTAAATAATCGATTTAATTAATTTTAACTCGTTTTTAAAATGAAAAACAAACGACAAATTGGTAGTGCCTATTATATACACAACGTTTCGGCCGATGTGCCCTCCGTCCTTCTTCGGGTCTTTCTTGTCGGACTCTGGAACCTTCTTGTCGAACTTGGAGCCTTCACGGAACTTCGAACCAAACCCTTTATTCAATCCAGACTTGGTATCGGGTACAAGTGTTAAGCTGTGTTAAGTATTTTATGCTATTATCACACTTAATCATCTCTGGGCTGCAGGTTCAATCCTGACTGTCGCCTAGAACTGTATTAACCCAACTCCTATATCGATTTCGCCATGTGTCCAACTGGAGATGAGGACAATAGTCCGAATAATCCAAATAATACTAATTAAAATGACTATTTAAACACTCTCCCCCCCATCTCTCTCCTCTCTCCCTATCTCTCTCCCCTCTCTCTCTCCCCTCTCGCCCCTCTCTCCCCATCTCTCTCTCTCTCTCTCCCTCTCATAATTATTTTTCTACATTAATCTTATTTTAACATAGAAAAGGGCACTTGCTATAAGGAAGGCACTGCCAAAGATGCCGTAAAATCCGTTTTTACAAAATACATTTACCCCCCTCCCCACACCCCGATTGAAAAAATTACCAAAAATCAGGGAATTATCCGATTTTAATGAAAAGTGTTGATTTATCAATGAATGAATTTTATAATGCATTAGTTATTTTATTTCTGATGCTCATTATGTTACTAATTTTCGACTTATATAAAATATTTAACCATAAATAATCAATTTACTTAATTTTAATTCGTTTTGAAAATGAAAACGCGCCAACATTTTGGCAGACCTTGATATAGAGCGAAATTGTCATTTTTCATAGAAAAAAAGATTTTGCGATTTTTTACTGAAAAAAAAATGATTTACGTATGGCTAAAATTTCAGTATGACAGACTTAAAAAAAAAATTGATTAAAAATTTAAGTTTAATGAATGTAATCGACCATGACCCGGAGTGGTAGTACCTGTTAAGGTCCCAACTATAGGTTAAATCAATTTAAAAAAACTCATTTTTAAACACATTTCTGATACTCATTAAAAAAAAATCTAATACCCAACAAGAATAAAACAAAATGTCTTCGGCATAAAATAACCCAACAAGGGTTGACATGCGTAAATAAAAGTTTAAATTTAAATAGATCACTAAGTAGGACTGAACCTATTCTAGTAGTGACCATCCCAAACAGAGATTTAAGAGGTTTGAATTCAGAGTTTTCCTTCTCCTAGACTGGTTTCCTAACCAAGGTTAACGAGCCCAGTCTGTCCTATTTACCCATAGCTGGAGGGAGAATAGTTGGATTCATACCTTTCCAAGAGTATTAGTGCTGTGTGAACTGTAGCTTCGTCCAGGAATTGAACTCAGGTCAACGAGTCCATTTCACACGACTCTAATCAGTACACCACGCCTCTCCAACCAACCAGAAATATGTGCCACCCAGTGAGAATCAAACTCGCTAACAACAATGATCTGGTAAGATTAGATTACTAATCTACCTTGGCCGAACTTGCACAAAGGTGTCAAAATTAGGGTGACCCAGAAAAAACAGAACCCAAATTATTTATTTTCCCATTAAACTAACCTTAAACCCTAACTCCTAACCCTAACCCCCATAGTTAAAATTAAGTTTTATTACATATTTTGTGGGTTCTGTTTTTTTTCTGGGTCACTGGTATACAGGGTGACCCAGAAAAAACAGAACCCAAATTATTTATTTTCCCATTAAACTAACCCTAAACCCCCTAACCCTACCCCCTAGTTAAAATTAACAGTTTTATTACAAATTTGTGGGTTCTGTTTTTTCTGGGTCACCCTGGGTGACCAGAAAAACAGAACCCAAATTATTTATTCATTTTCCCATTAAACTAACCCTAAACCCCAACCCTAGACCCCCATAGTTAAGATTAACAGTTTTATTACAAAATTTGTTGTTTCTGTTTTTTCTGTGTCTCCCTAATTTTGACATCTTTGTGCAAGTTCAGCCTCTACGCCACGTGGAATGCTCACATTTCTTCCTTTTTGAAGCAATCCGCAATAAAAAAAAAAATTTGATAGAAAAATAAATTTTAAAATAAATGTAAACAAATTTGATAAGACTCGACAAAAATAATAAATACTATGATGATCATTTTCATCACGTGACTGTTTTACCGTTATTTGAACTGTAGTCAAGAGAAATCGAAAAAAACGTTCCACCTCACCCCCAAACCTTCCCCCACCGAATAAATCACATTTGAAAAACCGCCAATTTTCTGTGCATGAAAACGTGTAAAATTAAATTCGTTTTTCATTCAAAACGTGTTTTTTTCCCGTTTTTGCTTTTTTTTCTTTTTTTTCTTTTTTTTCTGTTTTTTTTCTCTTTTTCTCTTGAAAACAATGACTTTTAGGATTTCAGAAGACTATATTTTTTCTCAGTGCACAAAACTCAAAAAAACTTTTTTTTTCTTCTGGGTTTAAAAAGTGTTCCTTCCCCCTCTCCCAATTAACTTTTTTTTTTCTAAAGTTAAAAATAAATAAATAAATAATATCAACCCTGATCGATTTTTTGAAATCCTTTTTTTTATTTTTTAATTTTTTTTTTTTAATTCTAATTAAAAAAAAAAAACAATTTTTCGAAGTGTTTTCAGTAAATTTAATTCACAAGTGAATAAAATTACCCCCCCCCCCTACATATACACACAAGCACGCACATTAAAATCATTTTTTTTTCTTCTGAATATTTAAAAAATAACTTCTGCTAATAATAGAAGGTACTAGTTGCGTAAATGTTTCGTTCAGGATTGGAACACTGGTTGCTGAGTACACTTCCTCTGACAATGTTTGCATTTCACGTAGTTCTAATACTCTTGGGAAAGGTATGAATCCAAATATTCTCCCTCCAGCTATTGGTAAATAGAAGGGCAACTGGGCCCTTTTCTTAGACTGGTTGCTTAACCAAGGTTAAAGAAAAACTCTGAATTTATACCTGTTAAACTCAGTTTAAGAAATTGACCTTGTGCCACATCCTGCTCGTGTGGAAGGGTTGGGTAAATAATATTTGGAGGTGCTCGTGGTCATTGTTGTAGGAAATGGACAGGGTGAAACGTGTTCAAATCCTGGACGAGACTGTTGGCATTTCACATGGCGCTAATACTCCTGGGAAAGGTATGCATCTAATTACTTTTTCTCCAGCTATGGGTAAATAATAGAGCAGAATGGGCTCTTTAATGTTGGTATGGCAACCAGTCTAGGAGAAGGAAAACTCTGACAGAAATAGCCGGTCGGAACACATCTATCTGAATTCAAAGACACGCTACATCAGTAACGCCCTCAATTTTCATAAAGTAGTTTCATATATATATGAAACCCACTCTCCCGGGGCCCCCCAAGAAAACCTGGGCCCCTACAGCTGGGGGTATAACGCACCGACCCTTCAGTTCTTTTTATAACAAGCAGGGGTGTGGAGTCAGAGTCGGAAGCAATTAAAGGTTTATGGGGTTACAAGAGGTTTGGGTGTTTTAAGGTTTAAAGGTAGCTCGATACTCTTGTTGCGTGTTCTTGGGGTTTTCACTTTTAAACCCCATCTTTGGTGGTCGCGCTGAAAAGGAATTCAAGGAACGAAAAAGAAAGAGACAAAGGCAGAGGTGGTTTTATGACTTAGGCTTTATTGACCAGTCATAGTCGCCTGTGGCAAGTGAATATCTCGCTGGCCACTAGTGTGACTAGACACAGTTCAGGCCTAAACTCGAATGGCCGAGATATTTTCTTGTGGGTAGGAAGTGGGTCTTTTTCTCGCACATGCGCGGAGGTTCTTCCGGTGAAGGCTCATGGGAGTTTTTTTAAATTTTTTTTTAAAATTTTATTCTAATTTTAAATAATCTCCACAACGTCACTGGAGAAGGAATCTTTAAATCTATACCGGTTATTTCCTAGTTGAGTAACATATTACAGAATGACCCAGAAAAAACAGAACCCAAATTATTTATTCATTTTCCCATTAAACTAACCCTTAATCCTAACCCTAACCCTTGTTGGACTTAAACTTTAAAAAAATTAAAATTATCAATTTTATTACAAAATTTGTGGGTTTCTGTTTTTTCTGGGTCACCCTGTAATATTATGTTACTCAACTAGGGGGGTAGGGTTTATGGTTGGGGTTTAGGGTTAGTTTAATGGGAAAATAAATAATTTGGGTTCTATTTTTTTCTGGGTCACCCTGTAATATTGTTACTCAACTAGGGGGATTAGGGTTAGGGGGTTTAGGGTTAGTTTAATGGGAAAATACTCTCGTTGTAAAAGTGAGTCTACCTCACATATTCCTATTATCATACTACTCTGTCGGCCCAGGCTGTAAATACACCTCCTGCAGTGGAGTGGGGGGTAAATCTCCCTTGAGGGACCACCTGTTCGCAGTGGTTGGTGACCCGTGATGCTTAAGGATGGAATCCTGGTGGCTGGGCAGTTCATGACATGCAACACTCCACTTATTTCAGCCTCCTGCAAGTTTTGACCTACTTCCGACCTTCTTCAGGTGTTTTTTTTGGAACCGGAGGGCACATCGGTAGAAACTTTGTGTAAATAACAATAAAGGGCTGACTTCTGATTTAGGTCGGAAAATTAAAACGGAAAGTTTTTTGGTGGTCCCCAATGACAGTTTAACTACAGTCTATGAATTGACATTTTACGAATTGGGTTACGGTTTTAGGGGATTAAGGTTGTTTTTAATTATGTATTGCTAAAAAAAAAAACAACAACAAAAAAAACAAATTACTATAAATTTAATGTTGAAAAATATTTTAAAAAACTAAGTTTAATTGAAATTATACATTGCAATACTAACACAAACAACTGTCTCAATAATAGATTCAATAATTAATTTCAATGGTTAATTAAATATATAGTAATTTGGGGTTTTTGTTGTTTTTTTAAAAAGCAATACGTAATTAAAAACAACCTTAATCCCCTAAAACCGTAACCCAATTCGCAAAATGTTAATTCATAGACTGTAGTTAAACTGTCATTGGGGACCACCAAAAAACTTTCCGTTTTAATTTTCCGACCTAAATCAGAAGTCAGCCCAATAAAGATGACAATAGTCAAAAAAATAATCAAATAATAGAAATTATCAAGCCTCATCTCAAAAATCACAAGAAACACCCGAAGATGGCCGGAGGGCACATAAACCAAAACGTTGTGTATTTAACTATAAAGATGAGGACAACAGTCCGAAAAATCTAAATAACAGAAATGATCAAGCCTCATCTAAAAAATCTGACAAGAAACGCCTAAGAAGGCTGGAGAGTATATCGGCTAAACGTTGTGTACATAACAATAAAGATGAGGACAACAGTCCGAAAAATCTAAATAACAGAAATGATCAAGCCTCATCTAAAAAATCTGACAAGAAACACCTAAAGAAGGCTGAAGAGCATATCGGCTAAAACGTTGTGTACATAACAATAAAGATGAGGACAACAGTCCGAAAAATCTGAATAACAGAAATGATCAAGCCTCATCTCAAAAATCTGACAAGAAACACCTAAAGAAGGCTGGAGAGCATATCGGCTAAAACGTTGTGTACATAACAATAAAGATGAGGACAACAGTCCGAAAAATCCAAATAATACAAAGGCTAAACTTGCAAATCGGTCTCAACCTTAATCCCCAAACCCAATTTGCAAAAATGTTCATTCATACATTGTAGTTAAACTGTCATGGATCACCAAATAAGTTTCTGTTTTAAAGTTGTTTTTAATTATTAAACTTTAATATTGCTTAAAAAACAAGAACAAAAAACCCCAAATTACTATATATCTTATGTTGAAAAATAATTTTTTTAAATCAAGTTTAATTGAAATTATACATTGCAACACAAACAATTGAGACTAATGTGTCTACCGTTGGATCCAATAAATAATTTCAAATGGTTAATTAAATGTATAGTAATTTGGGGTTGTTTTTTTTTTAAGCAATACGTAATTAAAAACAAACCTTAATCCCCAAACCCCTAAACCCAATTCGCAAAAATGTTAATTCATACACTGTAGTTAAACTGTCATGGACCACCAAATAAGTTTCCGTTTTAATTTTGAGGACGATTTGCAAGTATAACCAAATCAAATTATCAAGCCTCATCTCAAAAATTCAAAGAAATAATAAAGTAATGTTTGTTTCGGGATTTCAAACTTGTACCCCCCACCACATACTTCTGAAAAAAACTAAATTTTATAAACAATTATTTCTTTCACGTGTCAGGAATTTTTTTAGAATGACTTTTTCTTTTGGTATGAGGATATTTTCCCGACGTATTTCCTTCTCTTGCAATATTTCGACAAACTTCAAATAGACAGGAAATACCCAAGGAAGACCGGAGGATACAGTGACCAAAAGTGATGTGATTTTACATACCACAATAAAGATGAGGACAACTGTCCGAAAATTAAAATCATAAACATACATCAAGTTTAAATTTTACTACCCCCACCTAAGATGGTCGTGTTGGCGGGCTTCGAATACGCTGAACGTATCCCCCACACTAGAGGAGTAAAACTACCCAAGGTGCCCTGTGTATGTCCGGCATCTGATGGTGAGGCTCCAGTTCTGTAGGGGGCACTGCCCTCCTCCTGTGGCATATTGGCTAACGTGATCGTCTGCGTGATGGCGAATTCAAACTCCAATCGCACTATTAATTACGTTGTTCACTTTCTAATACTCTTGGGAAAGGTATGAACCCCCTCAACCCCCCCCCCAGCCATGGGTGAAATAATACCACTACTGTTCTAGGATAAGCAACACCAGATAATCAGGATTTACATTCTGGCATTTCATATTGGACGATTTGAACGGTCTTATTTTTTTAAACCAAAGTGTTGCAAGATGATAACGATCGTACAATTAAGGAACACGAATATTAATATCTAGATTTAATTTTTGCATTTTATCTTGGAAAATTTGGACGGTCTCATTTTTTAACAGAGGGTGTTGCAAGATGACAACGATCGTACAATTAAGGAACACGAGTATTAATATGTAGATTTGCATTTCTTCTTGGACGATTTGGATGGTCTCATTTTTAACCAGAGGGTGTTGCAGCATGGTACAATTCGTTTATACAATTAAGGAATACGAGTATCTATCTATATATATATATAAAGGGTAGTTGTGTGTGTATGTATGTCGAATGTAATTCTATACATAATATCATGTCGTTGTATATGTATGTTCCGAAATAATCTAACATATATAAAGGGCAGTCGTGTGTATATATGATGTCAAGAATAAAACAATTAACAAAGTAAATATATATTACACATTAAATATCACCAAGCATGGTTTTGAGCAAAATAAGAGATTGATTTATATTCGTGAAGATAATTAAAAGATAAAATTTAAATGATAACAGCATGGATTTTATTTTCATTAATATTTTAGATAGTAGACATTAACATTTCTTTTCAGAGTAGCTGGATCAATGCAAGGTCTATTTTTTTTACAAAGGATTTAAATGGGGCATCCCACGAGGATTCAACTCACGATTCAGTAATAATGGATCTGCGGGACTACTTTAAAAAAAATCCCCCTCTACCCAGGCGATGCCGCGTAGCCGCTGCTAGTTAATACTATAGCAACTCACACACAAACTAAATCTTGTCTGTATTCGTTAAATCCACAGTTAACAAGCAAGGATTTAGTTTTGCAAACAACCACTCTCCATTAATGTTAGCTGTAACTCTTAAAGGTTTATTTTAGGATAGCAAAAAAAATCGGATACTACGAGTTTTAAAAGCGAATTAAGAATAATTAAATCTATATATTTAAGGTTAAACTTTGTCTAAATCGATAAGTAGTAACATAATAACCATCATTAAAAAAGAAAAATATAATTACATATGCAGTTTATTTTTAAAAGATTTAAAACTATTTGTTTTGGTCAATTTTCGATGATATCCGCCATTTTGGCTGTTTTCAATGGTTTTAGGCGCTTGTTTACAATTTTAAACGTAACATTTGGGATGAAAAAAAAATACCAAAAATCAGGTAATTATCCGATTTTAATGAAATTTTCAGTATTGATTAACAATTAATGAATTTTATAATGCATCAGTTATTTTATTTCAAAACTTTAAATGAATTTATATATTAATTTGTCATAGCAAAAAAATTTACTAAATTAAATATGAAAATCCTGATGTTAAAATTAAAATTGTATATTTTTTAGATTCTAAAAATAAATATCTACTTAATGCAAACCTTATTTTTGTTGACGAAAGTAATACGTTTTGAAGAAAAAAACTCGATTGAAATGTACCTCTCCCTTTTAAGCAGAAAAAACATCGATGTATAATTTTTTCTTTATAAAAATAATAGCCAATTAAATAATTATCGAAATGAGTAAAAAAGAAATCTCCCCAAAATAATTATTTATTATTTTTTACATTTTATTTTTGATTTTCAGTACTTATTTTCTCATAGAAAAAATTTTTTTGTTTCTATTCATAACTTCAGTCTTTTATCTCATTATTTATACTGTAATTAGTACAATATATGACCAACTTGAAAAACATTTTACGCCCCCAACATAAGGGGGGTCAAAATTAAGTGACCTGAAAAAATGAGAAAGTTTTGAAATAAAATGAATAATGCATTATAAAGATCATTTATTGATACATAAACACTGAAATTTCATAAATCTATAATCTCGTAGATAATTTCCTGTTTGGTAAATTATTTTCTGTAGGGGGCTAAAGTCATTTGTCAAAAACGCATTTTGCTCGGTTTGCAGTCCCTAGTTTTCTATTTAATTTTATTATATTATTCGCATTCTTTTGTAACAGATACTTTCTTTCTTTCTCTTTTTTCTTTCTTTTTTTCTTTTTTCTTTCTTTTTTCTTTTTTCTTTTTTTTCTTCCTTTTCTTTTTTTTCTTTTTCTTTCTTCTCTTTCATTTTTTTCTCTTTCATTTTTTATTTTTTTTTTTTTTTATTTTATTTTTCTTCTTTTTCTTCTTTTTTTTTATTTCAATTTTTTTCAAAACAGAGCCCGTATTTGTGCAACACCCAAAAACTTTCTAAAACACAGAAAGTGTTTTGTTTTCTCTCTTCTACACAAGTCGTCTTCTTCATATCTCAAGTGTCGATTTTTAAAGATCTTTTCTTACTCCTCGGTCAATACTTGGAACGAATGTGGATACTATTTGACCCTGTGCCATAGCTAGTGATGCGTAGTCAACATAAATATCATATACCCTATCAATATATGAATATCTGCCGCAGCGACCTAAAACATTCTCTCAATCCACAACACATGACTGCTTCGCAATATATGGTTATAATCAGTGCCAAAGAAAAACAATAATAAACTTGCTCATCTCATAACATTTCTTTCTTTCCTTTGCTTTCTTACACTATCACCCCCCTCCCCCCCGAACAATCCTGTATCACAACACATGTCTCTGCCACTACTCCCTCCGAGGTAACTTCTTCGATTTACGATAGTAGATTTCCCTGAAGAAGAGCTCTCACAACATTCTGTAAACTAGAGAGCGAAACTGTTTGATTGAAAAGACACTCGCTTTAACTCTCTCTTGATCCCGTCGAACTACAGCATTTGGATGCTGTATGAAGTGCTCGGGCCATTTGGTTGACCTCGTTCGCCTTTTTTACGAGCAATGTCAACCCTGAACTTAACTGCACAAAGGAGGTCAAAAATAGGCTTGACCCAGAAAAAACTAAAACCCACAAATTTTGCATTATTTAAACTGTTAATTTTAAACTGATGGAGGTCAAGTTTAATTAGGTTATGGGTGTTTGAGGTTAGTTAATGGGAAACTGAATTAATAATTTGGTTCTGTTTTTTCTGCGGTCATATCTAATTTTGACACTTTGTACAAGTTCAGACCGTCAACCCTTGGGTAATTATGACTTATTGTTTTAGTAATTAGGGTCCCAGAAAAAACAAACCCACAAATTTTGCTATTAAAACTGTTAATTTTACTATGGAGTTTAGGTTTAGGATTAGGTTCATGCGTTGCGGTTTAGGGTCAGTTTAATGGGAAAATGGACAATTAATAAGCTTATCACATGTATTTTTCTGGCGTCAATCTAAGTTTTGACACTTATTGTACAATTCTTCGCCGTCAAACCCTTGGGGTAATTATTGACCTTTTGTTTAGCTAATTAGGTACCCCAGAAAACAACAGAACCCGACAAATTTGTAATTTGAAAACTGTTTAATTTAACTATTGGGTGGGCTCTAGTGCTTTAGGGTTAGGTTAATGGGAAAATAAAATAATAATTTTTTTTTTTCTGGGTCAATCTAATTTTGAACACCTTTGTACAAGTTCACCGCTCAACGTTGGATAATTATGGACCTTTGTTTAGTAAATTAGGTGACCCAGAAAAAACAGAACCCACACATTTTAATAAAACTGTTCATTTTGACTAAGAGGGTGGGTTAGGGTTTGGTTCTGTTTTTTTCTGGGTCACCCTGTACAGGGTGACCCAGAAAAAACAGAACCCAAATTATTTATTTATTTTCCCATTAAACTAAACCCCCAACCCTAACCTAAACCCCCAGTAAAATTAAGTTTTATTACATTTGTGGGTTCGTTTTTTTCTGGGACATCCTGAATATGGTAGGAATTTACGAGGAAAAAGTTAATATTACCTAGTAAAAATAAACTGAACCCTCATTTTATGTCCGTGTTTTTGCAATAAAATGTTTTATTTTCCTTGCACCCGTTATTTTACAATACTGAATATATTTTATTTTATTATACTAATAATCACTTCAAGTCCTTTTTTTTCTTTTTTTTTTTTTTGGTTTTGGTACTCTAAAATAAAAACGTCAGATTTTAATCATTGTCGACGAAAAAAAACAAAATTACGGTCATAAAAGGAGGATCCAATTTATGGCCTAAATTGGTAAACGAGCCCTCACTTTAAAACTAACCATTTTCTCACAAAATAAAAACTTTTAGAATATGCACATTGAAGTGAATATTAAAATAAAGAAAATATATTGTAAAATAAGGGATGCTAAGAAAAATAAAACAGGTATTGCAAAAACACGGACATAAAATGAGGGTTTCAGTTTATTTTATAGTAGGAATTTACGCAGAACAAGTTAAGGCATTACCATTTACTAAACAAAAGTTTCATAATTACTCAACCCTTGTTGGGTTATTTTATGCCCAAAGATTTTATTTCATCAATCATTTATGGGTACTCAGTTTTAAACTCATTTTTTCTATTGACCCATAGATGGACCCCATAACATATACTACCACTCCAGGTCAGGGAAACCTAGTGGATATACTGGTGATAAAGGGGTGCTCCACATTCCTAGAATTGTAGAATTGGAAATCTCACCATTCAGATAGTTTAACGTCATACCCAGGACATGAAGACCCTCAGCCACCGCCTTCTAGCTTAATATAAGTAAAGTAAAGTTGTCGGGGCGGCCTAAAGCGGTATCAGCCAGTCAGCGAGTGAGTCTATCCCCTTCAATTAGCACTAGACCAAGGAGATTGTTTTAGCATCTGAAGTGAGCGCCACACCTACATCAGCTCCTACTTTACCCTCATATCCCTTGCTACTACATACGCTGAGTTTGGCGAGGGACCGGTATCGAACTAGGAACCTTGTGGTTTCTAGCCGAACGCTTCTACGACTGAGCTAACCCAAGAATTAGGGCACTGCCTCGGTAAAGTATATTTTCGTTGGTCTCTCAGTTAGGGACTTGCCAAAAAGGCAATAAGTTGGGACAATACATATACGTCCTAGGCTTGATGTGACCCAGCTGAATTGATTGGGTGGGGCTGTCTATCTGCTAAGTAAGGGCCAAATGCAGTGTTGCATGTTCTATGACTGTTCAGTCACCAGGGTGGTTCCTCCTTAAAGCCTCCGGCCACGGCCCACCCGCAGTCAAACAGGTGAATCTCATTGGGTGGCTGTGTGGTTGGGTCTTACTTCTCTGCAGAGTGCAGTCCGTGTATTCTAAAGCTCCAGCCGACATGTTCGTCTTTTTTCAATTTTCTGACGAAGGCCATAAGATATTTTTTTGTGTGGGGTGTGCATAAGGCCAAATTTAAAAAATGGGTGTCATAAGGGGATCAAGAGTGGGGCCACAGAGAAAACTAGACCCATAGAATTATATATAATTATTATTTAGAATATCTAACTTTTTAATTTAAATCTTTAAACTAAACAACAAAAAAAACAAAAAAACAATATGAGTCTAAGTAAAAAATCATACATAAAAATGATTAGGTAGATATTCTAGCCAAAACCAAGACATATAGGTTATAAGTTCCAAAATTCACACTGAACTCTGAATCCAGAGATAACTGTCACCGTGAAACTGTCTTAACCTAACTACCTTACCACTAGGCCATGGTCCAATTGACAATTCAATCCTGCACCGGTGGCAGTAACATAGAAAAATAATTAACACAACTCCTATCCCAGCTATGGTTAGCGGAATGAGAACAGGATACCCCCCGTGACTGCAGTAAATGAGTAGCTTCGAAGTTCCGTTGATGGCTCCCCAACTATGACAAGAAGGTTCCTAGTTCGAAAAGAATTCGCAGTCCGACAAGAAATACCTGAAGAAGCCAGAGCATATCGACCGAAACGTTGTTACAGATAACAATAAAATGAAGACAATAGTCCGAATAACGCAATAATACTGACTTACATTAATTCAACATTTTTTTATTGTATTTTTTAATTGTATTGGCATCTCATTAGTGCTTAAATTTCGCGGTGGGGGAGTGATTTTTTTGCTTATACAGGGTGTCCTTAATGCAAAAACTTTTGGGGTAGTACATTTCTGTGTACCAGCACACTGTGTCACCACATTGTACTCTATTTGGCACCATCTTTTCCTGCCAAATAACCCTCTACAGTTAACCTCTAAACTTTTTTTAGAGGCTTAAAGAGTTTAAACTCTAAAAATAGAATTAACTTTGATTTTTTTTTTTTTTTTTCAAACCAGTTCAATCAATTGTCAAAGTACTTTCACTTTGATTTTTATTTTATTTTTCCTCCCCCATCTCTCGCTAAATATTGATTTTTCTTCTTCGCTTTTTCCTACCCACACACGACGCTATTAGTGGCGAAAGTGTATAAAACACTTCATCACAAAATCAAAATCTTTCAAAGTATTTTTTTTTCCCCTCTTCATTCACTTCGAGATTATTGGAGAAAAAAAAAAAAAAAAAAAAAAAAAAAAAAAAAAAAAAAAAAAAAACAAAACAAACAAATTACATCTAATAAATTTTGGATTAAACACACTTCTTTCTCCCATGTGTAATGACAAGCTACGTGTACGATCACTCAGGACAGGTTGGTTGTTGCATGTTGATTTGTTCTTTACCACAACTCGACCGCTAACAATTGATAGTGAGGTAGAACAAACCAAGACACTTCACAGCATTAAATCTCTGTAATATGATATATAATATATATATTATACTAGCAAATATATGCACCCTCCGGTGCAAGTAATTTAAGTTTTAATTGAATAAAATATCATGTACTTAAGAAAGGCTTAATGTGAACTAAATAAGAATGCAGTTAAAAAGATTTGAAACAAGGGCATATATTAATGGGAAAAATAGAACAACTGAAACTTACTCTTCCATCACTTTCGTCTTTCATTGTTATTTTTTTTAATTTAAGTATTTAGTTAAAAGAGGAAGTAAAGAATAAAATGACAGATATTTTTTCTTGTTAATGGATTTCATTTAAGATTCATTGAAGAGATTTTTGCTTATATTCATTAAAATAAAACTAAACAGTTAGAAATCAATAATACTAAGCACATATTTATTAAAATCAAATTTTTAATATCAATATGCAAATTAGCCTTCCCATTCACACTGTAAACCGCTATTTTGTTGTATATATAAATATAATTGCATGTTGTTAGTATGTAGATATGGGTCAACAGTATTAATAATGTAAAACAATTTTATTAATAATTGAGGTTAAGATAAAAATAAAATCATGGAGAATGTGATGTCTATAACTAAGGGAATTGTGACTTGAGTAGTGATATAGTTTCGGTTACAGACAGCAAAACACGCAATCTCCATTATAATAAGATATATATATATATATTATCAATAGTAATATTATGGATGATTTGGACTCATAACTTAAAGTTTCATGGTTATGCAATCCTCAGATGAGTCAAATAGTTGAGATCTTAAAACCCAGTAGTGAAATGCCAATTTGACTACTGGTTTTTAAGATCTCAACCATTTGACTCATCTGATGATTGCATAACCATGAAACTTTAAGTTATGAGTCCAAATCATCCATAATACCATTACTATTGATTATAAATCGGCTCTGCTTTATTAGCATTGAAGCTCTTTTTATGCCAATACTTTTCTCATTTATTCTCTATTGATTCTATATATATATATATATATATATATATATATATATATATGATGGACTCTCCTGTTGATCTCTACATATGACTGTTCATACAATGAACATCCACACAGTGATTTGTTTATAGTAGTGAAGGCTTGTGTTGGACCATCCACACTTTTTGGCACAGTCGATAAGAAAGAATTTTCTCATATATATATAATGAATAGAGAATAAATGTGTGTGTGTGTTGAAAAAATGAATAAAGGAAAGAAAGTATAGAATGGATAAAAAAAGGATATTTTAATCAATTTTACTTACACGGGTTTCGGTCACTTGTGTACATTATTCAAACTATTATTTTTAAATAATGAAATGAAATAATAATATGGTTATAATAATTTGGTTATTTAAAAATAATAATAGTTAGAATATTTTAATTAATTTTACTTACACGCGTTTCAGTCAGGAGTTTATCCATGTGTACATTATTCAATTTTATCCATTCTAAACTTTCTTTCCTTTATTTATTTTTTCAACATACCGTCGGATTCCCTTCCAGTTTCATTTTTACATATATATATATATGAAAAATAGATGGAAATTAATCCGACTGTATGAAATTTAACATTTTGAAAAAACATATGATGTTTGTTATGTAATTGCTGACAGTACTGTTTCGACCAAATCGATAAGTTGGTCTTCATCAAAGAGCGACATAGATGGGAAGAAAGATATCCGTTAAAAAGACTGTTTACAGAAACGAACGCTGAATTCAACCGCTGAAATTTTTGAAAAATGCATTGATTTGGTCGAAACAGTACTGTCAGCAATTACATAACAAACATCATATGATTTTTCAAAATGTTAAATTTCATATATATATATATATATACACACACATACAGAGATGCTGATAGGTACGCGTCCTGCGTCCCTGATGCCCCAAAATCTAAAAGGACGCAGTAAAATCATATCCGTGCATCCCAGTGTTCTTCTTTTTTCTTCCCCCACTATTTTAAGCTAACTGTAAATACATTTCAATAGTTTCTTAGAAAGGAATTACACAGGATAAGTTACAAGGTAGGAGTTAGACGGCTTTAGTTGTTTCCCCAGATCATAAATAAACATCCTACAATCTATTAAGAAACTTTAGTTGGGACCCATCAAATTTTCCGGGGACTCATTCAAAGCAATTATGTGTGTCCCAGGACACACTACATCAAAAAGCTATCGGAAAATTAGATGGGTAGTTGGATGTATCCCTTTCCGAAAGGGTATTCATCATCATTGGCATTTCAGTCTCGGAAGACTATGATCAAGTTTTTATGTGCCCCTGAAGTTACAGCACCTCCTGTGAAGTCCGATGTTTGAAAAACATTCTCGACCAGAGATTTTGTATTTGAAGGCTGTCCCTGAAGATGTTGATGTTCCGGTGCTTTGTTGCCACTGCTTTCTTCTGGACTTCTTAGCTTCATGGTGTTGTGTCAGGGTGACTTCTGACATGAATAGTCCTCTACGGAGATTCTGCCACCACTGAGGGCGGTCCTGAGCCAAATTTTCCCAGCTGGAAGGGGCAATGCCAAAGCACCTGAGATCATTCTTGCAGACATCCTTGAATCGCAGCTGGGGGCGACCAATCTGTCTTTTACCAGACGTAAGCTCTCCATAGAGGATGTCTTTCGGGATTCGTCCATCATCCATCCGACGTACATGACCCAACCATCGGAGATGATGTCTTAGTAGAGAGTACAAGCTGGGGAGTTCAGCTCTCTCTAGGACTGCTGCATTAGTGATCCTTTCCCTCCAGGTGATGGGACACGTCTAAGGCAGCGAAGGTAGAAGTTATTTAGCCGCCGCTCTTGGTGGGAGTATAAGGTCCATGTTTCACTTCCATACATGAGGATGCTGATAACACATGCCCTATACACTTGTACCTTTGTACGAATAGTGAGCCTGCTGTTGTCCCACACTCTTGCTGTGAGCTTCCCAAAAGTTGGGTCCACCATCACTGACAACCTGTTACTTGATACTGAACTCAGTTGCCGGATCGGAAAAGCTGCCTCAAGGTAGGTGAAGGTGTTTATGGCTTCCAGGGTGTAGCTGTTGATGGTGATGGAGGGAGGATTTACAATTCCCTGAACCATCGTCTTGGTTTTCTTTATACTAATGGTCAGGCTGAAGTGAACTGGTCCATGAGTGTTTGCAGGTGCTCCTGGGAGTGTGCTACCACTGCTGTCCCACACTCTTGCTGTGAGCTTCCCAAAAATTGAGGCAGCTTTTCCGATCCGGCAACTGAGTTCAGCATCAAGTGATAGGTTGTCAGTGATGGTGGATCCAAGGTAGGTGAAGGTGTTTACGGCTTCCAGGGTGTAGCTGTTGATGGTGATGGAGGGAGGATTTCCAGTTCCCTGACCCATCATCTTAGTTTTCTTTATACTAATGGTCAGGCTGAAGTCCTGGCAGGCTTGGGTGAACTGGTCCATGAGTGTTTGTAGGTACTCCTGGGTGTGTGCTACCACTGCTGTGTCATCAGCAAATAGCATGTCTCTGTAGAATTAAGAGAACTGACGATCACTTAGGAAAAAGGAGACCACCCAACAATGCCTGAAACATGAATTAACGAAAGTATTAGAGGTGTCTACATCTCCCCCACCGAAGGGGCTTCAGTCCATGTGAGGGCAGTTAGAGTTCCTTGAGACCCGGCTTATTGTATGATCGTAATCACTTCAATGCCCGGGGCATGCTTTGTGTCAATGGAGCACGTTCTGTTGAGGTATTCGAGTTGGTGCTCACATACTCGGTACCTGGTTGTGATGGCTCAGGGGGGACAACAGGTTCATTCGATCCAGGTACAGAATTTGTTGAGAGGCCTTCGGGTGATTCATGAGGGTTGAGGACAACAACCCTCCCGAATGACTAAAAGCCAAAACAAAGGTCAAGCAATTTGACGTCTGAGATTGAATAGATTACCATAGTGAGTATTAGCACTATGTTAAATGCAACCAGGATTTGAACTGTTGCCATAACCATTACACCATGCCTCCACAGGTCAATATGGCCGACTTCTCTATAAAAAGTTGGCTATGCTTACCGAAAGACCATATTCTTAAAATCTATTTTTCTTTGTCCGATTTCAGATGTGCCATAGAAATCTTCGGTGCCCTAAAAAACGCTAAGCGGTTCCTGCTGAAAAACCAACCTGCGCTACACTTGAACTCCCTAGTTGTTTGAAGGCATTTTTCACCGAAAAGTTAATGCGATACGAAAGCGATATTTTACCTCCTCCCACTAAGTCTTTTCTTGACAAGTAAATGTAAATATTTTAACCCTCCCCCTTTTTTAAAATATTTTTTTTTAGCGGTTTGAAGGCGTTTTTACCGACAAATTATTTTTTTTTTAGTGTTTTGAAGGTGTTAAAAGTAACCTACCACCCAGTTTTTTTTATCGACAAGGAAATGTAAATATCTTACCCCTGCCCTTTAAAATCTCTCTCTCTCTTTCTCTCTCTCTCTTTCTTTCTCTCTCTCTCTCTCTCTCTTTCTCTCTCTCTCTTCTCTCTCTCTCTCTTTCTTTCTCTCTCCTTCTCTCTTTCTTCTCTCTCCTTCTCTCTTTCTTTCTCTCTCTCTCTCTTTCTTTCTCTCTCCTTCTCTCTTTCTTTCTCTCTCTCTCTCTCTCTCTCTCTCTCTCTCTTTCTCTCTCTGTTTTTTATTTTTTAAAATTTTTATTTTAATTCAAAACTGTCATCCTAACCCTTAGAGTTGGGGTATCACATTAACTTTTCGGGAAAAACGCCTTCTAACAGCTAGGGATTCATAAGGAGCGTGGGTTGGTTTTTCAGGAGGCACCGCTTAGCATTTTTTTTTTTTTAGGGCAGGAGGCCTGGACGCATTTGTGCGATAATCTTTTAAGAATATTCATAAAAATTTTGTTCAATTTAAAATTCTTTTTTATACAATTTATCGATTTGATATAAAATGAGGCTTCACTTTCCTTAATGAAATTTTAATTTTATTTTTGGTTCTTCTTTGATTTTTACCAAAATGTCTGGCGCTAAATTAGTTCCTGACAGTAAAAGAAAATTCTTTAAATTTTGATTAATTTTTAATCAATTTCATAGCAGAAAAATCCATGTTCACATCTGTTCTGGTATGGCAGATAGAATTCTTAGTGAATTCAGGTTTGGTTTTTGTTTATTACCCAGTGCCTTAGGCAGGGCTCAACATTAACGCCGTCTCGTCGCCGTCATCCCGGAGACGATAACAATTACATCCGGGCTGATCAATATGTCATCCGGGACAGTTTGCCAGGGACGGTAAAAGTTTTTCCTAAAAGTTAGTACTACATTCCAATAATAGCCGTCCAGTGATTGCCCAAATGTTGACCTCAAAATGAGGCTATGGCACCGCAAGTCTATTCTCAAAGCCATGTAATGAATAATGGTGGAGGGAGATAGTTTAAAAGGACCGAATTATGTACTACTAACCCTACTCAGGGTAACTTATAGTAAAAAAGTATTTTTTTAGCTCAAACACACTAGGAAATGGATTTTTTTGTCCAAATACACAGAATTATCACTGCTTCAGCTTTTCTTAATGTTTTATTACATGTTATTATGCTACTGATGACTGACAAGTATAGATGATGCTAATGAATTAAACAAAAATATTTTGATTTCGGGACGGTCCAAACCCCATTCGGGGAAACCGTTCCAAGGGCCCCACTTATTATTATTATTATTTCCCTTATATGCAAGATAATTTGCGATGTGTATATATAAAACAATCTATAAAATGAGAATGTACTATCAATTTAACTTTTAATGGATGTCTCAATATTCCTAATGCATGTTTTGTTCTTTGGTTTTGCAAACAAAAAAGGCCTTTTAATTAAACTAGCAAAAAAACAACAAAAAAAATTAATTTTTGAAAAATATTGCCCAACTTTCGTTACTTCACACAAACAAGTATCCCCGTATGGCCGGTGGTCAGGAAACTACCTTAATATCTTATTGATTGCTGCGTAATTATCATGGTCTACTGGGAATTCGGGATTAAAAATAAAATGGTATTCGGATTTCTGGAGAAAGAAATAAAAACAAAGAGAGGTTAAAGTTTGGAACTCAACTGACTGACAAATGACCCCGAAATTAGATTTAAAAATAAAAACGGAAGTTCCGGGTTTTGACCGGAAGTGGAAGTTGGGTGACCCTTCCACCCTGGAACAAGAAACAGAAGAAGAGGCTAGGCTTTGGTGGGACGCAGATGTGGCCTCCCAGGTTCCCCTGTATGGGTTTTGCATAGTAGTACTGAACATGATTTACGATAGAATAATTTGACCTTACCCCCTCTCTCTCTCTCTCTTCTCTCTTTCTCTTCTCTCTCTCTCTTTCTCTTTCTTTCTCTTTCTCTTTCTTTCTCTCTCTCTCTTTCACTTCTCCTTCTCTTCTCTCTGAAAAGAACCCACGAGCTCAGGAAGAAATAAACAGCCCCCTGTGACTATACAACCTGCGTGTGTTGTTTCTGAACTAATGACGACTACTACAACTTGAATTTGGCCCTATGCAACATTGATGATAAGAGATTGTTTATCTGATCATTGTGTTGTCACTCAAAAGAATGTCTGTAGCATGGTCATCAACGACTGCTATGTCATTCCTGACTATTTGTCAACAAGGGAAACCGAAAACCACAACTAGACTTTAGGCTTTTATGGTCAGCTTAGGCGTTTGCTTATTTAGTCGGATGATGCTACTGGTGTCACTAGTTCCTTTCCTTAAACCCCATTATATGTGGTTCTTAAGGAAGAGAAAAGAAGAAACGGACAAAATATACTTTTAAGGTTCGGACTATATTTCTAGGTTCATGGCTATTTCTTGGAGGGTCAATAACGTGTGTTCCCAGTATATAAATAAATGTGGTGTTAACTTCTGAAGCTAACACCAATTTCTTATGATGTGCTAGGTGATCCCAGAATGTCACCGAACGCAAGACATTTACATATTTATATAAAACAAATTCTGACAAATAGTTATAACCAAACAGACTTTGTCTGAGCACAGTCCTAAAAGAGTAAATAGAAAACAGAATGGATGACAGTCCTAAATGAAATCTCTTTTCAATGTATTTCTATAGTAAAACCCTTTTCAATGTATTTCTATAGTAAAACCCTTTTCAATGTATTTCTATAGTAAAACCCTTTTCAATGTATTTCTATAGTAAAACCCTTTTCAATGTATTTCTATAATAAAACCCTTTTCAATGCATTTCTATAATAAAACCCTTTTCAATGCATTTCTATAATAAAACCCTTTCCGATGCATTTCTATAGTAAAACCCTATCCAAATGCATTTCTATAGTAAAACCCTATCCAATGCATTTCTATAGGAAAACCCTATCCAATGTATTTCTATAGGAAAACCCTATCCAAATGTATTTCTATAGTAAAACCCTATCCAAATGCATTTCTATAGTAAAATCCTATCCAATGATTTCTATAGTAAAAACCCTATCCAAATGTATTTCTATAGTAAAACCCTATCCAATGTATTTCTACAGTAAAATCCTATCCAATGTATTTCTACAGTAAAAATCCTATCCAATGTATTTCTATAGTAAAACCCTATCCAAATGTATTTCTATAGTAAAACCCTTTCCAATGTATTTCTATAGTAAAACCCTATCCAAATGCATTTCTATAGTAAAACCCTATCCAAATGTATTTCTATAGTAAAAGCCTTTCCGATGTATTTCTATAGTAAAACCCTATCCGATGTATTTCTATATTAAAACCCTATCCAGATCTATTTCTATATTAAAACCCTATCCAGATCTATTTCTATATTAAAACCCTATCCAAATGTATTTCTATATTAAAACCCTATCCGATGCATTTCTATAGTAAAACCCTTTCCGATGCATTTCTATAGTAAAACCTTGATTCAATACTTGCCCATCAACTTGTCTCACCATTAAGCATTACTTTTAACTCTATCGACACAATAATGATTGGCTATGCTTATTCATTATGTAACATTTAATGTTATAAGAATTAAGGTAGTTTTAACGTCTGTAGCTAACACCAATGTCTTATAATGCATTAGGTGATCCCAGAATGTCACCAAACGCAAAACATTTACATATAACTATTTGTTGAAGTGTGTTTTTTTATAAATAACAAAACAGACTTTATTGTCTGAGCCAAGTCCAACATAAACAATACAACCGCCCTGTCAGCTGGGGCGTTAGACTGCACTGACTGCACCTCTGCAGAGGGGTAAGACTCCCCCCAATGGGACACCTGTTGGCCGTGGGTGGCGATCCGTGATGCTTAAGGATAGAATCCAGGTGGATGAGCAGTTCATGACTTGCAATACTCCACTTTGGCCCTATCTTGGGCTAGACGGGCGGTCAGAGAGGCCCTCTCCGATCAATCGGCTGGTCACATCAAGCTCTAGCACCTATATGAATTTCCCAACCCTACTGCCCTTATGGCAAGCCCCAACCCCTTTTTATCATATGGGTGCTAGAAGGCGATGGCTGCGGGTCTACATGTCCTGGGAATGACGTTAAACTCTATCTGATGGTGAGGTTCCAGTTTTGGAGGTTTGGGGAATGTAGAGCAGCCCTTCATCACCATTGCTCCCTGGTCCACTCTGACCCGGAGTGGTAGTACCATCTATGGGTTAAATAGAAAAACATGAGTTTATAAAAAAATTGTATTTTCCATTAAGAATTGATTTATTTCAAAACTTTATCAGCATTAAATGACCCACTGAGGTTGATATGCCGTAAAACAAAACAAAACAAACAAATCAGATGATGCTACTGGTGTCCCTAGTTCTTTTCCTTAAGCCCCATTATAAGGTGGTTCTTAGGAAAGAGAAAAGAAGAAATGGACAAAATATACTTTTAAGGTTCGGACTATATTTCTAGGTTCATGGCTATTTCTTGGACGGTCAATAACATGTGTTCTCAGTATAAGAATAAATGTGGTGTTAACTTCTGGAGTTAACACCAATTTCTTATAATGCACTAGGTGATCCCAGAAGGTCACCGAACGCAAGACATTTACATATTTATAAAAAATACATTTCAACAAATAGTTATAACAAAACAGACTTTATTGTCTGAGCAAAGTCCAACATAAACAATACAAAGCAAGATAGGTGAAAGTCGTAAAGGAAAAGATAGTTGAGTTGTATCAATTTAAAGGTTGTCACTTACTGTTCACCCCAACGTGTGTAGCTGCGTCTGTATAAAGTGGTTTTTGAGAATCACATAGTTGAGAAGTGCCATTGATTTCAAATCCACGATACGCAGACAGACCAGGCATTTTAAGCAGAGTACAGCTAGTTTGAATTTAAATGGTTAACCTTCTCTTAGACTTAGTTACATCACCAAGACTAAAGAACCCAGTCTACTCTCTGCCCTCTTATTTACCCATTGCTGTTATGCTGTCTGTCTGTGTTATCTTGTGTTACAATAAAGATGTAGACAAATGAGAATCTGAGTTTAAAACTCAACAAAAATATTGATTTTTATTGTCAGTTTGTATATATTTCTATATATATATACATTTATATGTGTGATTGTGTATGAATGTGTATAGTGTCTGTATGTGAATGTGTATAGTATGTGAATGTGTATAGTGTGTATATGTGAATGTATATAGTATGTGTATAGTGTATGAATGTGTGTGTATAGATTGTGTATTTGAATGTGTGTGTATAGATTGTGTATTTGAATATGTGTGTATAGATTGTGTATTTGAATATGTGTGTATAGATTGTGTATTTGAATTGTGTATAGATTGTGTATTTGAATGTATGTGTATAATGTGAATGTATGTGTGTGAATGTGTATGAATGTGTATAATGTGTGTGTGAATGTGTAATGTGTGTGTGAATGTGTATAGTGTGTGTATGAATGTGTATAATGTGTGTGTGAATGTGTATAATGTGAATGTGTATAATGTGTGTGTGAATGTGTATAATGTGTGTGTGTGAATGTGTATAATGTGTGAATGTGTATAGTATGTGTGTGTGAATGTGTATGTATGTGAATGTGTATAATGTGTGTGTAATGTGAGTGTTGTGTATGTATGTGTGTGTGAAATGTAAAGTATAGAGTATATGCATGTGTTTGTGTGTGTAAATGTATAGAGTATGCATGTGTGCGTAATGTGAATGTGTGTGTGTGTGTGTAAATGTATAGAGTATGCATGTGTGCGTAATGTGAATGTGTGTGGTGTGTGTAAATGTATAGAGTATGCATGTGGCGTAATGTGAATGTGTGTGTGTGTGTGTAAATGTATAGAGTATGCATGTGTGCCAATGTGATGTGTGTGTGTGTGTGTGGTGTAAATCTATAGAGTATGCATTTGTGTGTGTGTGTGTGTGTGTGTGTGTAATATGAATGTGTATAGTGTGAGAATCTGAGTATAAAACTCCCCCCAAAATATTGATTTATATTTTCATCTCTTGTCTGAGATTCTACCAAACATTTGTGAACAATGAATCAGAGAGAAAGAGAACATCTTCATCTTTTCAGGTGGATCATAAGAATTCTTTGTATTTGTCAACGTTGTTGCTGATATTTTGAAAAACCCAAAAGCTAAAGAATAAAATTTGAATGGTTTAATTTTTTAAAACTTTATTCCTAGTTGTGAAATCACTTCTAATCATTTATTTTCATGTCATCATTTGGAAATTCATTCGGATCTTTTTATTTTTTATTCGTTTTGAAGCAATTTTGTACATGTCTCTGTCTGTCTCTCTCTCTGCTTATCCTCTATATTCGTCTCTCTCTGTCTCTCTCTTCTCAATGTTATCCTCTTCTGTCTCTCCGACTCATGTCTGTCTCTCTCTCTCCATCCGACTCATGTCTCTGTCTCTCTCTCTCTCCATGTTTATCTCTCTGTCTCTCCGACTCCATGTCTCTGCTCTCTCCTCTCCATGTTTGTCTCTTTCTGTCTCTCGATCATGTCTCTGTCTCTCCATGTGTTTATCTCTCTGTCTCTCCGACTCATGTCTCTGTCCTCCATCTCTCTCCATGTTTGTCTCTCTCTGTCTCTCCAGACTCATGCTCTGTCTCTCTCTCCTATGTTTGTCCTGCTCTCAGAGACAGAGAATAGACGACATGCAGAGACTTCATGTTTGCTGTCTGTCATGTTCTCTTCTTGTCTCTCCCTCATCTCTCTCTGTTTGTCTCTCCTCATCTCTGTCTCTCCCACTCATGTCTCTCTCATCTCTATCTCTATCTGTTCATCTCTGTGTGTTCTCTTCTCTTTCTCTCTCTCTATCTACTGATATAGATAAATATTTTCCCAATTTCAATGTTGATCATTCAAGCATCCTGCTTTTCTTGTTGCAATGGCCCCCATCACTTCACTACCCACCCCACTCCCCCCTAATTAGTCTCACAATCCATACTCGCGCCCGCACAGAACACCCTCCCCTCCTCCTCTGCCCGCCCCCAAAGTTTGTTCCTTTATCTTGATCAAGGCCATGAGGGGAACATCAACAAAAAATACTCAGTGTACTGTGGCGCTTAGGAAAGGCCAAATATTGATTTCTTAAACAAATGCCTCCTTTCATAAACCGAAGAAGAAGCATAGGGGGGGGGGAATCCCCCCCCCCCCTCTCCACGTTTAGATTTGTTGCGAAAGAGAAATGTCTTTTTCCGGTTGGTCATTTAGTTCTTTTGGCACCGATTTTTTTTTTTTTTTTTTTTTTTTTTTTTTTTAGATTCTACGAAATACGAAACTATGGTGGCCGGATACAACCAGTGGACAAAATTGATTTTTAACGGCACGTCAACCCGCCTAGGGTTATTATTTGCCGAGAGGTTAGAGAATTGTGTTTATTTACTTTATATTCAAATTTATTGTGACTTGTTTCTTTAAGAGGTTTTTTTATTGATTGATTGATTTTAATGGCATGTCAACTGTCTAGGGTTATTTTATGCCGAGAGGTTAGGGAATTGTGTTTATTGTACATTTAACTCAGTCGGTAGAGCGTCCACCTGGGAACCACAAGGTTCTTAGTTCTGTGGCGGTAAAGTTGAAGATCTGTGCGGTAGGTGTGGCTGCTCCACCTCATATGCCTAAAAACAATCTTCTGTGGTCTAGCTATGATTCATTAAACCAGTGGACAAAAAAAAAAAAAGATGTTTCTTCCTTATTGATTTTTAACGGCATGTCAACACATCAAGGGTTATTTTATGCTGAGAGGTTAGGGAATTGTGTTCATTGTAACATTTACATCCTGTGACATTCACTGGAACCACAAGGGTTCTTAGTTTCGATACAGCGCCCTTTCTGCAACATCAGCGTATGAGTAGTAAGATGGGATCTTGTCGGTAAAGTGAAGAATCTTGATGGTAGGTGTGGCCTCCACCATCATATGCACTTGAAACAATCCTCTTGGTCTAGCTATGGCATTTATAACCAGTGGACAAATAAAATGATTGTTCCATTCCATTTATTTCTAGGAATATTTGATTTTAAAGGCAGTCACTAGTTCTAGGGTTATTTTAGATCCGAGAGGTTAGGCGAATTGTGTTATTATACATTTATATTTTACATTATGTAAATGTATGGAGCGCAGTTAATCGTTAGAGTTGTTAGGATGGCTCATCAACCCGAGTTCCAAACTCCTGAATGAAGCTGCTTAGCATGGCCCTATGGGGAAAGTTATGTATCCAATTCTCTCCCTAGCTATGGGTAAATCAGCAGGAGCAAGACTGGGGCTTCTTACACCCAGTCAATACGGAAAGGAAAAAACTCTGAAATTCAAACCTGTTAAACTCCTGCTTAAGAAAATCGACTTCGCTGTCTTCATCCTGCTTGTGATAAAATGATGTTCCTTCTTTTATTTCATAGGACAATTGATTTTTTAACGGCATCACATACAACCATTCCACACATGGTTTAGGGTATATTGTATGCTGGAGAGGTTAAGGGACATTAGTGTTTAATATGTACAATTTAAACTCAGCGTTTAGAGTGTGCCGCCTGGGAACTACAAGGTTCCCAGTTTTGATACGGCCCTCGTTCAACTTGACGAATGAAGTAGCCCTGGGATCTGTGCCGGTAAGTTCAGGATTCTTGATAAGCGTAGGTCTGTGGCGCTCTCCACCTCAGGATGCTAAAAACAACATCTCCTTGTTCATTAGATGCTAGTGAAAAGGGCGGGATAGGAACTCCCTCTCTGATCTTGGCTGATACCGGACTTTAGGATACCCCGACAACTTTACTTTTACTTTACTATTTATATCTATTGTGTAATTGTATATCATAGTGATTGATAATGACATTAAATAGAGCATGTTCAACACGGTCTAGGGTTATTTTATGCAGAGAGGTTTAGCGGAATTGTGTTCATTATATCTCATATTAACATTTTTTGTAGTAGTTATTTCTTAGACGAAATTAATATTTAAATTGTCGTTGATATATTAATGCGCATTTAATGACACATTCCTGCGGTTATTTATATTGCTAAGACGGTTAGGGAAATTGTATTTCATTGCAACATCTTTAATATTTATAATTCCTCTTGTAGAAGAGTCATTTCTTCCAGACGTTTTTTATTTTATTGATTGATTAGATTTCAATGGCATGTCAACCCTGTCTAGAGGATTACTTATATGCAAGACGGTTATGGGAATTAGTGTTTATATGTAACATTCACCCGTGAAAAATCACTTGCAATTAATAACAATATACTTGATTATCCAGTGGATTATAACCCCTGAAAAGATCCTTAATGATGAAACTCGATAGAGTTATTACTGTGTACCTTTTAAATGATTAATATATATATATATATTTATATTATATATATATATTGGTCTTTCACAGAAATTCAAAGAACTTTCGACAAAGATGACAGAAAATAGAATTCTTTCTTATTAATACCCTAGTTAACCAATGAACGCCATCTAAACAAATACCAGCAGCGACCCCCCTCCCCCCCAAACAAATGAAGCTAGTATATAATAATACAGTATTTTTTTTTTTTTTTCCCTTTACTTTCTTGGAAATAGGAGAATCTTTTTTGGGCTGCGTAATATCCTATGATCTTTGTGGATTGGAATAATTCGGAGATTCCATCTGATTCACACCTATTATATCCCTTAACAATAATACATTTATTATATAAATCAGATTATCTCTATGTTAATCTGCATATACTCTATCTCTCTCTCTCAGTCTCCTCTCTCTCTCCTCTCTCACTCTCCACTCTCTCCCTCTCACTCTCTCTCCTCTCTCACTCTCTCTCCTCTCTCTCCACTCTCTCTCCACTCTCTCTCCTCTCTCTCTCCAATCTCACTCACTCTCCACTCTCTCTCTCCAATCTCACTCTCTCTCTCTCTCTCCAATCTCACTCTCACCTCTCTCTCCAATCTCACTCTTCTCTCTCTCTCTCTCTCCAATCTCACTCTTTCTCTCTCTCTCTCCAATCTCACTCTCTCCCCCCTCTCTCTCCCAATCTCACTCTCTCTCTCTCTCTCTCTCTCCAATGTCTCTCTCCACACTCACTCTCCTCTCTCACTCTCCACCTTCTCTACCTCCCTTTCTCCCTCTCCCCTTCATAAGTTAGGCTCAAGGCCAGCAAGCATTTTTAATTGTATATATATATATATATATATATATATATATATATAATAAAATGGGTACAAGAGATAACCTACTCGAGTTTCACCATAAGGATTTTCGGGGTTAAATCCACTGAATTAATCGAGACACCGATTAATAGCAGTCGATTTCACGTGTGTGGTCAATGCATTAAAATGTTCGTTGTGAAAGAACGCTGACTTTCGATTCAAAAATGTCTCACACTGGATGTTGTTTTATTATGGGATTCAAAAAGTAAACAATAAGTTAGAATTGATTTGTGTTAATCTATTTACTAGGATGCAGCTGTCTAACAATTGTATGTGTCATAATGTCTCAATTAATTCAGTGGGTTTAACCCTGAAGATCCTTATGGTGAAACTCGAGTAGGTTATCTCTTGTACCCATTTTATAATAAATTTGCTCTACTTAGTATTGAGCACTTTGTATTTGTTATATCGCTGACTTACCCCTCTGAATTCTACACTTATTAACCATCGTGACCAAATTCACCGGTAAGTAAACTTTTCCTTTATAAATAATATATATAATTAAAATGAAATAAAAAGAAATGATCAGACACACAGACATAAGCACGCACACACACACACACACACACACACTTACACACACAAACACACACATAAACAAACACCCCCAACCACACACACACAGAGAATTTGGAAGACCCGAGACAGAACAAATTGCAACTGCTAGCACCACTTCAGTTTGAGTATTCTTCTGATGATGGGATTTTTCATCCCGAAATATTAAGAATAAATCACAGGTTAACAAACAACACCACAGTTACCTTCTTTTTTCTTTACACTTGCATTATGACACCCTTCAAAACCAACCAACAAACCAATATATATATATATATGATATTAGGGCAGACTGGGCTCTTTAACCTTGGTATGGCAACCGGTTTAGGAGAAGGAAAACTCTGAATTCAAACCAAAGTGTTTCTCTTCTCATTAGTCAAAACTACTTTGAGATCTCCTCCTCCTCAAAAAAAGTATAAAATGAAGGACTAATGTTGTATACTCTCTTTACTTCTATTATTCTTCTGCTCATCTTTGGTATCTTACGTTCTTCTTCTAGCGTCTGGACTTCATCTTGGGTACTTCTCTTTATCAGAAGCCCTGTGTTATTGGTAGTTTTTAGATAATAACCCAAGACTTCGATTTGCTTTAGATCATGTTTATTTCTTCAAGGAATACTTCAAATGAATCTGTTGGTCCTTGAAGTGGGAAGATTGCTGTGTCAGTTTAATCTATGTCGGTTGATCCTTGAAGTAGAAAGATGTAGTATCAGTTTTAATCCCTGTCTGTTGATCCTTCAAGGAATATTTCAAGGATCAACAGACAAGGATTAAAACTGATACATCTTTCTACTTCAAGGAATACTTCAACTCAGTTTTAATCATTATTTGTTGATCTGTTGATCCTTGAAGTAGAAAGATGTAGTATCAGTTTTAATCCTTGTCTGTTGATCTTTCTGTGAGGCAATCCATTTGGCAAGTAATTTTAGGACAATTTATCAAGGTCCTTAAATGCATGTTAGGCGTTTTTTCATTAGTCAATCCAATTCTTGTTAATTGGTAGACTTTTCATACATTTCATTTGAGGCGATGTCGGCAAGGGACAATGAAGTAGAAAGATGTAGTATCAGTTTTAATCCTTATCTGTTGATCTTGAAGGAATATTTCAAGGATCAACAGACAAGGATTAAAACTGATACTACATCTTTCTACTTCAAGTGAGGAAGAATTCAGAGTTTAAAAAGAAGAATCTAATTCGAATTTTATGATAAAAGAATTTGGATGATTAAAAATGACATTCAGTGGGGAATGTAGACGTTCGTTCCGAAAAAGAAAAATATTCTATTGCAACTTTGTCTGCAAAATGATTTTTTCTTTCTTTCTTTCTTTTTTCTTCTTCTTTGTTTTGTCGTTTGAGCTAGAGAATTCTAAGTGCATTGTTCTAATAAAAATGTCACAATGATGTGCCGTTTCTTGCTGGGTCAGGGTTACTTACTTCCAAACATATTGAGAGTGACACACACACACATATATATACATAATATACACACACACACACATATATATATACATATATACACACACACATTTATATATATATACACACACACACACATATATATATATACATATATACACGCACACGCACACATATATATATACACACACGCATATATACACACGCATACACACATATATATGTATATGTGTTTGTGTGTATATATACACACATATATACATACACACACATACAAACACATGCACATACATACAAACACTAACCACACATGCACAGAAACACTCATACATGCACACACATATACATACATTCACATGCACATACATACAAACACTGACACATTCACACACACACACACACACACTACATACATACATACATACAAACACTCGCACATACACACACATACACACAATCACTCGCATGCACACACACACACATATACATATAAACAGTCACACACACACACACACACACATACGTACATACATACATACATATGCACACACATAAATACAACACTTGCATACACACACACACATATACATATAAACAGTCACACACACACACATACGTACATACATACAACCATTGCATACACACACACACATATACATATAAACAGTCACACACACACCACATACATACATACATACATACAACCACTTGCTCATGCACATACATACATACAACCACTCGCATGCACACACACACACATATACATATAAACAGTCACACACACACACATCATACATACATACAACCACTTGCACATGCATACACATACATACATACAACCTCTTGCATACACATACACACATAAACACACACACACACACACACACACGTACATACATATGCACTGTATTTATTAAGAAAAATGAAAGCCTCATTTGTTCATTTTTTCCGCTCATTTTTTTTCTATTTCTACAGAATCAGAGATTTTCATGGATATTAAAAAAATCTTCTTTTGGAGGTTAAGGCCTTTCGGGGTTTTTTTTTTTTTGGTTTTTTTTATAAATTTCTTTTCTATTTTGACAAAAATACATTTTTCAGTTTCATTTTATATTATTTCATATTTTATAATCCAATATTTGATTTATATTCATTTCTCAACCTAAATTGAAATTCTCAATAGTTTATTTCTAATCTAGTTTATTCTAACTCACACACACAATATATATATATATATAATATATATATATATATATAAAGAGATTTTCCAAAACTTGAAATCACATATAGAATCATCCTTATTACCAAGATACACTGTATTAATATTGATGATCCAGTATGTATAAATACAGCGAATCTTTAAATCCTGAAGAGAGCTCAATGTATAATAAACTTTTTAGATTATATACAGAGCAATATTTATCATAGAAAGGAAGGAAGAACTCAACACCGTAATTCCATAATAAATTTATTTCGAACAAAATTTGGGCCTATATAAATCTAAGTTGATTTGATATAGCTCCCCAAAATTCAGTCTCATCGGATGGATCTCAATTCACTTTTGAAATTGCATTTCACAAAAAACAAAAAGCAGAATTTAAAAAATAAGTTCAAACAAAAACAAAAAATAAATTTTTTTTAACAATCCTATACTGTTAAAAAAATTTTTATTTTTTGTTTTAGTTTTAATTTATTTTTTAAAATTCTACTTTTTGTTTTTTGTGAAGTGCAATTTCAAAAGTGAAATGAGACCCATCTGATGATATCAATTTATATAGGCCCCAATTTTTGGTCGAAATAAATTTATTATGGAATTACAGTATTGAGTTCTTCCTTCCTTTATTTATATATATATATATATATATATATATATATATATATTTGGGAGAATAAGTGCTTAATTGAAGTCGTACCTAATTTTGAAAGTTAATTAATTAATAATTAATTAATTAGGCAGGCATACCTATTCAAATGTAAGGCTAAACAAATTGAAAAATCAATCTCTGTATGTACATTTCGGCCTATTAGGCCTCATCAGCAGAGCTATAGATAGGAAGACCGCCTTGTGCGTGATTCGAACCCTGACTGTCAAGCTGACAGGCGAGGACCGTAACCCCTACACCAACCGGACTTTCTTAGATTTTGTTTAGAAGTAGGTTTTTATTCCTCTTATAGTGACTTTTCGCCTGTCAGCTGGTCTTTTTCTTCGTCGTTCCACGTCACTTCCAGTTCCGGTCAACACCTGAAACTTCCGGTTAGCTTTTAATTCTCCATTCGGGGGGGGTTCACGCCCCGGTCAAACTCACGACAACCTGTTTTGTGCTCATCACTATTTTTTTTAAAAAACCTTTACTCTCTCTTATTTCTTCTTCCTCTCTTTTCTAATAGTAGTTCTCGCAAAACTCAGGATATTCCCCATCTTGCTACACTCGAACGTAACTTCAGGGCACAAGAAATCTATGGTCTTCCGAGACTGCGTTGCCGATGATGATTCCCCAACTTTATTGATTTCTTTGATTTCTTTTCTGCTTTTGAGAATTGTCATTTTTGGCCAGAGGAGAAATTCTTCAGACTAGAATTCATATTCCTCTTTACCAAAAATTGCTTTGGGCAATTTCCGATGTGGAGTTGCCTCCATCACTTGTAAAGTTGACTGTCCAAAAAAAAAAAACAAATTAACTTTTCCAACTCTTCTCTCTTCTTCACACAACACCTATCAACCTGATTCTTTCTGTTTCTGTAATGCCATTCACCCTGGGTTCATTGGCATTGCAGTCTTGGAAGACTGTATAGTTCTTGTGCTCCTGAAGTTACAACGACTCCTGTGACTGTGAAGTCCAATGTTCGAAAAACATTTTCAACCACAGATGTCGCATGTGAAGGCTGCCCCTGAAGATGTTGATGTCGATGCTTTGTTGCTGCTGCTTTCTTCTGGACTTCTTGGCTTCATGGTGTTATTATTATTATTCACTTCTTTTGAGTTTTCACATCAGTGTTAGCTGATGGTCTTTCACTGGAGTCTGAGTGACAGCAAGTCTCCTCAGGTCTCCAGGACTCTTCTGAGTATTCTGGCAGATTGCTGCAGTGCAGTGTTCTGGATGGTATCAATCCTTCCTCTGATTCCCAAACTTTCCAGACCCTTTTCCAATCCTTTTGGGACCGTTCAAGTTCACCAATTACAATTGGGATCACTTTCACTTTCATATTCCATAACTTTTTCAGTTCTCTGGCAAGGTCCAGATATTTGTCCATTTTTTCATTTTCCTTCAGCTTCACCCTGTGATCCGCTGGCACTGCAAAATCCACCAGTTGACAAGTTCTTTCTCTTTTGCTAATCAACACTAGGTCTGGTCTTCTTGCTGGGATATTCACCATTAATTCATTGGCATTTCAGTCTCATAAGATTATAATATAGTTTTGTGCCCCTGAAGTTAAAGCGCCTCCTGTGACTGTGAAGTCCAATGTTCGAAAAACAATTCTTGACAACAGATGTCACATGTGAAGATGTTGGTGTGCCGGTGCTTTGTTACCGCTGCTTTCTTCTAGACCTCCTAGCTTCATGGTGCCGTGCGAGGGTGACGTTAAACTGCATCTAATGGTGAAGTTCCAATTCTGAAGCTCTGGAGTACCCCTTCATCGTGGAGTGGTCAGCCCAGTTAGTTGGGGGCTTTAGAATACACCAATTGCACTTGTACAGAGGGGTGAGAGCCCCCCTCCTCTATTGGGCCACCTATTGGCCATGGGTGGTGACCCATGATGCTTAAAAATGGGACCCTGGTGGCCAAGCAGTTCATAATGTGCAATACTTCACTTTGGCCCTCACTTAGGCTAGACAGGTGATTGATAAAAGAAAGGACTATGCCCGGTATGCTATTATACATGTCTGTAATTCTATTTTAATACAGATTGTTATTTTAATACAACTCCGTTGATTTCTTTCATTGTGTTGAGTTTTGTTTAAAAGTTAGTAAGTTGTGTAAACCTATATAAATATATACTACACCCAGCTTGCTACAAATGTTTTCAATTTGCTCGCGGAATCGGCCTTATTCCAAAATGGTATGATATGTTGGGCTATGGCTTCTAGATGTAAACTTGAAAAATATGACACACTGACACACTGATATTTCCATTTGTTATTATTGTTAGAGGAATTAACTATGAGATAACAAACAGACAATCTATCTTCTACTGTGAATGACAGTCAATGAACGAACGGACGAATGAATGTATTTCTGTTTCTTTTTTCTTTTTTTTTGTTTATACATTGGCTTTTCAATTAGAAATGCATATTTATTTTTGCTTCTGATGAAGGTTTTTTAGATGGCGTATGAAGCTTCTTTTTTTTTCTTTTTTTTTTTTTTTTTTTTTTTTTGTAATAATTTTTTTTTTTATTATTTCCTTGCATGGATTTAATTTATTTAAAAAAGAAAAAAAAAGTAATCTTTTTAAATTATTTATTATTTATTCATTTTTTTTTTTTTACCATGCCTCATATTGTGAATTGAATGATTTTAAGAAAATGTTGGGATCAAGTCTCCAATAAGCACCACAACTTTTTAATCTAGTCAAAGGTTCATATTTTAATTCGTCACCGGTAACTTCGACTTTCAAATATTTGAAAATAAACAAACAGGTGATTTTTTGAACTTATATTGTATCTGACGAAAACAAATTTAAAAAATTGCGTGATAATATTTCTGAACAACATCCTTTTATTTAAATAAGCATAAAAAATAGTTTGTAAATAAAAACTGTCATTTCTCTTATTAAATAAAAACTATTTTCGTATAAGAATATCTTTCTTTTTTTCTCCCTTTTTTTTTTCTTTTTCTTTTTTTTTAATTCAGTCATAAGTGTTGAAAAATATTCATAAATTTCTAAGTAAAAAGTATTTATTTTAACTAGCAAATATATGCATCCTTCGGGTGCAAGTATTTAGGTTTTGATGTAATAAAATATCATATCAAATTAGAAACTATTTAGAAAATGATAAATCGAGGAGGTATAATCGAAAAATAGAACAGCTTTAGATCTAACTCTTCCATCATTTTCCATTACTCCCCTCTTTCATTTGTCCTAATTTATCTATTTAGTTAGATTATGAAGTATTTAATAAAATTACAGTTCTTTCGTCTTGTTTATGGATTTCTTTTAAGATTTATTGAAGAGATTTTTGCTCAGATTCTTTAAGAAAACCAAACAATTAGAAATCAATAATACTAAGCATATATTTAGTAAATCAAATTCTTAATATCAATATGCAAATTAGCCTTCTCGTTCACACTGTAAACCGCTATTTTGTTGAATATATAAATATACTTGCATGTTATTAGTATGTAGATCCAACAGTATTTATAAGGTACAACAATTTTATCAATAATTGAGGTTTAAATAAAAAATAAATTCATGGTGAATGTGATGTCAATAACTAAATGAATTGTGACTTGAGTAAGGATATAGTTTCGGTTACAGACAGACAAACACACAATCTCCGTTATAATAAGATTTGATTACATATACAAACCATGTGATCAAAATTGATATTTTCAAAAAAATTTAAAAAAAAGGATATATTGATTGAAAAAAGAACAATAATAATATTAATTTATTGGTTGTAATGAATAAATTTTGATTGGTACACGTAATCAAATTAAAATTCAATAGCAAAATCTTTTTTTAAATAAATACTTTTTACTTAGAAGTTTATGAGGTTAAGTAAACAAACAAATGTGTTTATTTTTATAAGATTTGTTATATTTGCTTACATATGATCAATCTTAGACAAACTTACTAATAAATGATGCCGTGGTAGAAACCATTTAGCTCCAATCATCCAAATAAGTTAAATCGGTCGTGCTGGACACTGCTGGAGAAATAAGGACAAATTCATAAGTGACGTTCTCCTGTGGACACACACCAGTGTATGCCAAGCAGAAACTTACATTCAACAGCGATGTGTAGACACTGGATGCTGTGCTGAGGATTTGTCAAGGGTGATGACTGGTAGGGATGGGTGTCAAGAGAGTTCCATTGGAATCCATGCTCTCAGCATGACTTGATGAAAACGTGTCTAAACTATTGAAGTCTCATTAAAATTTCTCACAATAATAGAAATTGGTTCAGTTTTTCTTTTTTCTTTTATTCTTTCTTTCTTTCTTTTTTCCTTTTTCTTTTCTTTTTCTTTTCTTTTTTCTTTATTCCTTTTTTTTCTTTTTCTTTTCTTTTTAGTCCTTCTTTCTTTCTTTTTCTTTTCTTTTTTCTTTATTCTTTTCTTTTTTCTTTATTCTTTCTTTCTTTTTCTTTCTTTCTTTCTTTTTCTTTCTTTCTTTTTCTTTCTTTCTTTTTCTTTCTTTTTCTTTTCTTTTTATTCCTTTCTTTTTTATTTTTTATTCTTTCTTTCTTTTTATTCCTTTCTTTTTCTTTTTCTTCTCTTCTTTCCATTTTTCTTCTAATTTTCTTTTTTCTTCATTTCTTTTCTTTTTCCATTTCTTTTCTTATCTTTTTCTTTAGTCCTTCTTTCTTTCTTCTTTTTCTTTTCTTTTTTCTTTATTCTTTTCTTTTCTTTTCTTTTTTCTTTATTCTTTCTTTCTTTTCTTTTTCTTTCTTTCTTTTCTTTTCTTTCTTCTTTTTCTTTTCTTTTTCTTTATTCCTTTCTTTCTTTCTTTTCTTTTTTTTTTTTTCCTCCTTTCTTTTTTTATTTTTTTAATTCTTTCTTTATTCTTTCTTTTTTCTTTTCTTTCTTTTCTTCTTCTTCTTCCTTTCTTTTTCTTTTTCTTATCTTTTTCTTCTTCCTTTCTTCTTCCTTTCTTTTTCTTTTTATCTTTTTCTTTTTCTTAATTCCTTTCTTTCTTTTTTCTTTTTCTTCTAATTTTCTTTGTTTTCTTCATTTCTTTTCTTTTTCTTTCTTCTTTCTTCTTCTTTCTCAAATGTGGCTTCAGTTGGGTTAATGAAGCAAAATATTATTAGCTTGCTCCAATGGGAGCAGCTCCCCCCCTCCAGACAGCACGTTCCTTCTCACCTAGAAGCAACGTAAGACAAGGTTAATTGCCCTGTGCCTGAAGGTAAATGCCATAGGGGACCCAACATTTTTTATGACCATGCAGGCATTTCAATTTCTGTGTGGATCCCAATGGTAAAATTATTTTGTGTCTATTCTGGTTTGGTGGGAAGTCGTAAAAATATCAATCTGTACGTCATCCGTCAGTGAGATGTGTTTTTACAAATTTAAACTTTTTGTTGTTATTTTAATTCAACATTTTAAATTTTGAGATTCTTGAGATTTTTATTCGATAGGAATATTTGAAACCATTGAACTGTGTGCAAGAAACATTTACAAAACAACTGCACAAAAAATATGAATATATATATATATTTACCAACCCCTCTGCACGAGTAGGATATGACACAAGGTCAATTTCTTAAGCAGAGTTTAACAGGTTTGAATTCAGAGTTTTCCTTCTAAACTTGTTACCTAGCCAAGATTAAAATACCTTAAAATCAATCATGTTGTCTTGATAATAAGTGCCTAACAAAGCTGCTTTGAAACCAATGGTAACAATTGCACCTTAAATGTATTGTACACTATAACAATTATCCATACCATAAAAATATTTACAAAACAACTGCACAAAAATATGAATATAGATGTACAATGAATGCAATTCCCTAACCTCTCGGCATAAAATAACCCTTGATAGATTGACATACCATTAAAATCAATCACTCACAATTATACAACACATTTGTTGAATGAAATTTTTTTTAGAAATTTCAAACTGTTAGATTTTGAGATCCTCAAACATTACTTAACAAATAAAATAAGATAATGACATTTTTTTTGTATTACTTTTTGTAAATGATCATGGTTCTTCTTGTGACACATGTCACAATGATAGCCATGCAAAAACAATGAGATCTTCAAAAAGTTCTTTGATGCCTGTTTAATCAACTGTCAAACAATTAAAAATGATTTCCCAGGTTGGATCATTACTATGCTTGGATACACAGGAAACACCTGAGGAAGGTTGGAGGATACAGTTTTTGAAACGTTGAAGATGAGGACAATAGTCAAAAAAATCAATTATTCACAGCGCTTTGTTTTTGAGCAAACATAATAGAGATTTGATTTATATTTGTGAAGATAATTAAAAAATAAAATTTAAATGATAACAGCATGAATTTTTTTTTTTTTTTCATTTAATATTTTAGATAGTAGACATTAACATTTCTTTTCAGAGTAGCTGGATCAATGCAAGATCTCTTTTCTTTTTTTTTTTTTACACCGGGATTTATATGGGGGCATTTCACGAGCATTCAACTCACGATTCAGTAATAATGAATCTGCGTGACTAACTTTAAAAAATCCCCCTCTACCCAGGCGACGCCGGGTAGCCACTAACAGAAATAAAGTCGACAAATAGTTATGTTACAATATGACTATTGTGAAGGAAAGGTACAAGGCAAATATAGCGTGTATATTTGGGTTAACAGTTTATTCTGGTTTAGTAGTAATGTGTTAGTGTATACATTTCTTTTGTAAATGTCTTTAAGAGTAGTGTAATTGTCTTTCAGAGTTGCCAGAGGATTTTCTCTTGGCGGGGATATATTTATAGGTAATACAAGGAGTTTTAAATACACTTATCTTAATTATATTAATCTTTGCAATGTCTCTACGTTGTCCAGTAAAGTCGCTGTGTTTCAGTTGTTCTGCTAGTTTCAGCTAGTACTGCACCCTTTGCCTGTCGGGCCTGTTCTTGGGTCTTACCCTGGTGCCTGCCGTATCTGTTCTGTGGAATTTTAGGTGTCCTCCCCTGGCGTCTAATTCCAGGAACTAATAGGGGCAGATAACCCAATTTCCGATACCACTGCTAGTTTCAAATGAATACAGAATTTTACATATATACATAGGGCCGGTTTAGCTCAATTGGTAGAGCATTCAACTAGGAACCACAAGGTTCGTGGTTTGATACTGGCCCTCGCCAATTCAGCGTATGAGTAGCAGTCTTATTAAACATCGCCAAAATGCACTAAAGGATGTAGGGGGTTGTTAGGAATGACGAATAAAAAATATGACACAGTTTAGGTAGAGAATACGGAGAAATGATAAAACAAATGCATATAATTATAAAATAACAAATAAATTTATTCAGAGAATAAATTTGCTATAATATGTGAAATGTTCAAAAGGGATAGTGTAAATATGATATGTGTAATGTAAAATGGAAAAGTTCTTGTGTTAAGTTTGGAAAAGTTCGTTTAGATGTGGGCAGAAATGAGAATCAAGTTTGTATATATGACCTGCTGAAACGGATTCTTGATGTAGGTAGAACGAAGTGGTAAGAATAATTGTAGTAGTATGAGCGTCGTAATTATGTTGAGTTGGTCGTGTTCTATCTGGCAGCGAGATGGGATTTGTGTGTTTGTGGTCGTCAGATGTGTCCGGTTTGAATGTGAGATGAAGTCTGTATGATTGCTGATTTCTTCTGTGTTTTTATAATTACCAGATGAGATCAAAAAGTAATTAACTTTTTGGTGCAAATGCGCGGACGTAGTAGAAAGCAATGCTAACCTATCCAATCGATTTTGATTTTTGTGTAAACATTTGTTTTAATCACTTTTCCTTAAATTTAGGAAAAGGATTTGTGTTCATGTGTTTGCTTTAATCACTTTTCCTTAAGTTTGGGAAAAGATTGTGTTGTGTGTTTATTTTAATTTCTTTTCCTTAAGTTTGGGAAAAGAAATGTGTATGTGTATTTATTTAAAAATATAGAATTGTATTCTATAAGGATGTCATTAGTGATGTTGCACCAGTATCCTTACAAATTTTGGATTTTGTAACATTATATCTGTTATATGTTATTAATTCATCTTAATCCTTTTAATTTTTAGGAAATCTCTTCAAGTTGTGATTTTAATTTCCATCAAACATGAAACGGGGGAGACAAAAAATATCGAAACGTGAATTTGAATTTCATCAATAATAAACGATTCCGTGTTAAATTCTAGAATATATTTTTTTTAAATGGATTTTCCTTTTCACTCACTCTGTCTCTCTATCTATCTATATTTATATATATCTATATCTTATTATAATGGAGATAGTGTGTTTTTCTGTCTGTAACTGAAACTATATTACTACTCAAGTCACAATTCCCTTAGTTATTTACGTCACATTCTCCATGATTCTATTTCTATTTAAACCTCAATTAATAATAAAACTGTTTGACATTATTAATACTGTTGGCTTTACCTAAATACTAATAACATGCAGTTGTATTTATATATACAACAAAAACCAGTTTTCAGTGTAAACGTAAAACTAATTTGCATATTGATATTTAAAAAACTGATTTTAATAAAAATGTGATTGGTATTATTGATTTCTAATTGTTTGGTTTTATCTTAATGAATATGAGTAAAAATCTCTTCAATAAATCCTAAAAGAAATTTATTAACAAGAAGAAATAACTGTAATTTTATTCTTTACTTCCTATTTTAACTCAATAGTTAAATTAAGAAAATTTAGCATTGAAAAACGGAAGTGATGAAAGAGTAAGTTTCAGTTGTTCTATTTTCCGATTATACCCCCTCCATTTCAAATCTTTTTATCTGAATTCTTAATTAGTTTCATTAGCCTTTCTGATTTAATCTAATATTTTATTACATTTAAACTTAAATACTTGCACCCGGAGGGTGCATATATTTGCTAGTATATATAAAAGTAACAAAGTTAAAATATTTTATACAAATTTTTTTTAAAGAAAGCAGAATATAATTTCTCCCCTTCATTTTCTCTCACACTTGATTCTGACTCCCTTTCTCATTTCTATATGAAATGAAAAAAAAAAAACTACCACGCATGAAAATAGATCTCTATTATGCTTCTTACAAATTCATCACTCAAAGAAAAAAAAAAATTAAAACCTAAAATCTAAATTTGAAATTTAAGAATTTTGAAAATTTTTAGTAAATTACAACTTGTATGGAATTTTACCGATTCTCTCTTTATTAAGTCTTGTGTTCTACAGACTTTGTTTTTGGATATTTTTATTCATTTTAAAAATGTTCTATGCAAATGTGTAAACCTGAGACTCTTCAGTACATTTATAGCTAGCTACTCATATTTCAGTATCTATCTATCTATCTATCTATCTCTCATTATATCTAGCTAGTACTTGTATCTATCTATATAATTCTATTCATATCTATCTATCTATCTATCTATCTATTGAAGTCAGTTAGTCTACTGTTGGTTTGAATAACAGCAACTAGCTAAGCACAACTGAAGCAGTATCCAAGACAGTTGGTATTATAGAAATCAAGAATGATCCATTCATGAATTTGGGTGATTTGGGTGATTCCATTCCTTGAGTTCTGATTGGCTGCTTGATTTGAATGATATTGTGGAGTTTTATAAATACCCTGTCATTCTGCAGTAAACTTTGCAACTATTCTGGTTTGTATTGGGTTACAACCGTTTGTTGCCATGTCTTTCCAATTCAACGGTAATTGTAACTTTGATTATTCTTCACTATCTATCTGTGAAGAAATTTTTTTTTCCTCTGATCGTAACATCCTGTGTTTGTTATATTTTTTGAAAACATTTTCTTCACATATTGTCGGATTAATTTCCTCATCGTATTTCCATCCTATCTATCTATCTATCTATCTATCTATCTATCTATCTATCTATTCATATCTGACTCATTATATCTAGCTAGTACTTGTATTTCAGTATCTATCTAGCTATGATTCATTATATATACTAGCAAAAAAAAAACACCCTCTGGTTGGATTCATACCTTTCCCAATGGCATTAGTGCTATGTGAAATGCAAACCACTTTGTCCAGGATTTGAACTCTGATCAACGATTCCATTTCGAATGACTCTATTACACCTTGCACCTCCAACATATTATTTAGTTTAATCTTTCATACAAACCTGAAACTCTGCCCGTTAATACATAATCTTGTAACTGACACAATATTGTTATGTGTGCATGTTTCAAGCTATTCCAATGTCTGTTATCTCACGGCTTATTGAGATATTTAAAGATCGTGTCTGATCTTATTAGATCAAGATAAAAATAAGTAGTAAAGTCATCAGAGTGGCCTATTGTCGGTATCAGCTAGACAGTGAGGAAGTCTATCCCCTTTTCACTACTGTTTGAAAATTAGTATTTGATGAGAATAATTAACTATAACTTAATCTTATTATAATGGAGATTGTGTGTTTTTCTGTCTGTAACCGAAACTAAATCACTACTCAAGTCACAATTCCCTTAGTAATTGACGTCACATTCACCATGAATTTATCCTTATTTTAACCTCAATTATTGATAAAATTGTTTTACATTATTTATACTGTTAACCATATCTACATACTAATAACATGCAATTGTATTTATATATACAACAAAATAGCGGTTTACAGTGTGAACGGGAAGGCTAATTTGCATATTGATATTTAAAATGTGATTTTAATAAATATATGCTTAGTATTATTGGTTTCTAACTGTTTGATTTTATTTTAATGAATATAAGCAAAAATCTCTTCAATGAATCTTAAATGAAATCCATTAACAAGAAAAAATAACTGTCATTTTATTCTTTACTTCGTATTTTAACTAAATACTTAAATTAGAAAAAATAACAATGAAAGACGGGAGTGATGGAAGAGTAAGTTTCAGTTGTTCTATTTTTCGATTATACCCTCCTCTGTTTCAAATCTTTTTATCTGTATTCTTATTTAGTTTCATTAGCGTTTCTAATTTAATACGATATTTTATTACATTAAAACTTAAATACTTGCACCCGGAGGGTGCATATATTTGCTAGTACAAATAAATTAGTTATATCTTTGAAGTTATAATTGTACATAGTAGCAAAATTGGCATAGTGGCCTAATGTCGGTATCAGCTGGACACTCACTAGTGCTAAACCATATCAAATCATCCAGAAAAAAAGTAAAATTTTCACCCAGTTTTTCTGAATTTTTTTCCAGGTGTGGACTCTGTTAATGTTAGACAATCCCAAAATTTGTGCTTCCAATTCCAAAAATTGGTGGAGTTATGTCAATGTAAAAAATCAAACTATCTTTTTGGTACAAATAGTGTTCAATCCTGTCCCTCCAGGATCACTAACACAGCAGTCCTAGAGAGAGCTCCACTCTGTTAATTAATGTTAATGTCATGGAACAAAGAAAGATAACTTGGGTTATCTTTATTTAAGAGAACTCTTCTCTTTTATGAAACCCCTTTCGCATGCCCATGCGTTTCTGAGGAACACACTTTGAACGTTGAGAAGTGAAGCGAACAGACGTGTGAAATAAACAACCGTAATAGATTATTTGGCGTTTGTGTTTTTAGCATTGGTTGTCAACTGTCCCCTTGTAGCGAGTTTAACACACTCCCCAGCCTGTACTCTCTATTGAGACAACGTCGTCTCCGATGGCTGGGTCATGTATGTCGGATGGATGATGGACGAATCCCGAAAGACATCCTCTATGGAGAGCTTACATCTGGTAAAAGACAGATTCGTTCGCCCCCACTGTGATTCAAGGATGTCTGCAAGAAGGATCTCAGGTGCTTTGTCATTGTCCCTTCCAGCTGGGAAAATTTGCTCAAGACCGCCCTTGGTGGTGGCAGAATCTCCGTAGCGGACTGTTCATGTCAGAAGTTATCCTGACGCAACACCATGAAGCTAAGAGGTCCAGAAGAAAGCAACGGCAACAAAGAATCGGAACATCAACATCTACAGGGACAACCTTCAAATGCGACATCTGTGGTCGAGAATGTTTTTCAAACATCGGACTTCAGTCACAGGAGGCGCTGCAACTTCAGGGGCACACAAAAAACTATCATAGTCTTTCGAGACTGAATTGCCAATGAATGATGAGTGTTCAATATATGTGAAATAATCATTTTTGGAATTGGAAGTATTGTGGGGTTTTTAAGGGTAAAAAAATAAGACAAACGACTGGTGAAAACGGATACAAATGTATTGAACAAAAATGAGTAGAAATTACAGAAAAGAAAGTGGAGATTGCATCTGACCATACAGTAGCGAACTGATTCGCATTGCTTCGTGCCAAGCTACAATTGTCCCTGCTACTTATAGTAGTAGTCGGCGCATTCCATTTATGTACATAGGTTATATCACCTATAACAGGAAGCTCAAATTTTGGGGATTGTCTAACTTTAACATAATCCACATCAGGACAAAATTTCAGAAAAATGAAGGGAGTGGGTGACATGCCTGGTTGATTTGACATGGAATTACCCTAGTGCTAAACCTGGGAGATTGGTTTTGCATCTGAGATGGAGCGTCACACCTAGCATTAGCTCCCTACTTTATCATACAGGTCCAAGCTGCACTTTGGTCCTTACTTAGGCTAGACAGGCTGTTAGAGAGGCCTCCTCTAATCAATCAGCTGGTCACGTCAAGCCCTAGCACCTATATAATTTTCCCAACCCTATTGCTCTTATGGCAACCCCCCAAACTCATTTTATCATATATGAGCTAGAATGCAGTGGCTGACAGTCTTAGTGTCCTGGGTGTGACGTTAAACTGTATCTGATGGTGAAGTTCCAATTCTGGAGCTCTAGGGAATGTGGAGTATCCCTTCATCAACATTACTCTCAGGTTCACTCTGAGGGTCTTAATGTCCTGGGTATAACGTTAAACTCTATCTGATGGTGAAGTTCCAATTCTGGAGCTCTGGGGAATGTGGAGTATCTTTGTTTCAGAGTGGACCTGGGAGTAATGGTGATGAAGAGTGGTTGTACCTGTTAGGGTCCCATCTAGAAGTTAAATAGAAGAAAAAAAAAAGTTTTAAAAAAATGTTTTTAAAAAAATTTGAATACCCATCAAATATAAATAGAACAAAATGTCATTGGCATAAAATAACCCAATAAGGGTTGACATGCCATAAAATCCACCCAAGCAAAGCAAATACTACCAAGAAAGTAATTTGAAAAAAACTTTTCACAAACATAGGACCATCCAGGATTTTACATTTCCTAAAAACTGAGTAATTGAACAATAGTTAAAATCGATACATATATACTTTTGTCTTCCACCAAAATATTGCTATGAATCCAAAACTTAGTTGGCATTAAATGATCCACTGAGGTTGATATGCCGTAAAACAAACCAAACCAAACCTTGACCCATCTTTGGTGTTAATACTGTGTGTGCACAGCACGATAGAAAGTAAATAGTCACCTCTGTTTTCAAACAAGTTTTTTTTAAAAATTCAATTATCTAAATTTGTAGCCATTAAATCTAAACTGTTTCCCTTTGAAATTAAAGATTAGTTTTCCATACGCTTATCAGGCAAAAATAATTTGTCATTTATCTTCATTTGTCATTAACTCCCATCCCCTTTTTTTCTTATATATCTTTGTGTATATTTATGTATATATGTGGTACGCAAGACCTGCATTTAGTGTTGATATTGTGTGTGCACAGCATGTCGAGAGTAAATAGTCACCTCTATTTTCAAACAGATTTTTTTAATTCAATTATCTAAATTCGTAGCCTTGCAATTAGCAGGTTTTGTAACATGTCACGGATGACTGAAATGTCGGTGGTTGCTGTTTGTATTATATGAAAGTAGAACAACTAATGAAACTAAATAAAAAAAATAAAAACACACATATAAAAAAGATTACGCTTATTCATTTCATTTTTATTGATTTCTCTATGAAATTATAGATAGAAATATGTGAAGTAAATGGAAGTGAATCCGACAGTATGAATAGAAATTTTTTAGAAAAAACAAAAGATGTTATTAGTTTGCTGACAGATCTGTTTCGACCTTTTAATAAAGCGGTCTTTTTCAAAACAACTATATTTTATTCCGTCTTTCCTCACACATATATAGTTGCTCTTGATGAAGACCGCTTTATTAAAAGGTCGAAACAGATCTGTCAGCAAACTAATAACATCTTTTGTTTTTTCTAAAAATTTTCTATTCATAGAAATATGTATAGATAAAAGGGTATGAAAACACACAATGTTGTTAAAATGAATATATTTTTATATCATTTTTCATAGCTAATATTGACAATATTTCGATTTATTAAAAAATCATCATCAGAGCATAATGATAATTAGGTCCGTTTTTAGATGTAAATGTTTTTAATCTGGACTCATCGAGAGAGAAGCAGAAAATAATTTAAATCCAAACCAGAAACATTGTTTTTTCTAAAAAGCATGTAAACCATGCAATAGCTTCGTCTTTGTTCATTCACTGCGTTTTGCTGTTTCGCTAACGTCATGTACATTTCGGTACATCGTGTTTCTTCAGTTTTTGAAAGAAAACGAAATATGTCAAATTCAAAAAATAAGTCTTAAGTAATACCCTCCCCATCTCCGTGTATTTGTCTTAAAATTGTATTTGGATCAACTTTTTAAAAAAAATGTTTGCAATACAAGGGGAGAGAAAGAAGAAAGAGGAGGAGAGAGTTTTGAAAGAAAAAAAAAAAGAATAGTATTATTTGCGTTATTCAGACTATTGCCCCCATCTTCACTGTTACTTGTACAATGTTTCGGCCGATATGCCCTCCAGCCTTCTTCAGGTATTTCTTGTTGAACTCGGGAACCTTCTCGGACTTGGGAACCTTCTTTTCGAGTCCGAGAAGGTTCCTGAGTCCGACAAGAAATACCAGAAGAAGAAGGCCGGAAGGCATATCGGCCGAAATGTTGTACAAATAACAATGAAGATGGGGACAATAGTCCGAATAACACAAATAATACTATTCTTCAAGCCTCATCTCAAATATTCAGAGAAATTAAAAAAAAAGAAAATAGACCATAGGAGAGGAGAGAAAGAAGGAGGAGAGGTTTGATAAAAAAAAAAAAAAAATTAAGTATATTTGAGAATAAAACAATAATATTAATAAATAATTACTTGATCTTATTGATTTCCTAACCCGGTTTTGTTAAAAGGAGTATGCAAATTATCCACACCATAATCAATTATGTAACCCTTTATTTCTTAGTGATATATAATACACACTGAGATGTAACCAATGGAAACGTGATGTGTTGGAGATAAAAAAAAAAAAAATGAATAAATAAATAAAAACCTGAAAAAAAGATGTTATTCACTCATGTACCGAGATAGTATTTAGCTGTCATCGTTTAAAGTAGTTAAATGTTATCGCATGATATCATTTGGTTGTTATCGCATAATGAAGTTAAGTTGTTATCACATATTGAAGTCAGTTGCTGCTGCAGCTGCTGCTACTTAAATATCTTTTCTCCTTTTAATTCCTTCTTTTCTTTTGTTCTTTTCTTTTTCTTTCGTTCTTTTCTTTTTCTTTCATTCTCTTTTCCTATTGTGGTTTTTTCTTTTTTTTTTTTTCTTTCATTCTTTGACTTTTGTTCTTTTTCTTTTCTTTTTCTTTCTTCTTTTTCTTTCTTTCGTTCTTTTTCTTTCTTTCATTGTTTATTTAACTCTTTTTCTTTCATTGTTTCTTTTCTTCTTCTTTCGTTGTTTCTTTTCTTCTTTTTCTCTTTCATTCCTTATTTTCTTTCATTGTTTATTTAACTCTTTTTTTTTCATTGTTTCTTTCATTCTTCTTCTTTTTTCTTTCATTGTTTCTTTTGTTCTTTTCCCTTTTCATTCCTTACTTTCTTTCATCGTTTCTTTTGTTTTCTTTCATTGTTACTTTCATTCTTTTTTTTTGTGGTTTCTTCTTTTTCTTTCTTTCATTGTTTTTTTCGTTGTTTTCTTTCATTCTTTTTGTTTTGTTGTTACTTTCCTTCTATTTCTTTCAATCTTTTTCTTCATTGTTTCAACTTTATTCTTTTTCTTATGCTGTTTCTTTAATTCTCTTTCCTTTGTTTTTACTTTCATTCTTTTTCCTTTCATTCATTCTTTTTTTTCTCTTCTGTATTCAGCTTAAATTCCCCTCATTCCATAAAAGACTTTCTGGTCCAATATAAGTCTTATCAAATTCAATTTCTTCTTTGTTTTCTTCTTTTTTCTCCTCATTTTTTTCCTTTGCTGTTTCTTTTGTTCAATTTCCTTTATTGTTACTTTCATTCTTTTTCTTTCATTCTTTTTTCTTTCGTTCATTTTTTTTTGTTTGTTTTTAATTTATTTATCTTTTTTTCCCTTTCTTCTTTATCAATCTTAAATTCCCCTCGTTCCATAAAAGACTTTTTGGTCCAATATAAGTCTTATCAAATTCAATATTTTTTGTTCGATTCTATCCTCTTAGACATCTCAGCATGGCGTCACTCCCTTGAAGAATGCTCTTCTAAATTTTGTCAATAATTCCTCAAAGCAACACCATTTATTCTAATGGTTTTCCATCTAATTCATTCCAACCAAAAATGAAAAAGATTCAAAGAAAATACCAAATCTTACATTTTTCATAATTGATACAGAGAAATAAACAACTCTCTCTCTTCTCTCTCTCTCTCTCTCTCTCTCTCTCTCTCTATATATATATATATATATATATATATATATATATATATATATATATAACAAAGATAATCTAATGAGTCAGACGAACCTACTATTAGTTTTGCATAAAGCTCTTCAGGGCTAAAATAGTCGGATTTTAGCCCTGAAGAGCTTTATGCGAAACTAATAGTAGGTTCGTCTGACTCATTAGATTATCTTTATTACTTGGCTCTATTTAGGTATCGAGCACTTTTTACATATTAGCTTCTCCTAGCGGTTATATGAATATATATATATCTTATATACATATATATACATATAAATTGCTTTTTCTTTTGGCCAAATACTGTACCAATAGATTATTTTTTGTTGGTACGAATATCTTGGTCTTTTCTTTTTTTTCAAAAATTTTTTTCTCCCCGGTTGATGTTTGGTAGTATATTTTTACAATCAAACTTTCTGCTGGGTTTTTTCTCTCCGCAAGGATCTACCAACATGCTTGGTATATTAAATTATATATATATATATATATATATAATAACAACAAACAGACCGCATGCCCTTCAGCGAAATGAATAAGATTTTGTTTTTAAGATATTGGTTTGTTGGTTGGTTTTGAAGGCTATCACAATGCAAGTGTAAAGAAAAAAGAAGGTAACTATGGTGTTGTTTGTTAACCTGTGATTTATTCTTAATATTTATTTCTTTTTTTTCTTTTTCTTTTTTTCTTTTTTTCTTTTTTCTTTCTTTTTCTTTATTTTCTCTTCAAGCAACTCTCTTTTTTTCTTTCTTTTTCTTTCTTTTTCTTTTTTCTTTCTTTCTTTCCCTTTTTTTCTTTCTCTTTCTCTGAATTTTTTTAGATGAGGCTTGATAATTTGTGTTATTTGAACTATTGTCCTCATCTTTATTGTTATATATATATATACACAACGTTTCAGCTGATGTGCCCTATGGCCTTCTTCAGATGTTTCTTGTCAGACTTGGGAACCTTCTCTTCAAACTTGGAAACCTTCTTTTCAAACTCAGGAGCCCTCATGTCGTAATTGGGAACCTTCATGTAACTTTGAACCAAACCCTTTATTCAATCCATAGTTAATGGAATGAGAACAGTTTAACCCCGTGGATTGAATAAAGGGTTCGGTCTGAAGTTACATAAAGGTTCCTGAAAAGTCAGATGCTCTACTGACTGAGCTAAACCGTAGCCTCATGCCTTATGTAACACATTGTATCGAACCTGCTTTTATGAAGGGACTGGGTAGATAGAAACTCCTATGACTGGAGAGGTTTTGTTTTATTATGAACTATCTATGAGTTATCTCCCCCTGAGGACCTCTTAATTGAATCAGAGAATAGGAATGGAGTGGCGGGGGGTGGGAGAGAGAAAAGAAGAATAAAATAATCTTCATTCTAATATTTAATTAATAAACTCATTTTCTTTCTTTTTTTTTTTTTTTTTTGTAGATGACTGCCCTCTCAGATCTAATTAGCTTTGCAATGCATTGTGGGAATATGTATGCACTTTACAATGCATCGTGGGAAGGGCGTGCACCTAACAATTGAAATGGCATCGAAAGGTTCATTATATAAAGTCAATTTATCAGGAGGAGGACTAATCAGTTCTTCCTTTTTAAGACCTTATCACACTTTTTTTTCTTTTTTTTTTTTTTTCTTTTTTTTTTTTTTTAGAAATTTTTTCTTTTTTTTATTCTTCATATATCCGAAGTTGGAAACGAACCAATTAAAATCCAACGTGCTGGTTTATTCTACATCAAGGATATTACCATGACAACAGCTCCTTATTTTTATGATTGTATAATTCAACATCCTATATATATATATATGTATATATATATATATATGGGAATAAAAAGGCCTTAAATACCATGGGTATCGTGGTTATGGACCATTTCCACTCGCGAGTATGCTCACGAGCTTCTTCAGACCACTGATATATTTTATTTAGACAGGCACATGGCCAAACTCATTTTATATTCATACATTTCACCTCCCTCATTCAGGGGTGGTCATATTGCAGGCATATTTAAGGCCTTTTTATTCCCAAATAACTTTGCTCTGTTTACAATAATTAAACATTGAGCTCTCAAACGGAACTTGAACTCTACAACAAACTACTGGTAGAGAATTAGGACCCACCTAGAATCACCTTGTACCAAGAAACTTGGTACCGCACCAAAGTATATATATATATATATATATATATATAAGGATATCTACTGAGTCAGACGAACCTACTGTTAGTTTCGCATAAAGCTCTTCAGGGCTAAAATCTGACTGAAGAAGAAAAGGAGCAAGACCAATAAATACTACTAACCACATAAATCATTTATATTATCAAATCATACTGACCAATAAAAACACAGAACGCATAGTTTATTGTTTAATTAAAAAATATTTAATTTCTATATTAACTGATTTTTTATTTATTTATTTTTTTTTTTTTTTTTTTATTTTTTTTTTTTTATTATTATTTATATATTATTTAGAATCAAGCAGATTTGAAACAAAATTAAGTGTAAGCACCCCGTCGTCATTCTCATCCCCTCAACCAAATGGAACCCAGCACGCCAACGATTGTCCATCTCTTTGCCCGTAGTTAAACGATCCATCGATACGACTAAATCTAGGGAGACGGGGTTTATTCTTTAAACCTCGACATCCCGAAACCCATCATGGGAGAAGCAGCAAATGAATTAGGGAATTGGGCATGACTCCCGTTGCTGGTACATATGCCAATATACCTTTCCCTTATGTTGTGTTGCTTCCTTGGGTATAAAAAACCCCGTTCGAATAAAGGGATGCATCCCGACCGTTTTAAACGTGTGCCTTTCTGATTGCTCGCCATATAATGGAGGTAATGGCAGCAGTGGAAATTAACCTCCTTGTCCTCAGGGGTTTTGTAGCAACAGGGGAAAGGTATATTGGCATATGTACCAGCAACGGGAGTCATGCCCAATTCCCTAATTCATTTGCTGCTTCTCCCATGATGGGTTTCGGGATGTCGAGGTTTAAAGAATAAACCCCGTCTCCCTAGATTTAGTCGTATCGATGGATCGTTTAACTACGGGCAAAGAGATGGACAATCGTTGGCGTGCTGGGTTCCATTTGGTTGAGGGGATGAGAATGACGACGGGGTGCTTACACTTAATTTTGTTTCAAATCTGCTTGATTCTAAATAATATATAAATAATAATAAAAAAAAAAAAAAAATAAATAAATAAAAAATCAGTTAATATAGAAATTAAATATTTTTTAATTAAACAATAAACTAATGCGTTCTGTGTTTTTATTGGTCAGTATGATTTGATAATTTAAATGATTTATGTGGTTAGTAGTATTTATTGGTCTTGCTCCTTTTCTTCTTCAGTCAGATTTTAGCCCTGAAGAGCTTTATGCGAAACTAACAGTAGGTTCGTCTGACTCAGTAGATATCCTTATTACTTGGCTCTACTTAGGTATCGAGCACTTTTTACAAATTAGCTTCTCCTAGCGGTTATATGAATATATATATATCTTATATACATATATATGCATATAAATTGTTTTTTCTTTTGGCCAAATACTATACCAATCGATTATTTTTTGTTGGTACGAATATCTTGGTCTTTTCTTTTTTTCAAAAATTTTTTTTCTTCCTGGTTGATGTTTGGTAGTATATTTTTACAATCAAACTCTCTGCCGGGTTTTTTCTCTCCGCAAGGATCTACCAACACGCTTGGTATATTAAATTATATATATATATATATATAATGACGGTCACTCCAAGCTACTTTTAATAAAGGGAGGTTACTCTAACCTACCCACACATTAGAAAGACTAACAAAATTAAATAAGAACATATATAAAAAGATTACACTTATTTTAATTATGTTTTAATTTATTTCTCTATAAAATCGTTCATAGGATTGATTTTAATACGCTGGATTTGGTTTGGTTTGTTTTACGGCATATCAATCTCAGTGGGTCATTTAATGCCGATAGAGTTTTGAAATAAATCAATTCTTAATGGATAATACAATTTTTTATAAACTCATGTTTTCTATTTAACCCATAGATGGGACCCTAACAGGTACTACCACTCCGGGTCAGAGTGGACCAGCGAGCAATGGTGATGAAGGGGTGCTCCACATTCCCCAAACCTCCAAAACTGGAACCTCACCATCAGATAGAGTTTAACGTCTTTCCCAGGACATGTAGACCCTCAGTCACCGCCTTCTAGCACCCATATGATAAAAAGGGTTGGGGCTTGCTATAAGAGCAACAGGGTTGGGGCAATCATATAGGTGCTAGGGCTTGATGTGGCCAGCCGATTTATCAGAGGGGGCCTCTCCGACCGCCCATCTAGCCTAAGTAAGGTTCTAAGTGGAGTGTTGCAGGTCATGGACTGCTCATCCACCAAGACTCCATCCTTAAGCAATATGGCTTGCCACCCACGGCCAACAGGTGGCCTCATTTGGGGGAGTCTTACCCCTCTGCAGAGGTGCAGTCGGTGCATTCTAACGTCCCAGTCATCTGGGCGGTAATACACTGGAGAATAAAACAATAATATTAGAGATCAATAACACCAAGTAATTATTTATTAAACCCAATTTGTTAAAACCAGTATGCCAATTAATCACACTATATATTATGTAAACCTTTATTTCTGAGAAATAACCAATGGATACGTAATGTACAAAATTATACATAAAATGGCCAAAGACAATTCTGACACGTTTTGCTTTTTAGAAAATAAATCTGCAACTCTCTCGACCACCTAAAAGACTTCGGTTCCATGAAGAAAGTAATCCTCACGAAACACAATGGAAAATAAGGATTCTTTTTATAACCAAAGACAATTCTGACACGTTTCGCTTTGTATGAACCTTGATAACAAAAAAAAGTCTTGGAGTTTTGAATTCTATGTGAAAATGTCAAAGTGTACTGAGAGATTTTTGTGAGAATTCTTCAGCCTTGGGAAATCTCAGACTACAAGAGCTGTAATTGGTGCCATTCTACAGAAAAAAAATGGCATGCCCTTTTATTGGCGCCTCTGCATCCAAAAAAATACAAAATCATATAACAAACGTGCATTGTTTGGCAGAAACTTTTCAAAAGTATCTTATTCAGAGTGTTGATATATATATATATATATATATATATAATTTTTTGAGGATATGTGCTTAATTGAAGTCATACCTAATTTTTGAAAATTAATTAGTTAATAATTAATGAATTTAGGCGGGCATATATGTTCAAATGTAAGGCTAAACAGATCGAGAAAATGTCAATCCCTGAATGTACATTTCGACCTATTAGGTCTCATCAGCAAGGTTATAGACATGGGAGACTGCTCCGTGTGTGACAAGCTGGTGTAGTGGTTAGAATCTCCGCCTGTCAGCTTGACAGTCGAGGTTTTGAGTCACACACAGAGCAATCTCCCATGTCTATAACCTTGCTGATGAGACCTAATAGGTCGAAATGTACATTCAGGGATTGACATTTTCTCGATCTGTTTAGCCTTACATTTGAACATATATGCCTGCCTAAATTCACTAATTATTAACTAATTAATTTTCAAAAATTAGGTATGACTTCAATTAAGCACATATCCTCCAAAAATTGTCGGCTAAAAGCCATATCAAATAAACACAATGTTTATTTACGTACTTTCAGAACAAAAAACAATGTTTATTTACGTACTTTCAGAACAAAAAAAACAAATTACAAACACACACACACCTGATATATCAAATGAACATCTGATGAACTTTATCAAGACAACCCAAATAGAAAAGTAATAAAAATAAAAAAAAGTTATAAAAAAAACTATAAAAATTCAGCTAATGAATTTATTACCAAAGCCACCCAAAAAACAAAAACACCTGTTTAAAAGACTAATGTTAAAAATGAAATTCCATTCCACTCCCACAAAAACAGGAAGAAGAGGTAAAATACTCATGTGTATGTATATATATACACATGCATGTAAAAATTCATTTTCATATTATCAATCAAAGCCTGAAGAAGATACCAGAAGATCTGAAACACGTGTTGCATATGTAAAACAAAAAGAATTTAAAATTTTTTTTCTGAGAACAAAATACATTTTGCGGACCTTCCTTTTTTAAAAATATTGAATTTTCTTCCGTTGGAAGCAGAACAACATTTTATATATATATATATATATATATAATTTCATATATGTAATGTAGTTGTAAAGGGTTTCGTGTATGCTTCTATATTAGTTGGTCAGGAATATATAAGAAAAATTCTAAAATTTCTTAATTTGATTGTTTTTTGGGTTTTTTTTTTTTTTTTCATCTCTAATTTAAACTTAAATCCCTTCAAATCTTACGTGTCTTATTTTAAACCGGAAACCCAACAGACAAAATTAGATACAAAATATTTGAATCACTCCTAAATAAGAACTCAAAAAAGAGGAAGGTAAATAAACCCGGTATTATTAGGTTATTCAAATTTTTAAATTTTAATTTTTAATACTTTTTATATTCATATGTGTGTATACACATATATATATAATGAGAAGTAAACAAACAAACAATGTGTTTTGATATGGCTTTTTTAGCCGACAATTTTTGGGAGAATAGGTGCTTAATTGAAATCATACCTAATTTTTGAAAATTAATTAATTGATAATTAATGAATTAGGCGGGCATACCCGTTCAAATGTAAGGCTAAACAAATCGAAAAAAAAGTCAATCTCTGTATGTACATTTCAGCCCATTAGGCCTCATCAGCAGAGCTATAGACAGGAAGACTGCATTGTGTGTGATTCGAACCCTGACTGTCAAGCTGACAGGCGGGGGTTCTAACCATTACACCAGCTGGTTTTTCCCCATTTTTTTTCGTTTGGTTTGGTTTGAAGTAAGTTATATTCCACTTTTGGTGACTTACTACACGACAGTATGAGAAGTAAACAAACAAACAATGTGTTTTGATATGGCTTTTTTAGCCATTATATATATATATATATATATATTAATGAGCTATGGCATTCAAATGTGATAATATACACAACACACAAGTGTGTGTATATATAATATATATATATATGTATATATATATATATATATATATATATTAAGGTGCTATGGCATTCAAATGTGATAATATAAACACACACACACACACACAAGTATTATATATATATATATATAATATAATATATATTTTAAGGTGCTATGGCATTCAAATGTGATAATATAAACACACACACAACACACACAAGTATAATATATATATATAATATATATATATATATTTTTAAGGTGCTATGGCATTCAAATGTGATAATATACACACACACACACACACACAAAATATATATATATAATATATATCAACGTGCTATGGCATTCAAATGTGATAATATACACACACACACACACACAAGTATATATATATATCTTATTATAATGGAGATTGTGTGTTTTTCTGTCTGTAGCTGAAACTCTATTACTACTCAAGTCACAATTCCCTTAGCTACATTCTTCATGATGTTATTTTTATTTAAACCTCAATTATTAATAAAATTGTTATACATTATTAATACTGTTGACCATATCTACACATTAATAGCATGCAATTGTATTTATATATACAACAAAATAGCGGTTTACAGTGTGAACGGGAAGGCTAATTTGCATATTGATATTAAAAATGTGATTTTAATAAATATGTGCTTAGTATTATTGATTTCTAATTGTTTGGTTTTATCTTAATGAATATAAGCAAAAATCTCTTCAATGAATCTTAAATGAAATCCATTAACAAGAAAAAATAACTGTCATTTTATTCTTTACTTCCTATTTTAACTAAATACTTGAATTAGAAAAAATAACAATAAAAGACGAGAGTGACGGAAGAGTAAGTTTCAGTTGTTCTATTTTTCGATTATACCCCCTGTTTCAAATCTTTATCTGTATTCTTATTTAGTTTCATTAGCCTTTCTAACTTAATAAAATATTTTATTACATTAAAACTTAAATACTTGCACCCGGAGGGTGCATATATTTGCTAGTATATATATATATATATATATATATATATATATATATATATATATATATTAAGGTGCTATGGCATTCAAATGTGATAATATACACACACACACAAGTATGTGTGTGTATATATATATATATATATAAGAATTTTCGATATAGAAAAGGCCAAAGAATATTCAAAGAACTTGGCTCTTTGATAACAGTTTTTTTTACTGGGAATGATTTTTGGTTGCAATTGTTAAGAATCGTTATGAGCACCAACTACCTGCATTTTTATTTCCTGATGAGTGGCAGCTCGTGATATGAATTCATTTTGTGATGCTGCTTTAGAAAATATGAAAATTCTATTACTATTATGTAACACACACAGGGAAATGAGATATAAGGCAACGCTCTCCTATAAAAAAAACCGGATGGAGCACTCTCTGGCAACCTTTGCATATGTACAGATGTATTTATCAGTTAAAATCCTTCTCCAAGTGTGTAGGTGATGATGGCTAAGTGGTTAAGAAGCCTGACTGATGATAAATCGGTCGGGTTTCCATCTCGGCTGGAGGTAGCCTGTAAATGTCTAGACATACTGAAGAGATGTAATACTTCAAAAATATGGTGTCTGTAGATGACAAAAATATGTGTGGTGTGTATTTATATATATATATATATATATATATATATATCTGTCTATGATATATATTGTTTTGGATTTAGTATGAAGCGTTGGGTGTGAAAATATAAGAAACTCAGTTTTTGAATGTTAAGTTTCGTTTTATTTCGTTAAATTTTCAGGGATGTTTAAACCCCTTCTTCAGAATGGATAGTCTGGCTGATCTGGTCTTTGTGGTGTCTATATATATATATATATATATATATATATACTCTTTATTTATGTTGATGGTATCATCTCTTGTGACCTCGTTAGGTGGTGTGGGGGTGGTCGCTCTTAGTGACTTTCTTTCTTCTTTGTTGTCACTACTCATTTGTTTGATTTGTGTGGGTGCTTGTCTGTGTTTTATATATACTAGCAAATATATGCACCCTCCGGGTGCAGCCATTTAAGTTTTAATATAATAAAATATCATGTTAAATTAGAAAGGCTAATGAAACTGAATAAAAATGCAGATAAAAAGATTCGGATCAGAGGGGGTATAATCGGAAAATAGAACAACTTTGAAACTAACTCTTCCATCATTTTTCATTACTCCCGTCTTTCAGTGGTAAATTTTCCTAATTTAACTATTTAGTTAAAATAGGAAGTAAAGAATAATATTACAGTTATTTCTTCTTGTTAATGGATTTCTTTTAAAATTCATCCCCGAGAATTTTGCTCATATTCAATAAGATAAAACCAAATAATTAGAAATCAATAATACTAAGCATATATTTATTAAAATCAAATTTTAAAAGATCAATATGCAAATTAGCCTTCCCATTCATACTGTGAACCGCTATTTTGTTGTATATATAAATACAATTGCATGTTATTAGTATGTAGATATTGTTAACAGTCTTAATGATGTAAAACAATTTTACTAATAATTGAGGTTTAGATAAAAAAAATAAAATCATGGAGAATGTGATGTAAATAACTAATGGATTTGTGACTTATATAGTTTCGGTTACAGACAGACAAACCCACAATCTCCATTATAATAAGATATATATATATATATATATATATATATATATGGTTTAAATTAAAACAAATGAATATTTAAGTATGTTAAAAGAAGTTAATTATGTTTTTATATGTCATATTAATAGGAAGAATGGGAGGAAAGAGATTAGGGGTATTATATTTAAAAGTGGAAAGATAATTAGGAAAATTAGTGTGAGTAGCACACAATTTATTAACAAATCACAATTTTAACCTTTACAAAAATCTTCATGATAGCTTTCATCCACATCGAAATGTACGTCGTATCGTAGAATCCTCGGCCATCTCGATTCCTTAATACATTAACAACAGAGACCTGGTTTTTATAAAATATCACCATTCCTTGCTAGAACTATACTAAAAAACTTTAATATACACCACAAATTTCTTATCACTTTTAACATACTTAAAATATTCATTTGTTTAATTTAATCCACTATTTTTTATCAATTTTCATATATATAATATATATATACAATAAGATGTCATTACAGTTAACAGTATCTCACTTGATGAGTTAGTAGTGTGCTAATATATGCCGTATTATTAGGAGAGTGCTCAATATCTGTGATAGAGCTATTATATAAAAATAGTAATAATAATAGATAAATAAATAAATATTAATAAGTTTTTTGGATGTTTGTTTATTTTTTTAGAAGCATTGTTGAATAAAGTATATATAATTAATATTTATATTTTTGCTTGAAGGCAATTACAATGCGAATATCGCATAAATTCGATAATTATAGAAGATAATAATGACAAGTGAATTCACCGAGTAATTCTTTGCGAAATTCACTTGTCATTATTATCTTCTATAATTATCGAATTTAATGCGATTGTCGCATTGTAATTGCCTTCAAGCAAAATATATAATATTAATATATATAAATAAATATTAGTTTCATGCACATCTTTACATGGCAATCTTCAGGCAGGAAAAGCAAAAAAGGATGATGAAGAGGATGTGGAAGACAAAAAGAAGAATGAAAAAGAAGAAAATGTCTAATAAAATGTTGAGGACAGGTGCATGATCAGAGTGTGAGAGGAGGAGCAGGTTGTAGTGTAAGTGACCCTCCACCCCCCAGGATGACGAACGGAAAAAGGGGAAAATCGTTTTTTTTTCCGTCTATGCATCCCGTATAGGTTTTTGCATAGTAGTACCGAACATGATTACGATAGAATAATTTGACCTCTTTCTCTCTCTCCTCTCTCTCTCTCTCTCTCTCTCTGAAAAAGAACCCACGAGCCTAGAAAGGAATAAACAACCCCTTTGTGATATACAACTTTTGAATGAAAAAAGAAGAAAAAATGTCTAATAAATGCTGAGGATTCAGGTGGATAATCAAAGAGTGTGAGTGGAGGAGCAGGTTGTAGCATAAGTGACCCTCCACCCCCCAGGATGACAAACGGAAGAAGGGAAAAATCGTTATTTTACGTCAAGGCTTCGTGAGAGGCAGACGGGGCATCCCCCGTATAGGTTTTGCATAGTAGTACCGACATGATTTACAATAGAAATAATTGACCTTACCCTCTTTCTTTATCTCTCTCTTTTCTTAATCTCTCTCTTTCTCTCTTCTTCTTTATCTCTCTCTTTCCTTTCTCTTTCTTTATCTCTCTTTAATCTCTCTCTTTCTTTTCTCATTCTTTATCTCTCTCTTTCTTTCTCTTTTCTCTTTATCTCTCTTTATCTCTCTCTTTCTTTCTCATTCTTTATCTCTCTCCTTTCTTTCTCTTTTTTTTCTCTCTGCTTTCTGTTCTCTTTCTTTTATCTCTCTTTCTTTCTTCTCTCTTTCTTTCTCTTTCTTTTTCTCTCTCTTTCTTTATCTCTCTCTTTCTTTATCTCTCTCTTTCTTTATCTCTCTCTTTTCTTTTCTCTCTCTTTCTCTTTATCTCTCTCTTCTTTATCTTCTTCTCTTCTCGTTTTCTTTCTCTTTTCTTTTTCTCTTTCTTTCCTCTCTCTTTTCTCTCTCTTTCTTTTCTCTTTCTTTAACTCTTTTCTCTCTCTTTCTTCTCTTTCTTTATTCTCTCTCTTTCTTTATCTCTCTCTTTTCTTTTATCTCTCTCTTTCTTTCTTTTATCTTCATCTCTCTCTCTCTCTTTCTTTCTCTTTCTTTATCTCTCTTTCTTTTCTCCTCTTTATCTCTCCTCTCTCTTTCTTTATCTCTCTCTTTCTTTCTCTTTTCTTTATCTCTCTCTTTCTTTATCTCTCTCTTCTTCTCTCTCTCTCTCTTCTTTTTCTTTCTCATCTCTCTCTCTCTCCTTTCTCTTTCTTTATCCTCTTATCTCTCTCCTCTTTATCTCTCTCTCTTTCTTCTCTTTCTTTAATCTCTCTCTTTCTTTCTCTCTCTTTCTTATCTCTCTCTCTTCTTATCTCTCTCTTTTCTTTATTCTCTCTTTCTTTATCTCGTCTCGTTTCTTTATCCTCTTTCTCTTTCTTTATCTTTTTCTTCTTTCTTTTCTCTTTTCTTCTCTTTCTTTTTCCTTTCTCTCTCTCTCTTTCTTCTCTTCTCTTTCTCTTTCTCTTTCTTTTTCTCTCTTTTTTTTCTTAATGAAAAGAAAAACACCACGAGCCTAAAAAAAGGGAAAATAAAACAACCCTTTTGAGACTATAAAATTTTGTAATGTTGTTTTCTGAACTACACGACAACTACTAAGCTAATAACGACTTCTACCGATTAACCCAAGGTGTATGTGAAAGAATGAAGAGTGAGAGGAAGAGAAAATATATAATAAAACGTTGTAAAAGAATCATAGTGGGAGTATTGCATGTTATGGAGCTCAGTCCACCGAGAGATTTGTCTTAAGCATCATACAAAGTTGCCACCTATAGCGCAACCAGTGGTGAAACATTATTTATAATAAGAAAGGTAATTGAAAGTTATCAACTATTACTGTTATTATTACTTTACTTAAAACCAATAAAAGTGGACAAATAAATGAGTATATTGAATAGAAATAATTATTTGAAACCGATATAATTGTGTATAGATTAATGTGGTCGAGAATGTTTTTCGAACATTGGACTTGCTTAAGGATGGAACCCTGGTGGCTGAGCAGTCCATGACATGCAACAGCTCGACTTTGGTCCTTTATTTAGGCTAGACAGGTGGTCAGAATGTAGGCCCCACTCCAATCAATCGGCTGGTCCCCATCAGCCCTAGCACCTATATGATTATCCCAACCCTATTGCCCTTATGGCAACCCCTAACTCTTTTTTTAATCATATATATGAGTTAGAAAGGCAGTGGCTGAGAGTCTTAGAGTACTCTGGTATGAGATGTTAAAGCATGCATCTAATGATGAAGTTCTAATTAGGACGCCCTGTCAGCTGCGGCGTTAGAATGCACCGACTGCACCTCTGCAGAGGCGTAAGACTCCGCCCAATGGGGCCACCTGTTGGCCGTGGGTGGCGACCCCGTGATGCTTAAGGATAGAACCCGGGTAGATGAGCAGTTCATGACTTTGCAATACTCCACTTGAACCCTATCTTGGGCTAGACAGGCGGTCGGAGAGGCCTCTTCCGATCAATCGGTTGGTCACGTCAAGCCCTAGCACCTATAATGATTGCCCCAACCCTATTGCTCTTATGGCAATTCCAACCCCTTTTTAATCATATGGGTGCTAGAAAGGTGGTGACTGAGGGTCTACAATGTCCTGGGAATAACATTAAACCTCTAATCTGATGGTGAGGTTCCAGTTTTTGGAGGTTTGGGGAATGTGGACGCACCCCTTCATACGATTGCTCCCCTGTCCACCCTGACCCGGAGTGGTAAGTACCTGTTAGGAGTCCCATCTATGGGCTTAAATAAAAAAAATGTATTTATAAAAAACTTGTATTTCGCATTAAGAAAATTGTTTATTTCAAAACTTTATCGGCATTAATAGGCCCACTGAGGTTGATATGCGTAAAACAAACCAATCAGGAGAAATGAAATGCCAATAATACAAGAAAAAATTATATAAAAAAAAAAAGAAAAGATTTTAGAAGAAGTGCCACAGGAGTTGCGGATAGCATTGAAGGTTCAGCATCAACCACTTTTAGGACTCCAGCTTCTGGATTGATTTGGGGTTTTCTCTCCTCTAGTTTTCCCTGGAATCGGGGTAATAGCCGCTAGGCGGCATGGAAGGTTTTATAAAACAACTTTTTCCTTGTTTAGAAAATGGCCCTTAATGCCAAGGATCTTAAACAAAATTCAGAAGTGACCTACTGGGCAAAGCCACAGCAATCATTCGAAGTGGCTCATTTCAGAAACTTCTCCAGCACTTCATGATAGTGTTAGCCATACATACACCGTTGTTTAAAGTATATATATATATAATATATATATATTATATATATATATATTATATAGTATTAATGATTTGAAGGCAATTACATGATATAAAAATAAAAACAAAAGATGTTAATTTTTGTCTGAATCGATTTTATTTATATTTCTGATGTAACTTTGTCATTGGAACTGATGTGGAAGTGCTGACCTTTGAAGTGTACAAGAGAATCCTTAGTGGTGTTTTTCTTATATAAGCTAGTGTAAATTTTGTGCCTGTTTTGGTGATATTTTTATTCCTTATTCAAAATCTAGAAATGCTAGGGAACGCAGTGTGTTATCCTGGATGTTTCTATCATTGGAAATAATATATATAATTATACAACATGATATGAGATTAGTGAATTAGTAAGTGTGTCATATATGTAGTATTATTATGAGGGTACACAGTGCTCATATCTTGGGATAGAGCCATATATATAATAATAGTAATAATAGATAAATAAATAAATATTAATTTTTATGGCACATCTTACATGGCAAATCATCAGACAGGAACAGCAAAAAAAGACACAATGCCGTTTGGTACGATACATGTCGCAGAGTTGCAGGATACACTGAAGTTCAGCTCCACACCTACTTTTGGGACTCCAGCTCTGGAATTTGATTTTGGGGTTTCCTCCCCTAGCTTTTTTCTTTCTTTGGGAATTATATGTATAGCTGATAAGCAGCAGAGTAATTTATAACAGACTTGCCTTGTCTAGATGGATTGCCATCCAAGGCTAATGAGCGCCCATCTCCCTGTTAGTAAGCACATATTCCATTCCATCAAATTGGCAGAAAAGCAACAAGCAAGCTGTAACTCGATACAAATCCTGTTATTGCTCACAATCCTAGTGCAGAATGGTAGATTATTTTATCTGGCACCATAAACACTCACTGAAAACAAAGCAACCAATGCAGGACTGTCAAAGAATGGAATCCCCCAGAAGTATGAATGGAGTATTCGCTGAGTTCCATAAATACCAGCTGTTTTGGGGACACAGTTCAGTAGTACTTGGTTAGTTGTTGTTGTTCAAACCAACCTGGTATATTACTTCAACATAACCCCTATTTTTGGCAACTGCTCTTAAGTAACCATAATCAAATGTTATAATAACTAGCAAATATATGCCACCCTCCCGGGTGCAAAGTATTTGATTTTAATGTAATGAAAATAAATGTTGAATTTGAAATAACTTTTGAAACTTAAAAATAAAAAATCCAAATAAAATGATTTGAAACAGAGGGGGTATAATCGAAGAATAGAACAACTTTGAAACTAAGTCCTTCATCATTTTTCCCATCACTCCCTCCTTTTAATGCTGAATTTTCCTAATTTAAACTAATTTAGTATTTTTATTCTTTACTTCGCTAAATTTACTGTTATTTCTTTTATATTAAAGATTTCTTTTAAGATTTATCCCTGAGTTTTTTTTGCTCATATTATTAAGGAAAAAAACAAAACAATTAAGAAATCAAATACGCAAAGCGCATATTTTAATAAAAATTAAACTTTTAATATCAATATGCAAATTAGCTTTTCCTGTTCCAACTGTAACGCGCTATTTTGTTGATATATAATACAAATTGCATGTTATTAGAATGTAGATAAAGTCAAAAGTATCAAATAAGGTATAACATTTTATCAAATAATGAGGTTTAATAAAAATAAATCATGGTGAATGTGACGTCAATAACTAAGGGAATTGTTGACTGAAGTAGTGATTTAGTTTCGGCTTTCAGACAAGACAAACACGCAATCTCCATTATAATAAGATTTAGATTATCACACAGTGGTATATTCCAGCAGGTCTCTAGTATTGAACTATTTTACAATAGCTCTTAAAGTAAATATCATCAAACGTTGTAATAATGAATTATAACAATAACTGTGGTATATCCACAGGTTCTGCTAGTAAATTGAACTATTTGGCAGTAGCTCTTAGTAAAAATATCAAAGCGTTGTAATAATCAAATCATCGTACTGTGGTAATCCACAGGTTCTGCTAAGCATGGGAATTATTTAGCAATAGCTCTTAAGTAAAACATCAAGAACATTGTAATAATAATTATCATACTCTGGTATAATCCAGCAGGTCCTGCGAGTAATTTAACATTTTCAATAGCTCTTGAGTAAACATATCAAAATGTTGTAATGATTAAATTATCGGCACTTGTGGTATATCCACAGGTCTTGCGGTATATTCTAATTACATTTAATTAAGCTTTTTTTTCGTTTTTTTTAATTTCAATTTTTAAAAGCTGATAATTTTTTGTTGCCCTAACGAGGAATATCTTCAAGAATAACAAGAACTAATTTAAGAATCTATGACATTTTGAATTTTCAGTTTCTTTTTCTTTGTGGTTCTTTTTCCTTTCTTTCTTTTACAGTTCTTTCTTTCTTTCTCTCTTTCCTTTGCAGTTTCTTTTCTTTTGAGTTCATTTTTCTTCTTTTTCTTTCAGTTCATTTTCTTCTTTTTTCTTTTTCAAAGTTCATTTTGCTTTCTGCTTTTCTTTTGCAGTTCTTTCTTTCTTTTGCAGTTCTTTCTTTCCTTTCTTTCTTTCCTTCTTTTGCATGTTCTTCTCTTCTTTCTTCTCTTTTCTTTTGCAGTCTTTTTGCAAAAGAAAGGAGAAACAAAAAGAACTGCCAAAAGAAAAGAGGAAGAAACAAAAAAGAACTGCAAAAGAAAGAGAAGAAACATGTTCTTTTTGTTTCTTCTCTTTCTTTTGCAGTTCTTTTTTGTTTCTTCTCTTTCTTTTGCAGTTCTTTTTTGTTTCTTCCCTTGTCTTTTGCAAGTTCTTTTTGTTTCTTTCTCTTCTTTGCAGTTTTTCTTTCTTTCCTTTTTTTCATTTTTGAGTTTATTGTCTTTCTTTCTTTTCTTTCTTTTTGCATTCTTTCTTCCTTTCTTCTCTCTTTGCTTTTTGCAGTTCTTTCTTTCAACTTCTTCTCTTCTTTGGCCAGTTCTTTTTTCCTTCTTCTCTTTCTTTGCAAGTTCTTTCTTTTTTCTTCTCTTTCTTTTGCAGTTCTTTCCTTTTCCTTCTTCTCTTTCTTTTTGGGCAGTTCCTTTCTTTCCCTTTCTTCTCTTTCTTTTGCCAGTTCCTTTTCTTTTCTTTCCTTCTTCTCTTTCTTTTGCAGTTCTTTCTTTCTTTTCTTTCTTCTCTTTCTTTTGCCAGTTCTTTCTTTCTTTTCTTTCTTCTTCTCTTTCTTGAGTTCTTTCTTCCTTCTTTTTCTTTCTTTTGCAGTTTCTTTCTTTCCTTCCCTCTCTTATCCTTTTGGCAGTTTCTTTCTTTTCTTTCTTTCTTTCTGTTGGCAGTTCTTTTCTTTCCTTCTTCTTCTTCTTTTGCATTCTTTCTTCTTTCCTTCTCTCTTTCTTTCTATTTGCAGTTTCTTTCTTTTCTTCTTTTCTTTCTTTTGCAGTTCTTTCTTTCCTTCTTCTCTTCTTTTGCAGTTCTTTTCTTTCTTTCCTTCTCTTCTATTGCAGTTCTTTCTTTCTTTCTTCTCTTTCTATTGCAGTTCTTTCCTTTCTTTCCTTCTCTTTCTTTTGCAGTTCTTTCTTTCTTCTTCTCTTTCTTTTGCAGTCTCTTTCTCTTTCTTTCTTCTTCTTTCTTTTTGCAGTTCTTTGCCTTTCCTTCTTCTCTTTTTTTGGCAGTTCTTCTTTCTTTCTTCTTCTTTCTTTTGCAGTTCTTTCTTTCTTTCTTTCTCTTTTCTTTTTGCAAGTTCTTTCTTCATTTTCTTCTCTTTCTTTTGCAGTTCTTTTCTTTCTATTGCAAAGTTCTTTCTTTCTTTTTTGATTGTCTTTCGATATTCACCCTTACCTTGTCAATCAACCTCCCGGGGAAAGGTGATAAGTGTGATGATGAATGGGGTGGATGGGGTGCATCCATTGTCGGTGCTGGGGGCTGGGTGGGGGGCTGTTGTTTTTTCAGCTGGCTTGGCTTGATTAAATCTGAATAACATAATTGTTTGTTGGTAATTTGATAACATTTTCAGTGCAGTGGGGAGGGGGGGGGGGGGGCGTGAAGAAGAAAAAAAAAGAAAAAATGGCTTTTGTTTCTTGGAAAATAATTTTTTAGGTTTCTGGCAATAATAATATTCAAGTCAGCATTTGTTTCTGATGGGGAAATCAATTGAGGAAAGAAATGAACGAGAGATGAAAAAATAGAAATTGACATATATATTATATATATATATAATATATATATAATAGGAAGAAAGAAAAATTGAATGAAGAATGGGGGGAATTTGAAGAAATAATTTTCTTTTAATCGATTGGAAAAGGAAGGAATGAAGAATTGAAGGAATTTGAAAGAAAGAATTTTCTTGGAATGATTGAAAAAGGAAGAAAGAATGAATGAAGGAATTTGAAAGAAATATATAACAAGGTGTGTTCATAAAAAAGTATCGAGATTGAAGCTGTATTTACCAAGATCATAAATCAACAATGAAAATGGAACGTTAATTTTTTCCAAGAATACAAAGGTGTGTCATAAAGTGGCCCGAGATTGAACTGTTATTTAACCAAGCTAGAATTGAACTATTATTTTTTTTTCCAGTATTTTTTTTTTCCCCAGATACAAGGTGTGTCAAAAAGTACCTTCAATCTCTACTTTTTTGACCAACCTTGTATATATGATTTGATCAAGGATATATTTTTTTCTAAATGTTTTGAGATGGGAAGAAAAGAATAAATGAAAGAGTTTTGAGAAATATTCTATGATTTGTAAAAGTGAAGAAGAAAAAAAAAATAATGAAGAGATGAGATGGGGGGGGGGGTTTGAAAAAATGAGAAAACTGAAGTGAATGAAGATCAAGATGAATGAAAAGAGGGAAAGAAAAGAGAATTAATGAAAGAAAAATAAAATTTCGAGATGGGAGGGTAGGGAATAATTCTATCAGGCGTGGGGGGAGGGAAACCGGAATCTCTATAAATAATTGTATATATGTGTATTGATATCAAAAAATTGAACTCTGGTATTTAACGAGGACCCTCCTCTCTCTTCATCTTAGTTTCTCTCTCTCTCTTTCATCTTAGTTCTCTCTCTCTCATCTAGTTCTCTCTCTCTCTCTCTCTCAATCTAGTTTTCCTCTGCTCTCTCTCTCTCCATCTAGTTTTCCTCTCTTCTCTCTCTTTCATCTAGTTTTTTCTCTCTCTCTCTCCCTCTTCATCTAGTTTTATCTCTCTCTCTCTCTCTCATGCTGTTTTTTTCTCTCTCTCTCTTTCATCTAGTTTCTCTCTCTCTCTCTCTCTCTTCCGTTAATATATATATATAATATGTTTTATCTCTCTCCTCTTCTCGTTACGTTTTCTCTCTCTGTCTCTCTCTCTCCTTGGTTTTATTTCCTCTCTAGTTTAATATCAACATCTTTTATCTATTCATCTCTCTCTCTCACCTAGTAACTCTTTCTCTCGTCTAGATTCTCTCTCTCTCTCTCTCTCTCGTCTAGATTTATCTCTCTCTCTCTCTCTCTCTCTCCCCGTCTAGATTTATTCTCTCTCTCACCATGGTTTTATCTCTCTCTCATTTTATCTGCTCAATGCTATTCACTCTCTCTCTCTCTTTTCTCTCTCTTTTTCTCAATCTAGATTTCCTACTCTTTCTCCATGGTTTTAATCTCTCTCTCATAGCTTTATATCACTCTGCATATCTATTCATAATCTCTGCTCTCTCCCTCTGTCAATCTTTTTTGAAAAAGAAAAGAATTATTCTAATACCTACTCCCTCTTTTTCCCCTTCCATTCTCCCCCCCCCTGTCTTCTTTCCCCCTTCCTTTAACCTAACGCCCCTCCCCACCCCCTCTCTTTTAAACCCAATCAATATATTTTAATTGAGAATCCTTGCAGTGCCAATAAAGTAGGGTCACATTCTCTCTTAAGTTGATAACCATTTTCTGCTAGTGAAACTTCTCAATCTTCGTCTTCATCTTAGTACATCTTTATTTCTAATACACGCTTGACACCATTTGATTTCCCAGGAATTCCACTAACAACGTGGAGGGGTGGGGATGGAGGATGGGGTGTAACATCTCCCAACCCCCACCACCAACACCTTCTGAATTGTTGGCAGATCATATAGAATTGTTTGATGTTTGGTTTTTGTTAGAAATTTTACGGCATGATCAACCGCTGGTTGGGTATTTTTATGCCTAAGATCTTTTATTTCTATCTAAACGATTAATGGGTATTCAAACATTTTTTTTTAAAACTCAATTTTTTTTTCAACATATGTTTTTTTTTCTATTTAATCCATTAGTAAAGTCGTCGGGGGGGGGGGGTTAGTCGGTGTCCAGCGGGGGAGTCCTATCCACCTTTTTAATAGCGCTAGAAAAAAAAAAAAAAACCTGAGGAGAATTTGTTTTGGCATCTTTGAGGTGGAGCCGCCACACCCTACCATCAACTCCTTTACTTTACCGGCAAGATTCCCTGTGCTACTCAATACGCTGAGTTGGCCGAGGGACCGGTATCGAACTAGGAATCTCTTGTGGTTCTAGCCGACACGCTAATATCTCCTCTAACGCGACTTAGCTAACCCGGCAGAATAAAAAACAGGCACAACCACTCTGGGTCAGAGTGGACCTGGGAGTAATGCTGATGAAGGTCCTAATTGTTTGGTTTTGTGGCATATCAACCTCAGTTGGGTCATTTAATGGCAATAAAAGTTTTGAAATAAATCAATTTCTTAATGGAATAATACAATTTTGTTTATCAAACTTATGTTTTTCTATTATTAACCCATAGATGGGACCCTAACAGGTACTACCACTCGCCGGGTCAGTGAGACCATGGAGCAATGGTGAATGAAGGGGTGCTCCACATTCCCCAAAACCTCCAAAACTGGAACCTCACATCAGATAGATTTTATAGTCATTCCCAGGACATGTAAGACCCCAGCACCCCTTCTACACCATATATGAATTAAAAAGGGTTGGGGGGTTGCCAATGGCGCAATAGATTTGGGAAATAATATAGGTGCTAGGGTTTGACGTGACCAGCCGATTGAATTGGAGGGCCTCTCCCGACCGCCCGTCTAGCCCAAGATAGGCCAAAGTGGAGTATTGCAAGTCATGAACTGCTCATCCACTCTGGCGTTTATCCTTAGGCCTATCAGGAGTTCGCCACCCACGCGCCAACAGGTGGCCCCATTGGGGGAGTCTTACCCTCTGCAGAGGTGCAGCCGGGGCCATTCTAATGCCCCAGCCGACGGGTGGTCTAATTAGAACTTCCAAATCATTAGGTGCAGTTTTAACATCAATATCCATGGGCAAGCTTTAAGATCTCAGCCACTGCCTTCTAACTCCATATATGATAAAAGAGGTTAGGGGTTTGCCATAAGGGCAAAAAGGGTTGGGATAATCATATAGGTGCTACGGGCTTCATGGGACCAGCCAATTGATGAGTGGTGTTATATAATCAATTAGATACCTAATTGATTATGACAATAGTGTAGAATCATATTATTGCAGCTGATGGCCTGAGGGTGAGTGACAGCGTTTGACCTCACTCTGACCTTGCCTTGGCGGGATGATCGTGAGAAACGGAAAGGCCAAATGAAGCTCCTTGCGGTTTTTAAGAGTAAAGCAACTCAGTTAGAGTTAGAACCGTAAGAAGCGAAGCTAGCAAGATGTAAAGGGATCCTCGCGCATTGTCTGGTCTGGGGTGTTTATGGATAAAGTAACATCATCGTAAAATCGAAGTCTTGTTGTTATGTACTAAAGCTAAACAAATAGCACAGGTGCTTCTTGATAGCATGATCCCCGACAGCACCAGACACGGAATCCCCATAATAAGAAAGACCAGACCTGTAGAAGAAGCAAGCTGGCCAGAAGACTAAGACGACCAGAGTAAGAAGAAGTAGAGAAGTATATAATATATATCTATTTAGTACCGTAGACGGCCCGGCCGCTCGTAGCAGTGGGGCCTATCTGAACCACCTGTCTAGCTAATAAAGGACCAAAGTCGAGTGTTGCAAGTCATGGACTGCTGCGCTACGCAGGTTTCTGTCCTTAAGTATCACAGTTTGCCAACCATGAACCAACAGGTGGCTCCATTTGGGAGGGGGATTTCGAACTAAGAACTTTCGGTTTCTACCGAACGCTCTTACCAACTGAGCCTAAACTGGCCGCCACTTTTTTAACTTTATTGGTAAATACATATAACAATTTTAACTGAAACTAAGGGTAGGGATTTCACTTTTGAGCTCTGGGGAGTGTGGAGTACCCNAAAAAAAAAAAAAAAAAAAAAAAAAAAAAAAAAAAAAAAAAAAAAAAAAAAAAAAAAAAAAAAAGGAAAAACAAAGAGATGTTCTTTCAGATTTGCGGACAGTACAGATAATTACAATTTTACCTTGACTTACGAGTTTAATTCGTACAGCTCATAACTCAATTTCACGTATATCAAATCAAATTTCCCTATTAAACTAAACTGAAATCTCATTAATCCGTTCCATCCCACCCCAAACACCCTATTTCTTTGTTCTGCTTAAATTTTTCGATATTTCAAGCAAATAATTTGAGTTTAAAAAAATATTTTTCAATACCTACCAAGAATGAATACAGTAATGTCCTCAGCATAAAATAACCCAATAAGTGTTGTCATCCCGTAAAAAAAAAGCAGCCAGCCAACCAACCAGTTCCCGAATCGTCAATGGTGGTGTGATTCCAATCATTGCCATTACTCCCAGGTCCACTCTGACCCTGGGCGGTAATGCTTTTTTTGGGGTCCTCTCAGTTGGCTAAATAGGAAAAAAAGAGTTAAAAAAAAATGTGTTAAAATATTGAGCTAAAAAAAAAAAGAGTTGAATACTCATCAAGCATGAATAGAACAAAGCATAAAATAACCCAATAAGGGTTGATATGCCGTAAAATCTAACCAACCAACCAACCTAATAAAGGTTTAAGCCCGGCAATGCCAGGTGTCCTTGACTTCTCTTTTAACAAGATTAATCAAAATTGAATCTCTTCAACTAATTGCTAAAATGGAACCTTTCATCGTCTGGTCAATATAACTTTATTCAGAATATGAAAAGGTTATTAAGACACCCCCACCCCCCGCCGCTACACTTCATTCTCACCCTCTTATTAAGTTTTCCCCCCCCCCTTTATTATGTCCTCCTACCCCCCCTTTATGTCCTCCTACTCCCTTACCCCTGCCCCCTTTCTCCTCCTGCTTTATTATGTCCTCCTCCCCTTTCTCCCACTTTTTATTATGTCCTCCTCCCTCCTCTTTGTCCTCCTCTCCCTATACCTGCCCCCTTTCTCCCCCCTTTATCATATCCTCCTCCCCCTCTTTATCATGTCCTCCTCCTCCCTCCCTCTTTATCATGTCCTCCTCCCTCCCTCCTCCCCTCTTTATCATGTCCTCCTCCCTCCCTCCCTTATCATGTCCTCCTCTCCCTTTCTTCCCCCCTTTTACCCCCCCCTTTATTAGGTCCTCCATTCTAAATTAGAATTTCAATTCCTTCTCATTTGATATATCATTAAACGACTCTCGTTCAACAAGTTCTCTGTGATTGAAGAATTTTCTTTTGTGTCTGAAAATCCATTCCACATATTAGAATTTCTTCTGTGTTCACAGACATTGGCCGTCTTATTGATGTTTTCATAATGGAACCACAGAACTTACCATTTCCTGTTAGATGGGGAATTCTTCATTAATTCTGTAAATAAGGAAACACAGACTATTTAGCAACAAGTCTAAATTAATCTATTAATAATGGAGATTCGGTCTCTATTTGTCTGTAACCAAAACTATGTCACTGCTTACGTCACAATTACCAAAGTTATCAATACATAAAGAACAATTAATATTTGTAAAATGAATAAAAGCTTTTCCTTATAATTCAGCATTTCAATCCTTTCCATTTAATAAATAAAATATATTTAATAAAATATGCTAATCAAATTAAAACATCAAAGTATGGAGTTTATACCAGCTTATCTATCAGGCTCAGCAGAAGAAAAAAAATCAAATAAAAAAACAAATAACAAAAACATTAAAAAAATAACAAAAACAAAAAATAAGAAAAGCATTAAAAAAAACAAAAGAAAAAAAAGAAAAATGTTTTTAAAAAACAAATAAGAAAAATATTTTTAAAAAAACAAATAAGAAAAACATTGAAAAAACAAAAAAACACACAGAAGAAAAACATTTTTTTAAAATTAAAAAGAAAAACATTAAAAAAAAATACAATTAAGGAAACATTAAAAATAAAGAAAAAAAAAAAAAACAAAAATATTTTAAAAAAACAAAAAAACAAAAAACATAAGAAAAACATTGAAAAAACCCCCCAAAAAACAAACAAATAAGAAAACCAAAAAATCCGAAAAAAGAAAAACAAAACAATGTTCGTTTGAGTCTAGCTATGTACAGGAAAACAGTAAACATAATAGAAATAAAATTGCTATAATGTTTAATCTCATCATTGTTGTATGTAATAAGTAATTGAGAGTCACCTCCCCTTTATGTAACTCTTTAGCTTTGTAAAACTATATAAACTCCCAAGAGAACTGCATTCCCCAAACCTCTAAAACTGGAACCTCACCATCAGATAGAGTTTAACGTCATTCCCAGGACATGTAGACCCTCAGTCACCGCCTTCTAGCACCCATATAATAAAAAGGGTTGGGGTTGCCATAAGGGCAATAGGTTCGGCAATCATATAGGTGCTAGGGCTTGACGTGACCAGCCGATTGAACGGAGGGGGCCTCTCCGACTGCCCGTCTAGCCCAAGATAGGGCCAAAGTGGAATATTGCATGTCATGAACTGCTCATCCACTTGGGCTCTATCCTTAAGCATCACGGGTTGCCACCCACCAACAGGTGGCCCCATTGGGGGAGTCTTACCCCTGTGCAGTCAGTGCATTCTAACACTCCAGCCGACAGAGCAGTATTAATAATGGAAGATTCGGTCTATTTGTAATAAAAACTACATCACCGCTTATGTCACAATTCTCAAAATCATTAATACATACAATAAAGAACAATTATTAATAATAAAATAAAAACTATTCCTTATAATTCAATTTGAATCTTTCTATTTTAATAAATAAACTATATTATTCAAATAAATAAACAATATAAACTATGAAATTAATTTAAAAAATTGCATTACTTTAAAATGGAAAAATTTATTTTTGAAATTTGTAATCAATTTTAAAATTATATTTTACACTCACCCTTTTTTTCAGTAACAAGAAGTTAACTAAAAGTTTATAAATAAATAAATATGATTTTGTGTAAAAATTTATGTTTAAAATATTCAAAATAATTATTTAATTAATAATTAATAGATACATGCAACATTTTATTTGAGGGAACAGAACTAAGTTTCATTTCAAATTGTCTATTTTTAAAATTTTTTTTTTAACTCCTTTAATAAATTTGATAATTTTACTTACTTATGGTACAAACTCTCTGACGTTGAATTTTTAACTCCCACCCCTCTCAGACAATATCTTTCAAGAATTAATTTAAATTTAATTTTAAAAAAAATTTTTTTTTTGCTATATATCTATTAATAATGGAGATTCGCTTCTGGTTTTTGTCTGTAACAAAAATTACATCACTGCTTACTTAATGTGACATTACCCAAAATCGTCATAACATAGAATAAAATTTATTCTATGTTATGAGAATTTTTGGCATGTTCAAATTTTATACACTCAAAATTTGAACATGCAACATTAGACAGTCCTCATTGTTTTTTAAAACAAGTTTTAATAAATACATGACTGGTATTATATATCTATATATAGTTTGTTTTATTTTAATACATATTTAAAGTTTACATTGTTTTATTTTTTAATCCTTTAATGAATTTGATTATTTTACTTTCTTAGGGTACACACTCACTGACATTGAATTTTTTACTCCCACCCCTCAGGCAATATGTTTAAAAAATCTATTTTTACATCGCCTGGAGGGTGTTTTTTATTTTGTACTAGTCTTATTATAATGGAGATTGTGTGTTTTTATGTCTGTAACCGAAACTATATTCCTACTCAAGTCACAATTCTCTTATTCTCCACCTCAAATTTCTAAATCTCAATTATTAATAAAATTCTCTTACATTATTAATACTGTTAACTATGTCTACATACTGACAACATGCAATTATATTTATATATACAACAAAATAGCGGTTTACAGTGTGAACGGGAAGGCTAATTTGCATATCAATATTAAAAAATCGAATTTAATAAATATGTGCTTAGTATTATTGATTTCTAACTGTTTGGTTTTATTTTAATGAATATAAGCAAAAATCTCTTCAATGAATCTTAAATGAAATCCATTACAAGATAAAATAACTGTCATTTTATTCTTTACTTCCTCTTATAACTAAATACTTAAATTAGAAAAAATAACAATGAAAGACGAGAGTGATGGAAGAGTAAGTTTCAGTTGTTCCATTTTTTATTATACTCCCTCTGTTTCAAATCTTTTATTATACTCCATCTGTTTCAAATCTTTTTATCTGTATTCTTATTTAGTTTCATTAGCCTTTCTAATTTAATACAATATTTTATTACATTAAAACTCAAATACTTGCACCCGGAGCGTGCATATATTTGCTAGTATAAATAATGGAGATAGTTTTGGTTACAGACAGACAGACACAATGTCACAATTCCATTAGATAGAGACAATAAAAAGATATGAAAGCACACAATGCTGTTAAAATGAAAATATTTTATATCATATTCATAGCTAATATTGAACAATATTTCGATTTATAGAAATCATCATCAGAGCTTGTTTTTTAATTCGGACTCATCGAAAGAGAAGCTGAAAATAATTTGAATTCAAAACGAAAACATTGATGTTCCAAAAAGCGTACAAGTCATGCGATCGTTTCAAGTCATCAATGTTTTCATTTTGAATTCAAATTATTTTCAGCTTCTCTCTCGATGAGTCCGGAGTAAAAACAAGCTCTGATGATGATTTTTATAAATCGAAATATTGTTCAATATTAGCTATGAATATGATATAAAATATTTTCATTTTAACAGCATTGTGTGCTTTCATATCTTTTTATTTGTCTCTATCTATCTATCTATCTATCTATCTATATATATGGCCGGGTTAGCTCAGTCGGTAGAGCGTTTGGCTAGAAATCACAAGGTTCCTAGTTCGATACCGGTCCTCGCCAACTCAGCGTTATGAGTAGCACAGGGACCTGTGCGGTAAAGTAAGGAGCCGATGGTATGGCGCTCCACCTCAGACGCCAAAAACAATCTCCTTGGTCTAGCGCTATTGAAAAGGGGATAAACTCCCTCGCTGATTGGCTGATACCGACTTTAGGCCGCCCCGATGACTTTACTTACTTTACTTTTTATATATACATTGGTCTCTTTGTATACATGTATGTATGTATGTGCATTTAGATTATTTTTGCTGGTTTGGAGTGCCACACCTACTGTCAGCTCCCCACTTTACAGCACAGATCATATTACCCAAACTGTGCTACTAATGTCCTGAGTTGGCAGGGGCCCTTATCTTTGCGATTCTTACTACTGACTGAGGTAAACCGACCCCTTATATATAAGATGAAGATGATTTTTATAAATCGAAATATTGTTCAATATTATCTATGAATATGATATAAAATATTTTCATTTTAACAGCATTTGTGTGTTTTCATATCCTTTTATATATATATATATATATATATATATATATATAATGACTGATTATATCTTTCTTTCTATCTCTCTTTGTTTTTATTAACCCCCATATCCCCAACCCCTTTCCCCCGTTTTTCTCTCCCACACAAACTGCCACGGATAATACCCTCACCCAATAAACAGCTAATATTCATTTTCACTTCTTGTTTTGGTTTTGGCGTTTTGGTGATGAAACAATTATGTTTTTGAACGTTCAAAATTGAATCTACTTCAATTAGCGAGAAAAGAGAAATCCATTTTTTTTTTTTTTTTTTACTTTTACTTTTCTATTTCTATTGATCAAAAATGAATAAAACAAAAAAGAAAGAAGATTTCCAATGAGAGAAAAATCTCTTGATATTCTCGGCTTGTTTCCAAACTCTTCATAAATCAGTTAAAGTGGATTTTGTTTTTGACTTTCAACTTCAAATCTAAACTCATTGCCAACATTAGAGAGAAATCAATTTTTCATAATAAAACAAGACAAATGTATTTCAACATCTATATATATATATAATATATATATATATATATATATGTAACTAGCAAATATATGCACCCTCCGGGTGCAAGTATTTAAGTTTTAATATAATAAAATATCATGTTAAATTAGAAAGGCTAAGGAAACTGAATAAGAATGCAGATAAAAAGATTTGGAACAGAGGGGGTATGATTGAAAAATAGAACAGCCTTGAAACTAACTCTTCCATCATTTTCCATTACTCCCGTCTTTAATTGGTAAATTTTCCTAATTTAACTCTTTACTTAAAATAGGAAGTATAGAATAATATTATAGTTATTTCTTCTTGTTAATGGATTTCTTTTAAAATTTATCCCCGAGATTTTTGCTCATATTCAAAAAGATAAAACCAAACAATTAGAAATCAATATTACTAAGCACATATTTATTAAAATCAAATTTTAAAGATCAATATGCAAATTAGACGTCCCATTCACTCTGTAAACCACTATTTTGTTGTATATATAAATACAATTGCATGTTATTAGGATGTAGATATAGTCAACAGTCTTAATCATGTAAAACAATTTTATTAATAATTGAGGTTTAAATAAAAATAAAATCATGGAGAATGTGATGTAAATAACAAAGGGAATTGTGACTAGTATAGTAATATAGTTTTGGTTACAGACAGACAAACCCACAAACTCCATTATAATATATCAAGAAAAATGAAAAAACACTGGTTTAAATGGGTTAGGTGGTGAGTTTATTGGCCGACGCTGCAGTGTTTCGATCTATTAATTAGATCATCCTCAGTGTGTGTGTGTGTGTATATATATATATATATATATATATATAGTAAAGATATGTGGAACAAAGGAACAAAACTCAGACAAGTGTATGTAGGAGATATATTAATTTCTTATCTTATGCCCTGATATATTAATTTCTTATCTTATGCCCTGAGGATGATCTAATTAATAGATTGAAACACTGCAGCATCGGCCAATAAACTCACCACCTAACCCATTTAAACCAGTGTTTTTTTCATTTTTCTTGATATATTACATACCGTCGGATTCACTTCCTTTCTTCATAGATATATATATATGTGTGTGTGTGTGTGTGTGTGTGTAAAATGAAAATGGAAGTGAATCCAACAGTATGTTGAAAAGAGAAATAAAGGAAAGAAAGTATTGAATGGATAAAATAGGATTATTTTAATTAATTTTACTTACACATGTTTCGGTCAGGAGTTTATCCATGTGTACAATGTTGGATTTTTCAAGTGTTCAGCTCTGTTACAAGTTGGCTACTAAACTGAAACTAGAGTTTGGTAGGTGGCTTATATGGAGCTTTGGATTGTTCCATTATGAACTCAGGCATGTTCATTTGCTAGGTTCTGATTGGCTGTTGGTTTCCTGGGTGAGTAAGGACATGTACAACTACCCACTCTTCAGCCATCACTTTGCACTATGCCTTTGCACTATGCCAGCAACATGCAAGGACTGTATTTAAGTTACAGCTTGCATGTTTGTTCTTGTCTGCTAACTCGACGGTAGTTAAACTTCTACAATTTATCTATTATTTTTAAATAACAAAATGAAATGAAATAATAATGATAGAATAAATGTAGAAATGTTCCGAAAAAGTTAAATTAATTAAAATATCCTATTTAATCCATTCAATACTTTCTTTTGTTTATTTCTCTTTTCAACATTACTTATATATATAAGTCATCGGGTGGCTTAAAGTTGGCATCAGCCAATTAGCGAGGGAGTCTATCCCCTTTTCACTAGCGCTAGACCAAGGAGATTGTTTTTGCATCTGAGGTGGAGTGCCACACCTACCATCAGCTCCTTAGTTTACCGCACAGATACCTGTGCTACTCATACGCTGAGTTGGCGAGGGCCGGTATCGAACTAGGAACCTTGTGGTTTCTTGCCAAACGCTATATATATATATATATATATATATATCAAGGGGAAGGATTGGAGTAAATCAAACAGAATGTAGTAAAGATATGTGGAACAAAGGAACAAAACTCAGACAATTGTATGTAGGAGATATATTTCACTGAGCATTAAGCTCAGCTTCATCAGTCGTTTAATCATTAAAGCATTATACAAGTTTTATAAAAACATTTGTATGATGCTTTAATGATCAAATAAACAACTGATGAAGCTGAGCTTAATGTTTGGCAAAATATATCTCCTACATACACTTGTCTGAGTTTTGTTCCTTTGTTCCACATATCTTTACTACATATATATATATACGCATACAGAGATGCTGATAGCTTTTTGATTTAGTGCATCTGGGATGCACATATTTGCTTTAAATAGGTCCCCAAGAAAATTTACGGGTCCCAACTAAAGCCATCTAACTCCTACCTTGTAACCTATCCTGTGTAATTCATTTCTAAGAAACTATTGAAATGTATTTACAGTTAGCTTGAAATGGTGAGGGAAGAAAAAAAAGAAAAAACACATGGACGCATGGATAGGATTTTACTGCGTTCTTTTTAGATTTTTGTGCATCAGAGACGCAGGACGCGTACCTATCAGCATCTCTGCACCTCATATATTGTTACAACCTATCAGCATCTCTGTATATATATATATATACTAACAGTTACCTAGCATTGCCCCCAGATTTAAAAGGTTTAAAGATAAATTTCTTATCTATATTCACACACACACACACACATATATATATAGTATATTAAAAAAAAATGAAAAAACACAGGTTTAAATGGGTTAAGTGGTGAGTTTATTGGCCGACGCTGCAGTGTTTCGATCTATTCATTAGATCATCTTCAGGGCATTTGTTGATATATGGAAGGTGATAAGAAATTTTTTATCACAGAATAATGAGAAAAGCGAGTGGTAGTCCTTGTTATTCATCTTGTTTAAAAATCTTTTGAGGTTTGAAAAAAGCGAAGACGGTTTGAAATGTGACGTCAAATATTCTATTTTACGGTGTGGGTATGGGACGGTGTAAGTGTGTGTATCGAAAGGTAACATTGTGCATTTTTTATATATATATATATATATATATATATATATATATATATATGTGATGTTTTTATGGGATCCCAATATGCATCTGTAGGGAAGCATTGCAACAAACCAGGACACACGTAAGACAACTTAGATCACAACTTTCCATCAATTAAAAAGGGTAAACAAAAAGAAACCAAATGGATAATTCATTTTAATTCACACAAGGTTTAAACTCAGATCAAGGTAATCTTAACACATATAAATACTTCAGCCAATCTCTACCACCCAAATAGTAGTCCACCACAATGGCCCCCCCAAACAAAACACACAGCTAAAAAACCCTCCTTTCCCTACCACCTACACCTGCAACTTTCCATCAACTTTAAAAAGATACTAAATGGATAGTTAATTTTAATTCACACACACCAGGTTTAAAATCAGATCAAGGTAATTTTAACATATATGAATACCTCAAACAATCTCTAGCACCTAAATAGCAGCCGAACACACCAAAAAAACACAGCCAACCCCCCTACTCTTTCCAACAGAATGTAGAATCAACAGACACAAAAAAAACAACATCAACATCAAAGATAAGCAGCCAATTAACTAGACAGAATACCAAGTGACCCCCAATAGTGAGGGTATTGGAATTAAAAAAAAAAGAAGACTTAGCCTTCCAAGCAATATCAAAGAAAGTTCCTGAGATGATAAAAATATTTTGAGGACTTCCATTAATTCTGAGAATGGCAGTTCCATAAAAAGAAAAAAGAAGAAAATCCATAAATATCTCTGAAGAGTAAACTGTGTGAACAGGTCTGCCATCAATATAACAAATATTTGAGTGCCCCCCTCCCTCCCAGCCACTCAAGTCCAGATAAATGATATATGCATGTGTTCGTATATGCACAAGGCCATTTTATTACCTAGTCTGTTAAGAAACCTTCTCAGAAAAATACTTGACAACAATCTCTCAGATGTGAGGTGTCTAAAAATGCCTTACAGCATTCAGCAGATAAAGAAATGACCTAGCCAATCTTTTTACTGAAATTGGGAGGTTTTTTTTTATTTGTTTGTCGTCGTCTCGAGGAAAAAAAATGGTTGCTTGGTTCGTTTTTACAAATACCAATATTTCTTAGAGAATCAGATTGTTACCATCGAATTGGAAGACGCATAATAAAATTGTCAAGAAAGCCGAGGTTGTCCTGGCGTCAATCAGCAAGACCTTTTTTTCACCCACTGTACAAAGCTATGGTGCAGCCACACTTCGAATTTGCATCACCCCTACCTCACTCAGAACATTAACCTCCTGGAAACTGTACAGAGACGTGCAACCAAACGAATACCCTCCATCAGACATCTGCCATATTCTGAATGTCTTGCTGCCCTGGGAATGGATTTGTTGAAACTCCGGCGTCTGGCAACTGACTTGATAAATGCTCATAAGGTCATTAATCATCTTAACAACAGCAACCTTGAGCACCTTTTTGATCTCCATCTTTCTAACACATGTGGGCATGCCTACAAAGTCAGAAAACAGCATGACTTTCGGAAACATTTTTTCACGCTCAGAATTGTGGAGGCATGGAATAAGCCACCTGCATCTGTTGTAGGCTGTTGAAACACTGTATCTTTCAAAGCCTCCATGCTTCCTGTAGTCTGCCAACACTATACCTGATATCCCCCTCCACACACATATGCACATTATTACTGTATGTTATTCATGTTCCTGACACTAATACATTATTCTGTGTACTTGACATGAGACTTTGACTTTGACTGCACTACTATTTAACACCCTAACTGTTTGAAGGCATTTTTCCAAAAAAGTTAATATGATTTGAAAGCAATATTTTACTCCCCCTCCCAAGTCTTTTCTTGACAAGTAAATGTAAATATTTTAACCCCTCCCCCTCTTTAGAATATCTATATTTACTTGTAGATAAAAACCTGGGGTGGCTTATTTTTAACGCCTTCAAACCACTAAAAAAGTTATTTTTCAATAAAAACGCCTTCAAACCACTAAAATATATCTTAAAGAGGAGGAGCTTAAAATATATTATTTACTTGTTGATAAAAAACCTGGGGTGGCTTACTTTTAACACCTTCAAACCACTAAAAAAGTTATTTGTCCGAAAAAAAAACGCCTTCAAACTGCTCAAAAAATTTTTTTTTTGCTTGGTTAGTTTATATAGAATGTCAGTATTTTTTAGAAAATCAAACCGTTGCAAGAAATGACTGTTGTAGAAACCCAGTTACCGTCAAATTGGCAGACAAAGGTAGCAAGCAAGCTGTAACTCAAATACAGTTCCTGCATTGCCACAAACACAGTACAGATTGATAGTCATTCATCTAAGCACCATAGTCCTACTAAAATCAGCAGTCAATCAGGACTCAGGGAATGGTATCACCCATATGCAAATATAGAAAATTCTTGAGTGTCATATATACCAGCTGCTTTGGAAGCGCGTGGTGTAATGGTTAAAGTCATGGGAAATGGACTTGTTGCCCCGAGTTCAAATCCTGGATGTGACAATTGCATTTCACTTAGCGCTAATACCCTAGGGAAAGGTATGAATCCAATTCTCCTTCCAGCTATGGGTAAATAGCAGGGCAGACTGGAATCTTTAACCATGGCTAGTTAACCAGTCTAGGAGAAGGAAAACTCTGAATTCAAACCTGTTAAACTCCGCTTAAAAAATTGACCATGGTCCATGAATACTGAACGATAGTGAGATCACTCTGAGTGGATTTGGAAGTTGGATTTTTGCCCTCATTCTTTGAATATTTGATGTTGAATTCCTTATCTGTTAACGGCATTCATTTTTGAAAAAGTTGACATGATTGGTACAAGTGAGGATGTTTGAAATGTGGCATATTTTCCCAAAGAAATATAATATACTAGCAGGATCTGTGGATATACCGCAGTATGATACTTTAAAGAGAGAGAGAGACAGGGAATAGACAGGTAAGGGGAGAGACAGAAGGAAAGAGAGAGACAGACGGACACACCACAGAGAGAGAGAGAGAGAGAGACAGGGAAGGAGAGAAAGGAGGAGAGAGACAGAGAAACAGAGAGACACACACAGATAGGGAGGAGAAAGAGAGAGACAAATTGAAAGAGGGGAAAGAAGGAAAGTGTGAGAAAAAGAAACAGCAAAAAAGAGGAGAGAGAGAGGAAAAAGAGACAAAAGGAAGGAACAAACAGGAGGGGAAGAGTCTGAGGAAGAGAAAGAGGGAAAAATGGAGGGAAAAGGGGAAAAACAGAAGGAGGGACTTTGTGTAAAAGACAAAGGGGAAAAAGGCAAAAGAAACAAAGAAAGACAAACAGGTGTGGATGTGTGTGTGTGAGAGAAAGAGGAAGAAAGAGATAATGAGAGATGAACGAGAGAGAGAGAGAGAGACAGAGACAGAGACACAGAGACAGAGAGAGAATGAAATAGACGAGAGAGAGAGAGAGAGAATGAAATAGACGAGAGAGAGAGAGAGAGACAGAGATAATGAAATAGACAATAGAGAGAAAGAGAGAGAGAGAGAAAGAGAGAGAGACAGAGAGAATGAAATAGACAATAGAGAGAAAGAGAGTAAGAGAGAGAGAGAATGAAATAGACAATAGAGAGAAAGAGAGTAAGAGAGAGAGAGAATGAAATAGACAATAGAGAGAAAGAGAGAGAGAATGAAATAGACAAGAGAGAGAATAAAATAGACAATAGATAATAGAGATAGAGAGAGATAGTAAGAGTTTTGGCTTAATGATTTCATTAATATTGTCATTCATCCGTAGAATTTCCCAGACATTTTGGACAATGAGAAAATTAAAAGACATTCCAAAAACCGTTTCTTCTTCTTCTTCTTCTCCCCCCCCCCAAAAAAAAAGAATTGAGATTTCATTTATTAGTCAACTTTACACACACTAAATCAATTAGTCCTAAAAGAAGATATAAGTTTCCTAGTGACTAATTAGACATTTCTTTCTTACCAATGTTTGACTTGATTGAACACCTCCCCCCCTCCTGCCCCCCCCCCCAAGAAAAAAAACAGAACACCACAGAAAAGAGGAGCCTCTCTCTCTCTCTCTTTCGTACATAAAAGTAATCTCGTTTCGGTCGATACAACCTTTTTTTTTTTTTTCTTTGAAAGCTGAGAATCTATTGATCTGTATATGGGATCAATTTAATGTAACCCACTTAGATTACTTATATATTTAAATAGGAATTAAGTGAAATATATTAGGGGGATTGCAATTTTATTTCTCATTATTTTGTGTGTGTGTGTGTGTGTGTGTGTGCATGGGTGTGTAAATATATGTATATATGTGTATGTATATATATATGTGTATGTATATATGTATATATATATGTATGTATGTATATATATATATATATATATATATAGGTATACATGTGTGTATGTACATATATGTGTGTGTGTGTATGTATGTGTGTGTGTGTATGTACATGTGTGTGTATGTACATATATGTGTGTGTGTACATATATATGTGTGTGTGTACATATATGTGTGTGTGTACATACATATATATGTGTGTGTGTGTGTGTATGTACATATATGTGTGTGTGTACATATATGTGTGTGTGTGTGTGTACATATATGTGTGTGTGTGTGTGTACATACACATATATATGTGTGTGTGTATGTACATATGTGTGTGTGTGTATGTACATATATGTGTGTATGGAGTGTACATGTATGTATGTACATTTCGGCCTATTATGCCTCATCAGCAGAATTATAGACAGGAAGACTGCTCTGTGTGTGAATCGAACCCTAACTGTCAGGCTGACAGGCGGGGACCCTGTCTATAACTCTGCTGATGAAGTATAATAGGCCGAAATGTACATACAGAGATTGACTTTTTCTCGATTTGTTTAGCCTTACATTTGAACAGATATGCCCGGCTAATTCATTAATTATTAATTAATCAATTCTCAAAATTAGGTATGACTTCAATTAAGCACATATTCTCCCAAGAATTGTCAGCTAAGGCCATATCAAACACATTGTTTGTTTACTTCTCATACTGTCGTGTAGCAAGTCACCAAAAGTGGAATATAACTGAGTTCAAAACAAACGAAAAATCTGTAAAGGCCAGCTAGTGTAATGGAGTCCCCGCCTGTCAGCCTGACAGTTGGGGTTCAAATAACACACACAGCAGTCGGCCTGTCTATAACATGTATATTATATATATATATATATATATGTGGGTATATATGTGTGTGTGTGTGTGTATATATGTGGGTATTTATGTGTGCGTACGTACATATAAATGTGTGTGTGTGTGTGTGTGTACATATATGTGGGTTTACATGTGTGTATATGTACATATGTGTGTGTGTATGTATGTATATATGTATGTCTGTGTATATACATGTATATATATATATATGTGGGTATACATGTGTGTGTACATATGTGTGTACATATATATATATATATATATATGTATGTATATACACACATTTAAGGGCCTGGTTAGTTTAGTCAGCAGAGCGTTGGGCTAGAAACCACAAGATTCCTAGTTCGATACCAGCCCTCGCCAACTCAGCGTATGAATATGTAAAGTAAGGAGCTGATGGTATGGCGCTCCACCTCAAACGCAAAAACAGTCTCCTTGGTCTAGCGCTACTGAAAAGGGAATAGACTCCATTGTTAATTGGCTGATACCGACATTAGGCTGCCCCAACAACTATGACCCTTTACCGGATGCCTCTAATGAATTCAGTGACACCAATCAGCCAATTAGTGTAAACCCCAATTGACTAATTAACTGGAGATTCTTTTTTGCTGGAGTCGCTGGTTTTTCTCCTCGGGTGTAGCAACCCCTACACACTTCCACCCCCACGTTGTGTAGTTTTAGAAAATGAAAGGTGACAGGTTGCTGCTGGAAGAAAGATTGTTGAATCTCACAATTGGTAAAGAATTATATGAAAAAAAAACACTTCAACAATTGTTTTTGAAGTCAAAATGCTTTTATATCTATACAGGCAAAGTCTGTACAGTCCGTCGCTGTTCTCAGGAAAAATGTTCTTTTTTTTTTCTGGTGGAGTGACACTCTAGACTGGCTTAAGGACAGGAGCTGGTTGTTCTTATCTAAGTTGGTCTTGAGGGGTGTTCATAACGTCTTTCAGCGCAGCAGAGTTTCGTGAGGCAAGATGGCGAAGTGCCGCGAGCCCCAAAATCAGCTCGCTTAAGTAATAATCGCCCAAATACAGGGTATGGTCAGACGGGGGAAGAAGTGTCTTCCCTAATGTCAGTTTCTAATCAATTCGCGTCCATCATTCCTTTGTTTGAAATCTTAAAATCCCAAACTTGGAAAAATGCGAAGTTAGCAAAATTCTAAGCACAACCCCTTTTCTCCAACCTTCTAAAATCCCTTTCTGTTACCATTACCTACAATGAGGATAACAGGAGGATAGCTTTCCTCCTCCTCTCTTAATGCTTATTGTGACTACCACTTTTTAGGGGCGTCAACTTTCGCCCACTCAGCAAAAGTATTTGGGTAAAGGGATTTCCCAAATCGAAGCTCATTAATCAATTATTCCCGGTCAAGCCACAAGGCTTCCTTTGTATCATCTCGAGATTTGCCATATGCCCAACTCGTACTTTCGGTTTTCATAGGTGCTGTCCCTAAGTCCAGACTCTGGGAACCAAAACAGAAAGTCCTCAACTTAATTTCTTCTTTCACTTCCTTTGACAAGTCCATTCATCAAAAGGGGCATATGGTTTCCTAAGTTTGAATTTTGCACTTACTGAGAAAATATACGCTATCTTAATAATAATTCAGACAAAAAACGTCTCTTCCTCAAAACAAAATTTTATCGCTTTCTTCCCCAAAAAAATAATCCTATATTATTTTTTAGAAACTTGGTGTTTTCAATATCAGGAGATATCAGCTCTTTAACGACCACTGGCAAGGATTAACCCCCCCAATGTCCATAGTGTCACACAACTACTTTTTTTTTTACTTATATACACACATATATGTACTTACCCACATATTTAAATTCATGTAGATGATGGCTGTACCAGTTTTGAGAGTGAAAGAATTGAGCATGAAAACCTCAAGCGTTAACTTCAAAAGGGATACACCTGTTATATTGGAGAGAACATGGAGGGTTAGAAATGTCAGACATGTGGTCGGATTCTGCTTTCTAAGTCTGGATATATCAAGCATAGGAAATCTCATCAGGGACAATTCATGCAAACTCCAGGAACAAACTGTGTGTCTTGTGCAATCTGTAACAAAGTGTGTAAGTCAGCTTCTGGTCTTAAGAGACATGTGGTGGTGCATAAACATAAAATTTTATCATCTAATCCATCGGGAAGGATGACCTTCCTATGTCATATTTGCATCAAACTTTGTGGATCTGCAGTAGGTTTGACGAGTCATTTGAAGGCTCATGAGAGGAAAGGTTCTGGTGGTGGGGTTATAGGATTGTAACGGATGGGAGTGATCTTTTTAAAGATTATGCTATTGCTATATATATGTGTGTATATATACATACATACATACATACATACATACATACATATATATATATATATGGTATTTGTGAAAAAAAATTGACTTACCGGTGAAAATGGTCACTGTGGTTAGTTGATTCAAGATTCACAATGATAAGGCAGTGATATAACACATATAAAGTGCCCAATACGCTAGTAGAGCAAATTTATTAACATAAAGGTACACGGTATTAACCTACTCGAGTTTCACCATAAGGATCTTCAGGGTTAAATCTACTGGATTAATCAAGATATTGATTAATGGCAGTCGATTACATGTGTGTGGTTTTTTTTTTTGCAATTAACGGTTGATTATAGGACCTATAATCAATCCAGTAGATTTAACCCTGAAGATCCTTATGGTGAAACTCGAGTAGGTTAATACCGTGTACCTTTATGTTTTTATATATATATATATATATATATATATATACATGGCGCTGGGTTAGCTCAGTTGGTAAAGCGTTCGGCTAGAAACCACAAGGTTCCTAGTTCGATACCGGTCCCCGCCAACTCAGCGTATGAGTAGCACAGGGATCTGTGCAGTAAAGTAAGGAGCTGATGGAAGGTGTAGCGCTCCACCTCAGATGCTAAAAACAATCTCCTTGGTCTAGCGCTATTGAAAAGGGGATAGACTCCCTCGCTGACTGGCTGATACCGACTTTAGGCCGCCCCGACGACTTTACTTTACTTTATATATATATACATACATGGAGCGTGTGGGCTAGTGGTTAGAGTTGTGGAAAGTGTGTGTGTGTGTGTGTATATGTAGATGTGTGTGCATGTGTGTATGAGTGTGTGTTGCTCTCTTTTTTTTCTTTTTCTTTTTCAACTTCTTTCTACTCTTTCTTTTTCTTCTAAGCTTCACATTTCTTTCTATTCATATATTTTTATCCTTACAAATGAAAAAAAAAGTTCTAACTTTTTTTTTTCTTTGTGAAAATCTAAAAATCAAAAAAAAAGAAAAGAAAAACCCAAAAATATTTCTCGTGAATATCTTAATCTTTTGCTTTGCATAAGTGGTCATCTCATTTTGTCCACTTGACCCCTGACCCAGATGAGGTCAACTTGTCAAAACTGCACTTATGCATGCATGTGTGTGTGTGTGTGTGTGTGTACAGTTAAAATTTTGAATAAATCTTGGAATTAATGTTATAGAAATTGTTATGGTACATTTCTGGTTTTGTGCCAATATAAGCATGACAAACAACTACTTATATATATATATAATATATATTATATATATATATATATATATATATATAATCTTATTATAATGGAGATTGTGGGTTTGTCTGTCTGTAACCGAAACTATATTACTATACAAGTCACAATTCACTTAGTTATTTACATCACATTCTCCATGATTTTATTTTTATTTAAACCTCAATTATTAACAAAATTGTTTTACATCATTAAGACTGTTGACCATATCTACATGCTAATAACATGCAGTTGTATTTATATATACAACAAAATAGCGGTTTACAGTGTGAATGGGAAGGCTAATTTGCATATTGATCTTTAAAATTTGATTTTAATAAATATATGCTTAGTATTATTGATTTCTAATTGTTTGGTTTTATCTTGATGAATATGACCAAAAATCTCTTCAATAAATCTTTTAAAAAATCCATTAACAAGAAGAAATAACTGTAATATTATTCTTTACTTCCTATTTAAACTAAATAGTTAAATTAGGAAAATTTACCAAGGAAAGACGGGAGTAATGGAAAATGATGCAAGAGTTAGTTTCAAAGTTGTTCTATTTTTCAATCATACCCCCTCTGTTCAAAATCTCTTTATTTGCATTCTTATTCAGTTTCATTAGCCTTTCTTATTTAATATGATATTTTATTATATTAAAACTTAAATCTTTGCACCCGGAGGGTGCATATATTTGCTAGTATATATATATATATATATATATATATATATGTATGTGAAAATGAAATGGAAATTAATCCGACAGTGTGAATATGATATATTGAAAAAACAAAGGATGTTTACAAAATGCATGGGCTCATCAGGAGAGAATGTGCAAACCGTTTCGGGGCCTTCCTCTCGACGGTTTAAAAAGCAACACCAGCCCTACCTCACTGGAGGGTGCATATATTTGCTAGTTAGTTTAACATGTGTAATAAGTAATTGAGCCCCCCCCCCTTATGTAAATTTAAAGTTTTGTAAAACTATCTAAACTCCCAAGAGAACTGCAAATGTATTCAAAGTAGAATAAAGCTTACTCAAGTCCGACTGTGTCTGTTCTCTGGTAATTTATGAGGAAGTGCGTCCCGGTCTCCCGCCTCAAAAACTGCTACCCGGTGACTATCAAAATAACAACCCCAGCTCGTCGTAATTCTTGTTTATTTATCGTAATTTGTCGTAATTCTTGTTTAGATATGAAGATGAATATATAGTTTTGAATAGACTGAGATAGATAGATAGATAAACAAACAAAATAATATAGATAGATACGAACAAATGGAGATAGATAGATATTTTCGACAAGTAAATGTATTTGGGGGGGGGGTCGCATCTTTTTTTGTCGTAATTCTTGTTTATTTAAACTAAAAACAAGACATTAAATACTAAGATTTTTTTAAATTCATGTTTGTTTAAAGTAATATAGATAAATATGAACAAATTGAGATAGATGGATAGATAGATATGAAGATGGATAATTTTGAATGGGTCGTTATTTTAATAGTCACCGGGCAGCAACTCTTGAGGCAGGAGACCGGGACGCACTTCCTCATAAATTACCTGTTCTCTTATTACTACATGCTTATGATAAGGAAAAGTACAAAATTTATCCCTTTATTTTTACTGATTAAAAGATACAATTCAATAATTAGAAATTGATTGATTTGTGGAACTCTTCACAGTTCTTCATAAGTAAGTACAAAAAGGATGTGTAACTCTTCAGTTTATCTTAAGCCTGGCAATATCTAAATATCACACAGATTTCATGGTTGAAATTTGAATTGAATGCTTTTTTGAAAATTATTGTTTTGTAATTTATTACTTATTGTAGCTGCGGTACCAGTAACAATAGGAGCACCACGATTATTTGGTGCCAATGTTTGGAAGATAAGTTGGTTAACCATCCACTTAAAAGAGCTTACCAATGTTTATTTTATTGGCGCCATTGTCTTGGATCTTTTTTTCAAGATTATCTTTTGAAGTATTCTTCCTCATCCTCTTTCAATTCCGTTCCAGACTTTTCAGTCATTGTTGGGTGTCTGCGTCATTCCAATTCAAAACACAAACCCTAATTACCAACATTTTTGTTTATTTATTTATTTTTATTTTTTTATTTACTTAACCTATTTTTTATTTATTAAAATTTTTTTTTTTATTCATTTTTATTTACTTTTCATTCATTTATCTATTATTCCTTCATTTTTATTTTTATCTATTTTTTCACTTTATTTATTTTTATTTATTTATTTACTTTATCTAGTTTTTATTTATTTATTTTTTATTTTTATTTACTTTTCATCTTATTTATTCATTTATTTATTTTTATTTTTTATTTATTTTTTATTATTCATATTTTATTTATTTAAAAAAATTTTTTATTCATTTATTTACTTATTATTTTTATTTATTCATTCATATTTTATTTATTTATATTTTATTTTTATTTTCTATTTATTTAATTCATTTATTCACTTTATTTATTTTTATATATTTATTTACTTTATCTTTTTTATTTATTTATTTATTTTTCATTTACGTTTTATTCATTTATTTATTTATTATTCATTCATTTTCATTTTTTATTTATTTTTATTCATTTATTATTTTATTATTTTTATTTTATTTATTCATTTATATTTATTTTTATTTTTATTTACTTGATTTATTTTTTATTTATTTTTTATTTTTTTATTTATTTATTTATTTTTTATTATTTTATTCATTTTTACTTTTATCTATTTTTCATTATTCATAACTATTTATTTTTATTCATTTATTTACTCATATTTATTTAATTTTTTTTCTATCTTCCTCTTTTTTCTCACGATTTTTAACATCTTCTCTGCAATAAGGAAATGGGTTGAACAGAGAAGGGAGTGCATGTTCTTCTTTCATGTTGAAATGTTCATAAAAAAGAACAATCTTGTTCGCTAAAAATCTTTTTCTTTGGAGGCAACTGTAAAAAGACAATAATTTACTAAATTTTTTTTATTTTTCTTCTTCGTATTCAGTGAATGTTGGATGAGTAAATTTATAAAAAGACAGTCATATTTGCTTAAAAAAATTCACACTGCATAATCCAGCACCTTTCCCACGTTTTAATCTGTCAGCTGTTCATGCTCATTTCATGTCATGTCAGAATGATGCTGTTCTGGATAGAAAAATGATACTGCTATGGGTTTATTAAACATTTTTTTTTGTATTCAATAGAGGAAAACAATGTTGAATCTTTAAAATTATAAAAGGACTGTCTTGTTTGCTAAAAAAAAGAATTCCCACAGAATGATCTAGACAGAAGTTGACTTGTTATATAGGGTGTAGCAGAAATACCCTCCCATATTTTAAACTATCATCTCTTCATACTCATTTTATGTTATATCATGTAATATAGTGAAAAATTGAAAAAACACAAGTTCATAAAATGAGTGATGTTTATTTCGCCAATGCTGCAGTGCTTTAATCTGTTTCAGTAGATCTTCATCAGGGCTTTTGTTAATTTGAGGAAAAATAAATTTATCACAGAGAATAAGAAGACTGTGAGAGTCTTTTGCTTTGTCGGTCAATCTATTTAAAAAATGTTGAATGAAAAACGAGCGTTCTTTGGATGTTTGAAATTATGACGAATGCCAAGACAAACGGTTGTGAAGTGACATAGACGCTCGCTTACGTTGTGTGTGTGTGTATGCAAATGTAAATAGACGATTGCTTTCACTGGTTGTGTGATTGTTTATGTGAGTGTGTATGTAAACATGAGTATGTATTAAAATAAAATATATATTTAAATATAAAATATATATTTCATATATGTATATTTCTATATCGCTGTATTGCTCATTAATGTTTGTTCCACTTATATATATATATATATATAATGGAGGCGCGTGGGCTAGTGGTTAGACTTGTGGAAAATGGACTCGTCGATTCGAGTTCAATTCCTAGACGAAGCTGTTGGCATTTCACATAGCGCTAATACCCTTGGGAAAGTTATGAATCTATATATTCTCCCTCCAGCTATGGGTTAAATAGTAGGGCAGACTGGGCCCTTCAGCCTTGGGTAGGTAACCAGTCTAGGAGAGGGATAACTCTGAATTCAAAATTCCCTCCAGCTATGGGCTAAATAGTAGGGCAGACTGGGCCCTTCAGCCTTGGGTAGGTAATGATGCACCAATTCTTTCCTATCGACTGTGCCAAAAAGTGCGGAATGGTCCAACACAAGCCTTCACCACTATAAACAAATCACTGTGTGGATGTTCATTGTATGAACACTCATACGTCGATCGACAGGAGAGTCCACCATATATATATTACACACCAACCCCTCTGCACAAGCAGGATGCGACACAAGGTCAATTTCTTAAGCAGAGTTTAATAGGTTTGAATTCAGTTTTCCTTCTCCTAGACTGGTTACCTAGCCATGGTTAAAGAGCCCAGTTCGCCCTGCTATTTACCCATAGCTGGAGGGAGAATTGGATTCATACCTTTCCCAAGGGTATTAGCGCTATGTGAAATGCAAACAGCTTCGTCCAGGAATTGAACCCGGGTCGACGAGTCCATTTCCCAAGACTTTAACCATTAGACTACGCTCCTCTCTTATAATTGAAGATTTCCAGTCTTCTGGCCATTTTTTTAATATTGAGGTGAAGTCAGTTGTTAAGTCCACCATCCCTAGTACTTTCAGCACTCCATAGTGCCATCCTCAGGGGTAGATGTAATTGAGTTCATTCCTTGATGTTCTTAAACACGCAAACTGGCTGGGGCTTTAGAATACACTGACTGCACCTCTGCAAGAACCCCCCAAGAATCCCGTTAGCCATGGGTGGCAACCCGTGTGGCTTAAGGATGGAATCCTAGTGGATGAACAGTTCATGACATGCAACAGTCCACTTAGACCCTTACTTAGGCTAGACAGTGGGGTCAGAGAGATCCCATCTGATCAATCGGCTGGTCATGTCAAGCCCTAGCACCTATATAATTGTCCCAACCCTATTGCTCTTATGGCAAGCCTTAACCCTTTTTATCATATGGGTGCTAGAAGGCGGTGATTGAGGATCTTCATGTCCCAGGAATGACGTTAAACTCTATCTGATGTGATGTTCCAGTTTTGGAGGTTTGGGGAATGTGGAGCACCCCCTCATCACCATTGCTCCCTGATCCACCCTGACCCGGAGTGGTAGTACCTGTTAGGGTCTCATCTATGGGTTAAATAGAAAAATGTGTTTGAAAAAAATTCATTTTTAATGGAGACTCATTTTTTTTTTATAAAATTTTATTGGCATTAAATGAGCCACTGAGGTTGATATGCCGTAAAATAAAACAAACCTTAAACATGCAAGGTGGTTAACAACCAAGTAGCGGTAAGAGTAAGTAGGAGGAGGAATTATATGAAAAGTTATATTAATAGCGTATATGTTCTGTGCAAAGATTATTTTCTATTTTTATTTTTATTTTTTTAGTTTTTTTTATTTAAAATTTAAAAAAAAAATTTATTTATTTATTCATTTTATTTTTATCTATTTTATTTTTATTTTTTTTTTTCTATTTATTTTTTTATTTTTTTTTTATTTAAGGTTGATGTGAGAAGATAAGAAAAGAAAAATAGGAGATACCCTAGAGGCATAACAAATAAATAAACATATCTCAACCTGAAATAAAATTTATGAATCTAAATCTCTACATTGTTATTAAGAGGTCTATTCAACAAATTCTTGACTTTCTGATATTGATAGATTCTGTTAAAAGAGTTTTGGTAACTGAAGAACTTCTCGGCACTCTTGAACTTTTTCGACCATTTCACTTTCTTTTCTTTTTTTTCTTTTTATAAATGTTCAGTAAATTCACCTTAAGAAATAAGACCATTAAGCGAAAAATGCGTTTGAAGAGTGCTTTATTGTGAATCAAACTATATTATTAAGAATTTGATTGAAAGTGTTATGTTCTTCGTTCTTTCACCACAAGAATTCACCCGCCCTGTCGGCTGGGGCGTTAGAATGCACCGACTGCACCTCTGCAGAGGGGTAAGACTCCCCCAATGGGGCCACCTGTTGGCCGTGGGTGGCGACCCGTGATGCTTAAGGATAGAGCCCAGGTGGATGAGCAGTTCATGACATGCAATACTCCACTTTGGCCCTATCTTGGGCTAGACGGGCGGTCGGAGAGGCCCCCTCCTATCAATCGGCTGGTCACGTCAAGCCCTAGCACCTATATGATTTTCCCAACCCTATTGCCCTTATGGCAAGCCCCAACCCCTTTTTATCATATGGGTGCTAGAAGGCGGTAGCTGTGGGTCTACATGTCCTGGGAATGACGTTAAACTCTATCTGATGGTGAGGTTCCAGTTTTGGAGGTTTGGGGAATGTGGAGCACCCCTTCATCACCATTGCTACCTGGTTCACTCTGACCCGGAGTGGTAGTACCTATTAGGGTCCCATCTATGGGTTAAATAGAAAAATGTATTTATAAAAAAATTGTATTATCCATTAAGAATTGATTTATTTCAAAACTTTATCGGCATTAAATGACCCACTGAGGTTGATATGCCGTAAAACAAAACAAACCAAACCAAACCAAACAAGAATTCACAAAAAGGGCCGGGTTAGCTCAGTCGGTAGAGCGTTCGGCTAGAAACCACAAGGTTGCTAGTTCGATACCGGCCCTCGCCAACTCAGCGTATGAGTAGCACAGAGATCTGTGCGGTAAAGTAAGGAGCTGATGGTAGGTGTGGCGCTCCACCTCAGACGCAAAAACAATCTCCTTCGTCTAGCACTAGTGAAAAGGGGATAGACTCCCTCGCTGATTGGCTGATACCGACTTTAGGCCACCTCGACAACTTTACTTACTTTTATATCTGTTTAAATATCATACTGTTTTTTATTTAAAGTTAAACTGCATCTTGTGGACCTCTTAGGAGTATGGAGTCTTCCTTCGTCACTATTACTCTTAAGTCCACCGTGATCCGGAGTGGTAGTCACTGTTAGAGTCCCATCTATTTTAGGCTGCTCACAGCTACTTTCTTTGTCGTTCTCTCGCCACACAAGAATTCACTAAGAATTTTTTTTTTTTGCTGAAGTGGAGTGCCACACTTACCGTCAGTTCCCCACTTTACTGCACAGTTAATTATTATTCTATGTTACTGTTACCCTTGACCAGGATTGAACCTGCAGCCTATTGGTAACTGTCACTTAGAACTGTCTTAACCCAACACCTTTATCCACTACTCTATGTGTCCAATTTCACTTTCAATTTTTTTTAAAGCTATGTTCAGAAAATTGTCATGCCTTAAAAGAATAAGAGCATTAAGCAAATGATGTATTTGAAAAATATTTTATTGTGAATCAACTATATGATTGAGAATTTGGTTGAAAGTGCTCCTTTCTTTGTTGTTCTCTTGCTAAAAGAATTCGCAGAGATATGAATCTAGTATCTAGTTGGGTTATGTACGTCGGATGGATTACGGACAAATCCCGAAAGACATCCTCAATGGAGAGCTTACGTCTGGTAAAAGACAGATTGGTCGCCCCCAGCTGCGATTCAAGAATGTCTGCAAGAATGATCTCAGGTGGTTTTGGCATTGCCCCTTCCAGCTGGGAAAATTTGGCTCAGGCCCGCCCTCGGTGGCGGCAGCATCTTCATAGAGGACTGTTCATGTCAGAAGTCACTCTGACACAACACCATGAAGCTAAGACGTCCAGAAGCAAACAGCGGTAACAAAGCATCGGAACATCAACATCTTCAGGGACAGCCTTCAAATGCGACATCTGTGGTCGAGAATGTTTTTCAAACATTGGACTTTACAGTCACAGGAGGCGCTGTAACTTCAGGGGTACATAAAAACTTTATCATAGTCTTCAGTTCAGTTTATTTTATAGTAAGAATTTACGAGGAACAAGTTGAAGATTACCCAATTAAGTTCATTTTAAATAATGCGTAAGTACAATTGTATGGTAGGAATTTAGTCACTTAAAGTTCAAGATTACCCACATCTGAACCACCAACACTATGACTGTTGCGAATGAAGAGAAATCTTATCCGTTCCAAGAAATGTTGTTTCATTGCTCAGTCCAATCAATTTCTGCAAAGTCAATTACATGAGACGTTGTTGACCATTGGTCATTTTTAAATGGTCAATAGTGACGCATTTTATTGATTTACCAACACTACTTCTCTGCTGGGATGGTTAGAGGAAGGGGGGATTCTACTTAATGATGACGACAATCTTCTTTTTGTAAAAGTCCAATTACCGTCAAATTGGCAGACAAAGGTGACAAGCAAGCTGTAACTCAAATATGGTTCTTGCATTAGCAGTACAGAATTATGGCAAAACTTTTGACTCATTCAAGTACACACACGTTGTTGGAGAGTTGGTTGGATTTTACGGCATGTCAACTCTTGTTGGGTTATTTTATACCAAAGACCTTTTATGTTATTCATTCTTGATGAGTATTCCCGCCCTGTCGGCTGGGGCATTAAAATGCACTGACTGCACCTCTGCAAAGGGGTAAGACTCCCTCAATGGGGCGACCTGTTGGCCCTGGGTGGCGACCCGTAATGCTTAAGGATAGAGCGCAGGTGGATGAGCAGTTCATGACATGCAATACTCCACTTTGGCCCTATCTTGGGCTAGTCGGGCGGTCGGAGAGACCCCCTCCAATCAATCGGCTGGTCACGTCAAGCCCTAGCACCTATATGATTTTCCCAACCCTATTGCCCTTATGGCAAGCCCCAACACCTTTTTATCATATGGATGCTAGAAGGCGGTGTCTGAGGGTCTACATGTCCTCGGAATGACATTAAACTCTATCTGATGGTGAGGTTCCAGTTTTGGAGGTTTGGGGAATGTGGAGCACCCCTTCATCACCATTGCTCCCTGGTCCACTCTGACCCGGAGTGGTAGTACCTGTTAGGGTCCCATCTATGGGTTAAATAGAAAAATGTATTTATAAAAAAATTATATTATCCATTAAGAATTGATTTATTTCAAAACTTTATCGGCATTAAATGACCCACTGAGGTTGATATGCCGTAAAACAAAACAAAACCAAACCAAACTTGATGAGTATTCAAAACTTTTTTTTATTTAAACAGAATTTTTTAAACAATTTTTAAAAATTCATTTTTGATCTATTTAACCCATAAATGGGACGCTAACACGTACTACCACTCCACCAGGTTATTTATAAAACACCATAACACAGATTTGAACATTTTTTTTTCTTTGATTAGATAAAGACTTGATATAGATTAAGAGAAATCTTATCAGTTTGAAGAGATAGTGTTTCATAGTTCGGTCCAATCAATTTCTGCAAAGTCAATTACAGGAGATGTGGTTGACCGTTGGTCATTTTTAAATGGTCAATAGTGGTGCATTTTATTGATTTCCCAGCAATACTTCTCTGCTGGGATGGTTCTCCAGGAGTCAAGAAGTTAGAGGGGGCAGCCACCGGACTTGTGTTGTTAATTAACGGTATGATCCCAGGGGGCTATCACCCCAGGCAACATCTGCCCCCTTGATTTAAAGGGGCAGAGCTGGGTGATTGTCCCTATTGGGGTCTAACTGGTGATGGGGGTATTATGTTGAAAGATACAAAACCCCCCAATGAACCAGTAATAACATAAGTGACAATACCACCCACTGCTGTTAAATAGTACAGGCTTATCTCAAACAATCAGGCTTTCAAAATTACTAAGGGCACAGATTTGGACCCACCCCACCTTTTAAAATTTTTTTTTTTAGATTAGATAAAGACTGATGCCAATCAATATAAATCTTATCAGTTCGAAGAGATGTTATTTCAGTGCTCAGTCCAATTACATGACACGTTGTTGACCATTGGTCATTTTTAAATGGTCAATAGTGGTGCATTTTATTGATTTCCCAGCAATACTTCTCTGCTGGGATTGTTCCCTAGGAATCGAGAATTTAGAGGGGGTAGGGGTTCAGTGGCTTCAGCCCCCCGGACTTGTGCTGTTAATTAACGGCATGAGCCCAGTGGGCTATCTCCCCAGGAAACATCTTCCCCCTTGATTTAAAGGGACAGGGCTGGGTTTATTGCCCAGTGCCTGAGGCGCCCTCCTTGAGTTGAAATGCTGATGGGACTGACGCATTTTTTTGCACCCGCCATCCCATGAGCTTCGGCTCGTGGGTGGTCCCACATGAAAAGATCTTGTGTCACACCTGCATACTGTATTCAGCTCTGTTACAAGTTGAATGCAAAACTAACTCTAGAGTGTTGGTGGGTGGTTTATATACAGCTTTGGGTTATTCCATTATGAACTCTGGCAAGTTCACTTCTTAGGTTTTGATTGGCTGATGGTTTTTAGGGTGAATAAAGATATGGATAAGTACCCACTCTCTAGCCATCAGTCTGTACTATGCCAGCAGCATGCAAGGACTGTATTTAAGTTACAGCTTGCATGTTGTTCTTGTCTGCTAACTCGACGGTAGTTAGAATCCCACTGCGACGGTTAGTATTGTATTGTTTCTATGATATCTGGGGGATAACTTCTACACATACGTGGGATGTGGAGTAAAAATAAAGAGGGGGGCATTGTTGACCCCTAAATCTTGTCCGTAATCTTCTTTTGGTTTCTTTGTTTTAATGGCACTAGCAAATATATGCACCCTACGGGTGCAAGTATTTTAGTTAAATTTTATAATAAAATATGATATTAAATTAGAAAGGCTAATGAAACTGAATAAGAATGCAGATAAAAAGATTTTGAACAGAGGGGGTATGATTGAAAAATAGAACAACTTTGAAACTAACTCTTCCATCATTTTCCGTTATTCCCGTCTTTCATTGGTAAATTTTCCTAATTAAACTGTTTAGGAAGTAAAGAATAATATTACAGTTATTTCTTCTTGTTAATGGATTTCGTTTAAGATTTATTGAAGAGATTTTTGCTCATATTCAATAAGATAAAACCAAACAATTAGAAATCAATAATACTAAGCATATATTTATCAAAATCAATTTTTTAAGATCAATATGCAAATTAGTCTTCCCATTCATACTGTAAACCTTTATTTTGTTGTATATATACATACAATTGCATGTTATTAGTATGTAGATATGGTCAACAGTGTAAGTAATGTAAAACAATTTTATTAATAATTAAGGTTTAAATAAAAATAAAATCATGGAGAATATGATGTAAATAACTAAAGGAATTGTGACTTGTATAGTAATATAGTTTCGGTTACAGACAGACAAACCCACAATCTCCATTATAATGAGATATCAACCTGGTGAGGCAAGAATAAAAAAAACACTGGGATGCATGGATTTTACTGCATCCTTTTAGATTTCTGTGCATCAGGGATGCAGGACGTGTACCTATCAGCATCTCTGCTACTGGGTTAGTTTGGACCATAGAGTAATGGCAATGAAGGGGTACTCCACATTCCCCAGAGCTCCAGAATTGGAACCTCATCATGCAGGATGCAGTACATACAGGAGTCTGGTATTTATCCAAAGGTAATGTGGTGCATACTGTGATGCACAAAAATCTAAAAGGACACAGTAAAATCATATCCATGGGTCCCAGTGTTTTTCTTTTTTTCTTCCCTCACCATTTCAAGCGAACTGTAAATACATTTCAGTAGTTTCTTAGAAATGAATTAGATAGGATAGGCTACAAGGTAGGAGTTAGATGGCTTTAGTTATTTCTCCAGATCATAAATAAAAACCCTACAATCTATTAAGAAACTTGGTGGGTGGCCCACATTAGCATGTCCAGAGAAGAACGTCACTTATGAGCTCATTCTTGCTTCTCTAACAGTGTCCAGCATGCCTTGTCCGTCTAATTCGGATGGTTTGTGAGATGGGGGGCAAGTGACCGTACAGCAGCTGCTTCCTTGTGTGGTGTTGTTTCCACAACTTGTTCAAGACTGCATGCAGCATTCTTGTGCAGCTCCCATCTAGCTTATTCTCAAGATGCTTCATTAGGGTCCAAGTGGTGCAGCCATACAGCAGCACTGATATAACCACAGCCTGGAAGAATTGTCGCTTCAGCTTGTCAGGGAGATCAGACCTCCATATGACTGATAATTTGTTTGTGGCCGACCATGCCTTTGCTACTCTCCTTAGTATACAATTATTCCACTATTCTCCATCAACGAAGTTAAGCAGCGATACTTAGATGGAAGACTCAACACTCTCCAAAGCTCCAGAATTGGAACCTTACCCATTAGATGTAGGAGGCTGGTCTTTATCCAAAAGTGATGCGGTGCATATTGTAAAATTGCAAGCGCCTTTGCGGATCTCCGTCAAAGGATCCAAACAAGTGCTTCTCCTTATTCGGCCAAAGATGCAATTATTGAGAAAAATCTCCGAGAATTAAGGGAAAGGATGTTATTTCTCATAAGGATGGACGTTTCCGTGGTGACTAAGCAAAAATTGTCACATCTTGTCATCGGAAGTTTTCATTCACAAGATATGGCATCTCCAGATTTCCATTCCCTTAATGAAAAAAAAAAGTAATTTTCCGGAAACCTGCAAAAGACGTGTTGACGACCGGTTATTTTTCCGAGGATGATGACAAGTTCCAACCAGATGGAATTATGAATTTGATTTGAAAGATTGCAGAAGATAGGGAAATAAAACGGTTGATTCAATGACGAAAAATAAAATGGCTAAACTTGCAAATCGGTCGGAAAATTAGGGTGACCCAGAAAAAACAGAACCCATAAATACTCATAAGATACAAACAGCATTTGAGTATTCTCGAAGCTGTTTGTATCTTATTCCATCGTCCTGCCCTGTGTAGACAGAGACCTAGACACTCCTTATACCTATTGGGAGATATTTACAATCCTCGTGTGACTTGAGGGGTTTACAAAGGAAAAAAAAGACTTTCCCCCCATATTTTATTCTTGTAATAAAACATTGTTTTATTTCTCCATCTCTTATTTTCGTATGACCTCCCAACATACATATGATTCCACTACTCGAAATACTCTCTCTCTTTCTCTCTCTCTCTCTCTCTCTCTTTATATATATATATATATATATATATATATATATTATTATAATGGAGATTGTGGGTTTGTCTGCCTGTAACCGAAACTATATTACTATTCAAGTCACAATTCCCTTTGTTATTTACATCACATTCTCCATGATTTTATTTTTTATTTAAACCTCAATTATTAATAAAATTGCTTTACATCATTAAGACTGTTGACCATATCTACATACTAATAACATGCAATTGTATTTATATATACAACAAAATAGCGGTTTACAGTTTGAACGAGAAGGCTAATTTGCATATTGATATTTAAAATTTTATTTTAATAAATATGTGCTTGGTATTATTGATTTCTAATTGTTTGGTTTTATCTTAAGAAATATAAACAAAAATCTCGTGGATAAATCTTAAAAGAAATTTATTTACAAGAAGAAATAACTGTAATATTATCGTTTACTCCCTATTTTAACTAAATAGTTAAATTAGGAAAAGTTACCAATGAAAGAGGGAGTAATGGAAAATGATGGAATAGTTAGTTTCAAAGCTGTTCTATTTTTCGATTATACCCCCTCTGTTGCAGATGTTTTTATCTGCATTCTTAGTCAGTTTCATTAGCCTTTCTAATTTAATATGATATTTTATTATATCAAAACTTAAATACTTGCACCCGGAGGGTGCATATATTTGCTAGTATATATAATGGACTCATTGTCCCAAGTTCAAATCCTCAACAAGACTGTTTCATATAGCACAAATACCACTAGGAAAGGTATGAATCCATATATTCGCCAGCTATGAGTAAATAGTAGGACAGACCCAGCTCTTGGATAGGTAACCGGTCTAGGAGAAGGAAAACTCTGAATTTGAAAAGCCTGAGGTTAGTCACTGATTGGGTTTGTGGCATTCCTTGTGCACCAATTCTTTCCTATCGACTGTACCAAAAAGTATGGATGGTCCAACACAAGCCTTCACCACTATAAACAAAACACTGTGTGGGTTGTTCATTGGATTAGCTCATGTCATCTTAGGAACCCTCATGCCTCAAAATAGATGAGAGTACATTTGAATTTCATTATAATACTAGCAGGACCTGTGGATATACCACAGTATGATAATTTAATTAATACAACGTTTGATATGTTTACTTAAGAGCTATTGCCAAATAGTTCAATACTAGCAGGACCTGTGAATATACCACAGTATGATGATTTAATTATCACAACGTTTGATATGTTTACTTAAGAGCTATTGCTAAATAGTTCAATACTAGCAGGACCTGTGGATATACCACAGTATGATAATTTAATTATTACAACGTTTGATATGTTTATTTAAGAGCTATTGCTAAATAGTTCAATACTAGCAGGACCTGTGGATATACCACAGTATGATAATTTAATCATTACGTTTGATATGTTTGCTTAAGAGCTATTGCTAAATAGTTGAATATTAGCAGGACCTGTGAATATAACACAGTATGATGATTTAATTATTACAACATTTGATATGTTTACTTAAGAGCTATTGCTAAATATTTCAATACTAGCAGGACCTGTGGATATACCACAGTATGCTGATTTAATTATTATGTTTGATATGTTTACTTAAGAGCTACTGCCAAATAGTTCAATACTAGCAGGACCTGTGGATATACCACAATAGGATTAATAGCTACTTAAGAGCTATTGCAAAATAGTTTAATATGTAAAAAGTATAATGATATTGATTTAACTCTCTCCCACTCTTTTTTTCTTTCTTTCTTTCTTTCATTCTTTTCCTCTTTTCATTATGTTGGTAGTACCCGTTGGGGTCCCATCTATGGGTTAAAAAGAAAAAAATGAGTTTAGATAAAAAGTAAAGAATTCGCATCAAGAATAAATAAAACAAAATGTCTTCAACATAAGATAACCCAACAAGGGTTGATGTGCCGTAAAATCCAACCAACCAGCCAATAACCTGCATGTACTTGTGCGAGTCAAAAGTTTTGCAATATTTTGGTAACATGAGAGTCAAATTCAGCAACTCTGGATAATTTTGCTGATGTCATGAAGGTGTCAATCCACACTGAAGTGCGAGATATCAAGCTCGCCTGATACTCTCTGAGTGCGCTTTTATGGCTGGGAGCACGGACTTAGAAGCCAAATTTTCAGGCCTACTTCATCTTGAGTGATTTTATATCATGAGTTCAAAATCGCTCAAGAAATGTATCTTGTATGTGAAATTAACATGTCTGTTTAGCTATGGTTTTTGAATATCCATCAAGAATGAATAAAACAAAATGTCTTCAGCATAAAATAACCCAACAAGGGTTGACGTGCCGCAAAATCCAAACAACCTAAATAACGAAGCAAGTGCACTTGTCGGTTTTTACAAATAAAGCGTAATCCGAAAACCCAGAGGTGTTAGTCCTGAATCGTACACCGGATCCCTCGGATATGCTCCTCTGACCTTGAACCCCGAAACTTCTGGCCACTTTAAAGAAGTGGGTTATCTCTATGTCACTTCGGTTGGTGGCTAGGGTTACGAACATGGCATTCCTTTTCATTTCCTGTTTCAAATTGGAAAAGTCCGCCCTGTCAATCGGGTTTAAAATACAACTGCTTCCTCTGTAGATGGATAAGACCCCCCCCCCCTCTTGTCAGGGGTAGCCTTGGTATGACACTGAACTGCATTTGGTGGTGAGGCTCTAGTTCCGGGGACTGTGGAGTATCACTTTATTGACATTACTACTCCCAGGTCCACTAACCCTGAGTGGTAGTACCTGTTAGCGTCCCATCTATAGGTTAAACAGATTTGATTGCACCTGAACAAATAATAACTGTACTCAATAAATGGACTCTCTCTCTGATTTTGACACACGAGGGTTCATCCAATAAACAACCTGCACAGTGGTTTTGTTTGTAGTGGTGAAGGCTTGTGTTGGACCATACTGTGGAGTATCCCTCTATTGCCATTACTCCCAGGTCCACTGGTAGTAACTGCTAGGGTCCCATCTATGCCGTAAATAAAAAAAAAAAAAAAAACAAACTTGGCCTTTTTATTAAAGTTGGTGGACTGGCTTATTGTCAGCATCAATGAAGGAGTCTATCCCCTTTTCACTAGCGCTAGACCAAGGAGATTGAACCTGGATAAGACCCCCCTTGTCACTCATAGGGGTAGCCTTGGTATGACACTAAACTGCATTTGGTGGTGAGGCTCTAATTCCGGGGACTGTGGAGTATCCCTTTATTGCCATTACTCCCAGGTCCACTCTAGAGTGGTAGTAACTGCTAGGATCCCATCTATACCGTAAAATTAAAAAAAACGAACCAAACCAAACTTGGCCTTTTTATTAAAGTTTGCGGACTGGCCTATTGTCAGCATCAGTGAGGGCGTCTATCCCCTTTTCACTAGCGCTAGACCTCGGAGATTGTTTTTGGCATCTGAAGTGGAACACCACACCTACCATCAGCTCCTCCACTTTCTGCACAGATCCAAATTTTTACTACTTATGCACAGAGTTGGCAATGGCTGGTATTGAACCTGAAACCTTGTGATTCCTAGGCAGACACTTTACCAACTGATCTAAAACTGACCTAATTCATAATCTTTATGAATAAATGATTATTTTGTTGATATCTTTTATAATCAAATTGCTTTGTTATTCAAATAAAATTATTTTCTGCCCGAAACTGGAAAAGGCCTTGGCCCCTTTTTTTTTTTTTTTTTTTTTTTTCATCTTTTAAAAAAAAAATATTCATTTTATTATTTTTTTTCCTAACTCCTTTTGTTGTAATGGGAAGTAAGCAAAGATTAGAATTAAAAAATTTTTTTTTTTACTTATGAATTAACAAATCAAAAATTTAATTTCTGAGATTGAAAAGATCCTTAGTTTTAAGAACAACATTTTTTTTTTAAAAGTTATTTTCTGCCCTGAAACTGGTAAGGACCTTGGCAATTTTTAAAAAATGTTTCCTTTTTTTCAATTTTTAAAAAATTTCTCAATTTATCTTCTTTTTTTTTTCTAACTCCATGTGAAATGAGAATCAAGCAAATTAAACTTTCTTTTTTTTTTACTTATAATTTAACAAATCAAAAATTTAATTTCTGAGATTTAAAAAAATTGTTGTTCTTAAAACTAAAGATCGTTTCAAAGTTATTTTCTGCCCTGAAACTGATAAAGGCCTTGCACCCCCATTTTTTTAAACACAGCATTGTGAACTATTGTTCCCCAAAATGAAGGATGCCAAGAATACACTGCATTTACAAATATCAGATCATCACTTATCAGATCTGCTCCCTCTGACAACCTCTTCATTTAACCATGTTATTACATATTTTTTTTCATTGGAAACAACATCAGATATCTCATTAATAAGTAAAGTAAAATCGTCAGGTTGGCCTAAAGTTATTTTCTGCCCTGAAACTGGTAATGACCTTGGTCCTTTTTTTTTTCTTTTTTTTTTTTTTTTTTTTCAATTTAAATTTTTCTTTATTTTTATACATTTTTTTTTCTAACTCTATGTGCAATGATTAGATTTTTTTTTAATTTTTTCTTCTTTATAGTTTAACAAATCAAAAATTGAATTTCTGAGATTTTTTTTTTTAAAGTAATTTTTTCTAAAATTAAGGATCTTTTTAAAGTTATTTCCTGTCCCGAAATATATATATATATGTATTGAAACCATTAATTGATTAAACAATGTGTTATGGATGTTCCTTTCAAACTTGATAAGTAACGGAAACTCACCATAAAGCGAGCGTTGCAAAACCGATGAGAAGTTTAATTCCATGATTCTTTTGTTTTATTTGTTTTTGATATGTTGTGTATTTGATTTTGGGATCATCAGGAGAGAATGTGCACTGTTTCAGGGCCTTCCTCTCAACGGTTTTATTTGCACACCGGATCCCCCTCACTGATGTGAGGTCCCACGGAATATATAATTATAATTTATAATTAACAAATCAAAAATTTAATTTCTGAGATTTAAAAAAAATGTTGTTCCCAAAACTTAAGATCGTTTCAAAGTTATTTCTGCCTTGAACCTGGTAAAGACCTAGGTTCTTTTTTTTTTTTTTTTTTTTTTTTTTTTTTCAATTCAAATTTTTTTTTATTTTTATATTTTTTTTAACTCTATGTGCAATGATTAGATTTTTTTTGATTTTCTTCTTTATAATTTAACAAATCAAAAATTGAATTTCAGAGATTTTTTTTTTAAGTAATTTTTTCTAAAATTAAGGATCTTTCTAAAATTAAGGATCTTTTTAAAGTTATTTTCTGCCCTGAAACTGGTAAAGACCTTGGCCATCTTTTAAAAAAATGTTTCATTTTTTCAATCTTTAAAAAGTTTTTTAATTTATCTTTTTTTTTTATCTAACTCCATGTGAAATGGGAATCAAGACAAATCAAATTTTTCTGAGATTAAAAAGATTCTTAGTTTTAGAAACAACATTTTTTTAAAAGTTATTTCCTGTCCCATATATATATATATATATATATATATATATTGAAACCATTGATTGATTAATAAATAAAAGATCGTTTCAAAGTTATTTCTGCCCTGAAACTTTTTTTTTGCAATTTAAATTTTTATTTATTTTTATACATTTTTTTTCTAACTCTATGTGGAATGATTAGATTTTTTTGATTTTCTTTCTTCTTTATAATTTAACAAATCAAAAATTGAATTTCAGAGATTTTTTTTTAAAGTAATTTTTTCTAAAATTAAGGATCTTTTTAAAGTTATTTTCTGCCCAGTAACCATGGCCATTTTTTTTAAATGTTTCATTTTTTCAATCTTTAAAAAGTTTTTTAATTTATCTTTTTTTTTATCTAACTCCATGTGAAATGAGAATCAAGCAATGATTAGACTTTTTTTTTTTTACTTATAATTTGGCAAATCAACATTTTTCTGAGATTTAAAAAAAAATGTTGTTTCTAAAACAAAGAATCTTTTTAAAGTTATTTCCTGTCCTGAGTATATATATATATATATATATATTTTACTTATAATTTAGCAAATCAAGAATTGAATTTCTGAGATTTAAAATAAAAGATCGTTTCAAAGTTATTTCTGCTTTGAAACTTTTTTTTTGCAATATAAATTTTTATTTATTTTTATACATTTTTTTTTCTAACTCTATGTGCAATGATTAGATTTTTTTGATTTTTTTCTTCTTTATAATTTAACAAATCAAAAATTGAATTTCTGAGATTTTTTTAAAAAAGTAATTTTTTTTCTAAAATTAAGGATCTTTTTAAAGTTATTTTCTACCCTGTAACTGGTAAAGACCTTGGTCCTTTTTTTTATTTAATTTATATTTTATTTTAATTTTTTTCTAAGATCATAACTCCATTGGAAAATAAACAATTGTGAGATTCTTTTTTCCCTTCATTTTTATAAAAAAAATCTTTTCTTATATTCATTTATTTTATTTATTCATTTTTTTCTTCTTCTAAGATCTCAACCCTATGCATAAAGAGAAGAAAGAAATGAGGAGATTTTAAAAAAGAAAATTTTTACTGTATAATTTAACAAATTTCTGAGATTTTTAAAAGAAAAAAATTATTTTCAAGTAAAAACAAAAAAGTAAAGTTGTTGACATGCCGTAAAATACAACAAACCAAACATCATGTTTCACAAACTAGATTACCCTTCCTATTGTGGTGCATGCAACAGTGTATATATATATATATATATATATATATATATATATATATATATATCTTATTATAATGGAGATTGTGGGTTTGTATGTCTGTAACCGAAACTATGTTACTACTCATAGTCACAATTCCCTTTGTTATTTACATCACATTCTCCATGATTTTATTTTTATTTAAACCTCAATTATTAATAAAATTGCTTTACATCATTAAGACTGTTGACCATATCTACATACAAATAACATGCAATTGTATTTATATATACAACAAAATAGCGGTTTACAGTGTGAATTGGAAGGCTAATTTGCATATTGATCTTAAAAATTTGATTTTAATAAATATGTGCTTAGTATTATTGATTTCTTATTGTTTGGTTTTATCTTAATGAATATCAGCAAAAATCTCGGGGATAAATCTTAAAAGAAATCCATTAACAAAAAGAAATAACTGTAATATTATTCTTTACTTCCTATTTTGACTAAATAGTTAAATTAGGAAAATTTACCAATGAAAGACGGGAGTAATGGAAAATGATGGAAGAGTTAGTTTCAAAGTTGTTCTATTTTTCAATCATACCCCCTCTGTTCCAAATCTTTTTATCTGAATACTTATTCAGTTTCATTAGCCTTTCTAATTTAATATGATATTTTATCACTTTAAAACTTAAATACTTGCACCCGGAGGGTGCATATATTTGCTAGTTATTATAAAATGGGTACAAGAGATAACCTACTCGTGTTTCACCATAAGGATCTTCAGGGTTAAATCCACTGAATTAATCGAGATACCGATTAATTGCGGTCGATTACACATGTGAGTAATCGACTGCAATTATTCGGTATCTCGATTACCCATTTTATAATAAATTTGCTCTACTTATGTATTGAGCACTTTGTATTTGTTATATCGCTGACTTACCCCCTGAATTCTGCACTACCTAACCATCGTGACCATATTCACTTTTTCCTTTATATATATATATATATACACGTGAGCAGGATGTGACACAAGGTAAATTTCTTTAGCAAAGTTTAATGTTTGAATTCAAAATTTTCCTTCTCTTTAACTGGTTACCTAGCCAAGGTTAAACAGCCCAGTCTTCCATACTATTTATCCATAGCTGGAGGGAGAGTAGTTGGATCATACCTTTCCTAAGTGTACTAGTGCAATGTGAAATACAAACAGCCTCATCCAGAATATGAACTTGGGTTTACAAGTCCATTTCCTACAACACGACATGTGTCTACACAACAGTATATATATATATATATATATTGGTAATCTTCAACTTGTTCCTCGTAAATTCCTACTATGAGTAAAACTGAACCCTCATTTTATGTCCGTGTTTTTGCAATAAATGTTTGCAATATGTTTGCAATAAATGTTTTTAAATAAAGAAAATATATTCAGTATTGTAAAATAAGGGGTGCAAGAAAAATAAAACATTTATTGCAAAAACCTGGACATAAAATGAGGCTTCAGTTTATTTTATGGTAGGAATTTACGAGGAACAAGTTAAGGATTACATATATATATATATATATATATGCTGGAGCCTTAGTGAAAAATAGCAGTTGACTCTAGTTGTCTATGCTATTCAAACATCTTCGTTCCTGTTAATGTCAAATGCCCCAGCTCTGAAATGAAGAAAAACTGTTGGATTATAAGTTGCTCTTTAATCACTTTAATTGTCATGCAATACGCTCTTTACTACATACCCGAAATCAGCAGCAACCATGTAAATATTCAAAAAGTTGATTTCTGAAGGTTATTTGAATCTTGTAACCGACTTTTTGGTTAGTTAATTTTTTGTTCGATAATGACTTTTTTTTTTTTTTATTATTATTTTGGATTTGAAAGGTTCACTTCCCCAAAGTTCTACTTGAGTTTTGACATCGAACTTTCGTTATTGGCTCTCTTTCTTTCCGCAATTAGCGTTCGTCATTTTCTCCTTAGGATTTTCATCTGCATCTTTGTCTGCCTTCTCTCCATCATCATCCGTGTCAGACACTGAGTGAGGATTTCATTCCTCGTGCGGATCTTCTATCACGAAAATAAAATCAATAAATTTGAGAAACTGAAACTCCTTGACAGGTAGCGCTGTAGTCTCGTTTTTGAGATTTCTCGTTAACCTGCTCAGTGCAAAAATATTAGAGACATACCTGTATCTTTTAAATTAATTTCTTGGTGCTAAAAATGGACTCTCTCGTCGATTTCGACGCATGAGGGTTCATCCAATGAACAACCTGCATAGTGTTTTGTTTATAGTGGTGAAGGCTTGTGTTGTTATCTATACATATAAAAGGGCAGTTGTGTGTATGTATGTCCATATGTAATCTATACAATGTATGTCCGAATGGAATCTATACATATATAAAGGGCAGTTGTGTGTATGTATGTCCGAATGTAATCTATACATAAGGGCAGTTGTGTGTATGTATGTCCGAATGTAATCTATGCATACATACACACAACTGCCCTTTATGTATGTCCAAATGTAATCTATATACATATATAAAGGGCAGTTGTATGTATGTCCGAATGTAATCTATACATATATAAAGGGCAGTTGTGTGTATGTCCAATGTAATCTATACATATATAAAGGGCAGTTGTGTGTATGTATGTCCGAATGTAATCTATACATATATAAGGGCAGTTGTGTGTATGTATGTCCAATGTAATCTATACATATATAAAGGCCAGTTGTGTGTATGTATGTCCATATGTAATCTATACATATATAAAGGGCAGTTGTGTGTATGTCCATATGTAATCTATGCATATATACAGTTATGTATGAAGTAATCTATACATATAACTTCAAAAATGAAACAATTAAAGTATTTACAAAAGGGCTTGGTTTTTGAGCAAAAATAATAGAGATTTGATTTATATTCGTGAAGATAATTAAAAAAATAAAATTTAAATGATAACAGGTTGGATTTTTTTTTCATTTAATATTTTAGATAGTAGACATTAACATTTCTTTTCAGAGTAGCTGGACCAATGCAAGGTCTATTTTTTTACTTAGGGATTTAAATGGGGCATCCCACAAGGATTTGTATCACAATTCAGTAATATTGGATCTGCGGGACTAATTAAAAAAAAAAAAACCTCTACCCAGGCGATGCCAGGTAGCCGCTGCTAGTAGTAAATAAGTGAAAGCATCTAGCGGGAGGTACCAATTCTGGAGCTCTGGAGAGTACCCCTTAACTGCCATTACTCCCAGGTCCACTGACCCAGACTGGTATTACCTGTTAGTGTCCCATCTATAGGTTAAACAAATCTGATTGAACCTGAACAAAGAACAACTGTACTCAACAAATGGACTCTCTCGTCAATTTTGATGCATGAAGGTTCATCCAATGAACAACCTGCACAGTGGTTCTGTTTATAGTGGTGAAGGCTTGTGTTGGACCATTCCACACTTTTTGGCATGATCGATAGGAAAGAATTGGTGCACAACGAATGCCACAAACCCAATAAACAACTGACCTCAGGTTTTTAAAATTCAGAGTTGTCCTTCTCTTAGACTGGTTATCTAACCAAGGTTAAAGAGCCCAATCTGCCTTACTATTTTACCCACAGCTGGAGGGAGAATATATGGATTCATACCTTTCCCAAGGGTATTAGCGCTATGTGAAATGCAATTTCTTGTCATAATCAGGAACCTTCTTGTCGTAATCGGGAGCCATCACAGAACTTTGAACCTAACCCTCTATTCTGTCAACGGGGGGTATCCTGTTCTCATTCCGCTAACTATAGCTGGGGAAGGGGTGTTAAGCTGTGTTAATTATTATTCTATGTTACTGCTGCCTTTGATCAGGATTGAACCTGCAATCTAGAGATAACTGTCACTTAGAACTGTCTTAACCTAACTATCCACTAGGCCATGTGTCCAATTGGAGAGAAGGTTCCCAAGTCCGACAAGAAATACCTGAAGAAGGCCAGAGGGCATATCAGCCGAAACGTTGTACAGTATATTATACAGTATAGCACATATATGATAAAAGTGTTAGGGCTTGCCATAAGGTTTTGGGACAATCATGTAGGTGCTAGGGCTTGATGTTATCAGAGGGAGCCTCTCCAACTGCCCATCTAGCCCTAGTAAGGGCCAAAGTGGAGTGTTGCATGTCATGGACTGCTCAGACACCTGGGTTCCATCTTTAAGCATTACATGTCACCACTCACTTTCAACCAACAGGTGGTCCCATTGGGGGAGTCTTACCCCTCTGCAATGGTGCAGCCAACAGAGTGGGGAGAAACCTGGGAAACTCTGGTGGAATTTAACAAATGAAGAATTATTGATTAATTTTTATTTTATTTAGTGAAATAGATCACTAAAATTCAGAGTTTTCCTTCTCCTAGACTGGTTGCCTAACCAAGGTTAAAGAGCCCAGTCTGCCCTACTATTTATAGATCACTAATTAGAACTGAGCTTATTCTAGTAGTGACCACCCCAAGTAGAGTTTAAGAGGTTTGAATTTAGAGTTTTCCTTCTCCTAGACTGGTTGCCTAACCAAGATTAAATAGCCCAATCTGCCTTACTATTTACCCATAGCTGGAGGGAGAGTAGTTGGATTCATACCTTTCCCAAGGGTATTAGCACTATGTGAAATGCAAACAGCCTTGTCCAGGATTTGAACTCGGGTTGATGAGTCCATTTCCTACGAGTCTATTTCCATTTGACCACGTGCCTCCAATGAAGAAAAGATTAATCACTCTGTTAAAATTCTCTCTATAGTACGCCCCCCCCCCCCGCCTTTATTATTTTCAAAATGACAAAAGGAGTTTTAAGTAATCAATAATTTAACAGGTTTGAATTCAGAGTTTTCCTTCTCCTAGACTGGTTGCCTAACTAAGGTCATTTCTTTTCTGTTTACACCACATGCATATACACAAAACACTTTCTCGTAAATAATACAAGGAAGTGTGTGTGTGTGTGTGTGTATGTATATCTTATTATAATGGAGATTGTGGGTTTTTATGTCTGTAACCGAAAACTCTATTACTATACAAGTCACAATTCCCTTAGTTATTTACGTCACATTCTACATGATTTTATTTCTTATTTAAACCTCAATTATTAATAAAATTGTTTTACATTACTTACACTGTTGACCATATCTACATACTAATAACATGCAATAGAGGTTGACAGTGTGAATGGGAAGGCTAATTTGCATTTTGATCTTAAAAAATTGATTTTAATAAATATATACTTAGTATTATTGATTTCTAACTGTTTGGTTTTATTTTAATGAATATAAGCAAAAATCTCTTCAATAAATCTTAAAAAAATCCATTAACAAGAAGAAATAACTGTAATATTATTCTTTACTTCCTATTTTAACTAAACAGTTTAATTAGGAAAATTTACCAATGAAAGACGGGAGTAACGGAAAATGATGGAAGAGTTAGTTTCAAAGTTGTTCTATTTTTCAATCATACCCCTCTGTTCAAAATCTTTTTATCTACATTCTTATTCAGTTTCATTAGCCTTTCTAATTTAATATGATATTTTATTATAAAATTTAACTAAAATACTTGCACCCGGAGGGTGCATATATTTGCTAGTATATATAATGGTGTTGTCTCAGAGTCTCCATATGCTTCTGGTAAGATATATATATTTGAGAATATTTTGGTATATATATACTGTTTGCTGGAGGTACAAATCTCAGGTTTGGGCATTTGTATGAAGCATTCAAGAAAGAAATATCAGAAACTCGGATTCACTTCCATCTCTTCACATATATATATATATATATATATATATATATATATGTTTGTGTACACGTGTGTGTGTGTGTGTGTGTTGTGTGTATACATCTATATATATATGTTGTGTACCATGTTTGTGTGCGTGTGTGTGTATATATATATTTATGTGTATGTATATACATCTATATATGTTTGTGTACACATGTTTGTGTGCGTGTATATATATATATAGCGTATGTATATATATTATATATATATATATATATACATGTGTGTATATATATATATATATACATATATATATATTATATATATATATACATATAAATATATATATATATTCATGTGTGTATATATATATATATATATATATCATATAAATATATATATATATTCATGTGTGTATATATAATATATATATATATATATCATATAAATATATTATATATTCATGTGTGTATATATATATATATATATTATATACATATAAATATATATATATATTCATGTGTGTATATATTATATATATATATATATATATACATATATATATATGTTGTATATATATATATATATATATATACATATAAATATATTATATATTCATGTGTGTATATATATATATATGTGTGTATATATATATCATGTGTGTATATATACGTGTGTATATATATATATCGTGTGTATATATATCATATAAATATATATATATATTCATGTGTGTATATATATATATATATATATGTGTGTGTGTGCATCATGTGTGTATATATCATGTGTTATATAGTGTGTATATATATATAGTGTGTATATATATATACATATACATATAAATATATATGTGTGTATGTGCATATAAATATATATATATATTCATGTGTGTATATATATATGTGTGTGTATATATATCGTATAGTTATATATATATACATATAAATATGTTTGAGTATACATGTTTGTGAGTATATTATATTGTATGTATATATGCATATATATATATATATATTTATAATGTGTGTATAAATTCATGTATGAAAACGTGTTTTCTCTAAAGAAAATCCCCATCAAAGAAAATGATTCATTTTTTTTTTTTTAAGTGTGTGTGTGTGGGGGGGCGAAGATATGGCAAGGAAATTGCTTTAAAGTCGACATTCAGCTTTTTGCTAACAATTCTGCCCAAAGCCAAAGAAATAATATTTTTTTATCCCCTTTCTCCTCTCCCTGTTTCTCCTCCTCCTCCTCCTTCCCTATCCCTTTTCTCCTCCTACTACCTCCTCTTCTCCTCCCCAAGTTGTGGAAGTAAACGCAACTTTTGTATCAAATGAACGAAAGATCAATCCAGATCAATATCAATCAGAAGTAAACAAAAATTTTTTTTTTTTAAAGAAGACGAGACTCGAGGTGGAGTTGGTTTCGGGGGTCGGCACTAGAGACTCCATCGCACAGTTGGTCAAAATGGGCTCTAAAGATTCTTTCAAGAAAGATAGATAGAAAAAAAAAATGACTTAACAAAAAAAAAAAAAAGTGAACAGATTACCCCCCCCCCATATCTCGTTGTGCATTTAACATAAGGAATAAATGAAAAGAGTTAGCAGGGCTTTTTGTGTTCATGCCTTTTGTAAAACATTTGCATAGCATTTTCATGAAATAGGGAGAAAAAAAAAACAATGACTTACAAAAAAAGTGAACAATTTCCCCCCCCCCCTCCGCAATATCTCGTGCATTTAGCACGAGGATAAATTGAAAAGAGTTAGCAGGGCTTTTTGTGTTCATGCCTTTTGTAAAACATTTGCATAACATTTTCATGAAAGAAAGAGAAAAGAAAAAAAATTTCCCGAAAAGCAAATCAATTTTTTCTTTCCCCCCCCCCGCCATAACTCATTGCGTTTTAAGTACAAGGATAACTTGAAAAGAGTTAGCAGGGTTTTATGTGTTCATGCCTTCACATAACATTTGCATAAAATGTTGGGTTACCTCCCTGTCGGCTGGGGCGTTATAATGCAGAGGGGTAAGACTCCCCCAATGGGGCCACCTGTTGGCCGTGGGTGGCGACTTGTGATGCTTAAGTCTAGAACCCGGGTGGATGAGCGGTTCATGACTTGCAATACTCCACTTTGGCCCTATCTTGGGCTAGACGGGCGGGCGGAGAGGCTCCCTCCGATCAATCGGCTGGCCACGTCAAGCCCTAGCACCTATATGATTTTCCCAACCCTATTGTCCTTATGGCAAGCCCCAACCCTTTTTTATCATATGGATGCTAGAAGGCGATGACTGAGGGTCTACATGTCCTGGGAATGACGTTAAACTCTATCTGATGGTGAGGTTCCAGTTTTGGAGGTTTGGGGAATGTGGAGCACCCCTTCATCACCATTGCTCCCCGGTCTACTCTGACCCGGATTGATAGTACCTGTTAGGGTCCCATCTATGGGTTAAATAAAAAAATGTATTTTAAAAAAAAATTGTATTATCCATTAAGAATTGATTTATTTCAAAACTTTATCGGCATTAAATGACCCACTGAGGTTGATATGCCGTAAGACAACCAAACCAAACCAAACCAAACCAAACCAAACATCTAACCAACCAGGATTTGAACTCTGATTGGTGTGTTCATTTCCTCTAATGATAACCATTACACCACAAGTGCTTTCACATATGTTTATGATTTTCACATAAAAATGTGTATAAATAAAAATTATCTACATATGTATCAAATTCACTTATTTGAGGATAAGATATGTAAAAATCTTTGTTGGAGGTGTGATGTAATGGTTAGATTTGTAAGAAATGGACTCATCAACCCAAGTTCAATTCCTGGGCAAAGCTACAGTTTGCATAGCGTTGATACTCTTGGGAAAAGTATGAATCTAACTACTCTCCCTCCAGCTATGGATAAATACTAAGGCAGACTGTGCTCTTTAACCTTGGTTAGGCAACCAGTTTACTAGAAGGAAAACTCTAAATTCAAACCTGTTAAATCCTCTTGCGGTGATCACTACTAGAATAGGCTCAGTCCTAATTAGTGATGTAATTATTAGAAATTTTCATTAGAAATTTTTCTGATATAGCCGAGCCCCTAATTAATCTAACTAGAAAGTATGCGCGTTTTCAATGGGACGACGGTTGTCAGGCTGCTTTCGATAGTTTAAAAAAGAAGCTCACGGGTATGGTGATACTAGTCTATCCCGACCCAAACTAGGAGTATAGACTATATACTGACGCCTCTGACCAATCAATTGGCGCATGATGAAAAGGAAAAGAAAGGTGTAGAAAAACCAATTTACTTACTGTCCCATAAGTTAAACGATACGCAAACAAGATGGTCAACGATAGAAAAGGAGGCTTATGCAATACACTATCCCCTTCAAAAACAAAACCCCTATCTGCATAGTGCAGCATTTACGATCTACACAGATCACCGACCCCTAGAGTACTTACTTAATTCACCTACACAAAATAAGAAGATACAGACTTGGGCTCTGAGCATGGCAGGCTACAATTGTAGCATACAGTATCTCAAAGGTAAAAACAATATTTGCGCAGATCTCTTGTCACGTGCCGTCAATGTAGAGGAGGACAGTGTTGATTTTCCCGTAGATATAGATGATAGGAATTACTAATCTTATTATAATGTAGATTGTGTGTTTGTCTGTCTGTAACCGAAACTAAATCACTACTCAAGTCACAATTCCTTAGTTATTGACATCACATTCACCATGAATTTATTTTTTATTTAAACCTCAATTATTGATAAAATTGTTGTACCTTATTAATACTGTGGGATCTACATACTAATAACATGCAGGTATATTTATATATTCAACAAAATAGCGGTTTACAGTGTGAACGAGAAGGCTAATTTGCATATTGATATTAAGAATTTGATTTTAATAAATATATGCTTAGTATTATTGATTTCTAATTGTTTGGCTTTCTCTTAACGAATCTGAGCAAAATTCTCTTCAATAAATCTTAAAAGAAATCCATAAACAAGACGAAAGAACTGTAATTTTATTAAATACTTCATAATCTAACTAAATAGATAAATTAGGAAAAATGAAAGACAGGAGTGATGGAAAATGATGGAAGAGTTAGATTTAAAGCTGTTCTATTTTCGATTATACTCCCTCAGTTTATCATTTTCTAAATAGTTTCTAATTTGATATGATATTTTAATAAATCAAAACCTAAATACTTGCACCGGAAGGGTGCATACATTTGCTAGTTTTAATAATAAAACTAAATAGATCCAAAGATAATTTTAGAAAAAAAATAATCTAGCTAACCAACTAACCAACCAGGATTTGAACTCTGATTGGTGTGTCCATTTCCTCTAATTATAACCATTACACCACAAGTGCTTTCATATATCTTTATGATTTACACATAAAAATGCGTATAAATAAAAATTATCTCTATGCGTATCAAATTCACTTATTTGAGGATAAGATAAGTAAATATATTTTATGGCGATTCTTTTTTTTTTTTTTTTTTTTTTTCCATTAGATAATACAAAAACAAAAAGAAGATATAAAACTCTTTCCCTAAATTGGAAATGCATTTGCTGATTGGTCCGATGGCCGAAATGTCCGGCCGAAAGCGAAAGTGAAAGTAGGAATTAGCAAACCAGGAAGTTAACTACTTACTCTGTGGTTGGATACAAAAATCGCTTTCGCTTGTTTCTTGTTTGTTCTTAGCATTGTAAATAAGAGACGACACTGACCTGAAATTATGTGTGACAACATTGGGGGGCCCGGGGGTAGGGGGAAAAAGCGCTCCTATAAACTGATTGTTAGCAAATTGCAGAATCATTGCTCTGTGTTGTCCAGAGCTTAATAGGTCACTACCCCCCCCCATTTATTGTTTTATTCTCCCCCCCCCCTCAGGGATGAAATGTAATAGTTATTGCATAGGAGATGAAATTAGAAAACTGAGATTGATTTTTAACCGATGCTGTTAGTGTTCCTTTAGGAAAGGCATGAATCCATTTTTCCCTGTGCTCTATCCTCTTTACAGATTTGAACAGATGTCTGACATTTCCAACCCTCCATGTTCTTACCAATATGACAGATGTATCCCTTTCGAAGTTGACACACTTGAACACATACTTACACACACACGCAAAATTGCACACACACACACACACACATATTGTGCAATATTATTGACACAGCATATATATCTAAGTTAGGGTAGTGTGGAGATGAAGTCAGTGCTGCTTGGTAACATCCTTGCAGAAGAACAGTAGTGGCACTATTTAACCCATAGTTAGGGAGGGGAATGGGGTGAACATATATTTCCTATTCTTTTTTACTGCACTTAATTTTGGGTTTGGTTTTACGGCATATCAACCTCAGTGGGTCATTTAATGCCGATACAGTTTTGAAATAAAGTAATGCTTAATGGATACTCAATTTTGTTTATGAATTTTTCTATTTAACCCATAGATGGGACCCTAACAGGTACTACCACTCCAGGTCAGAGTGGACCAGGGATCAATGGTGATGAAGGGGTGCTCCACATTCCCCAAACCTCCAAAACTGGAACCTCACCATCATATAAAGTTTAACGTCATTCCCAGGACATGTAGACCCTCAGCCACCGCCTTCTAGTACCCATATGATAAAAAGGATTGAGGGCTTGCCATAAGGGTAATATGGTTGGGGCAATCATATAGATCCTAGGGCTTGACGTGGCCAGCCAATTGATCAGAGGGGGCCTCTCCGACCGCATGTCTAGCCCAAGAAAAGCCTAAAGTGGAATATCCCAAGTCATGGACTGCTCAGCCACCTGGGTTCTATCCTTAAGCATCACGGGTCGCCACCAACAGGTGGCCTCATTGGGGGGAATCTTACCCCTCTGCAGAGGTGCAGTCGGTGCATTCTAACGCCTCAGCCGACAGAGCGGGGCAATCATACTTTATTCTGTGCACAATTCTTTTCTTTATTTTTCTTTTCCTAAACTCTTTCTTTTATTATTCTTCGGTTTTCTTTCTTCATCACCCAACAGACTTTCTTTCTTCTTAAGTAGGTAAATCATAAATAATTCACTTTGGTACATAAGTCAAGATACTTATCTTCCTTTATTATATATATATATATATTTTTTTTTTTTAAGGGGATAGGCTCCCTCGCTGATTGGCTGATACCGACATTAGGCCACCCCGACGACTTTACTTTTTACTTATATATATATATATATATATATATATATATATATATATAAGGAAGATAAATATCTTGACTCTTTTGATATATTTTTTTCTCCAGGCAAAAGTTTGTATTGTGTAATTACACACTATGAAGCCGGGAGTTTTTTTTATACTGTTGGAGTTTAGAAATGAAATATATATATATATATATATATATATATATGGGAGTAAATATGGAAATTAAATCCGACAATATAAAGAAAATTTGAAAAAACAAGTGTTCCGAAAATAGGATGAATTTAATAATCGATGTTTAAAACATTTCGGTTACATTGAACCTTCATCAGGATGTATCTTGGGGTGAAGAAAATGATGGATGTTTTTATATGTGACAGATGAAAATCTTTTTAGTTATGTAACTGTATTTGATCAGCGTTTTATTTTTGAAAGGCAAGTCGCGATCTACTCACGCAATTACTAAATACCAGGCTTCATTTAATTATTTATTTAGTTATCATTCCCACTTTGTTTCCCTATGTTCTCTTAAAAATAATCAGTCCATTAATACTTTTTCTCATCTTTTGCATTTCTTCGAGTGGCGTCACGCGTCATGACACCTTCGCGTGAGTAGATCGCGACTTGCCTTTCAAAAATAAAACGCTGATCAAATACAGTTACATAACTAAAAAGATTTTCATCTCCTGTCACATATAAAAACATCCATCATTTTCTTCACCCCAAGAGACATCCTGATGAAGGTTCAATGTAACCGAAATGTTTTAAACATCGATTATTAAATTCATCACATTTTCGGAACACTTGTTTTTTCAAATTTTCTTTATATATATATATTATTCTATAAGTTATTAGAGAAGATAAAATCCATCTCTTACCTTTGTAATATCTGTTGAGAATGGGTTTGAATTTTTTTATATATATATATAATACATTGGGGAAACCGCCAGAACTCTCAAGAAGCGTTTATATGAGCACAAACGTGATATTAAATTGGGCAATTTTCAGAACACCCTCCTCCAACATATGTCTGAAACTGATCATAACTCTAATTTCAATGATGCCACAATATTAACTCATATTCACAAAAAAAGACTTCGACAGATTTTTGAAGCCTGTGCAATTTCGCTTTTGCCCTCCCTTAATAATCAACATGGATTTTTTAACATATCACCGTTTCTAGCTAAAATAGTTTTAAATAACTACAAAATATCAGGCTTTATTTAATTATTTAGTTATCATTCCCACTTTGTTCCCTTTGTTCTCATAAAATCAGTCCATTAATACTTTTTCTTGTCTTTTGTTGAATGCATTTCTTTGAGTTACGTCACGCATCATGACATCTTCGCGTGTGCGGATCGTGACTCGTCTTTCAAAAATATAACGCTGAACAAATACTGTTACACAACAAAAAAAAATTTTATAAAGATTTTTTATCTCCTGTCATCTATAAAACATCCATTAATTTCTTTACCTCTTAATACATCCTGACGGAGGTTTAAAGAAATCGAAACGTTTAAGTGTTGATAAATAAATTCATCTTATTTTTTTGAACACTTGTTTTTTTTCAAATTTATATATACTAGCAAATATAGGCACCCTCCGGGTGCAAGTATTTAAGTTTTAATGTAATAAAATATTGTATTAAATTAGAAAGGCTAATGAAACTAAATAAGAATACAGATAAAAAGATTTGAAACAGAGGGAGTATAATAAAAAATGGAACAACTGAAACTTACTCTTCCATCACTCTCGTCTTTCATTGTTATTTTTTCTAATTTAAGTATTTAGTTAAAAGAGGAAGTAAAGAATAAAATGACAGTTATTTTTTCTTGTCAATGGATTTCATTTAAGATTCATTGAAGAGATTTTTGCTTATATTCATTAAAATAAAACCAAACAGTTAGAAATCAATAATACTAAGCACATATTTATTAAATTCGATTTTTTAATATTAATATGCAAATTAGCTTTCCCGTTCACACTGTAAACCACTATTTTGTTGTATATATAAATATAATTGCATATTATTAATATGTAGATATGGTCAACAGTGGCTTCGGCCTCTGGACCATTGATATAATTAACAGCGTCGATCCCAGGGGGCCATCCCCCCAGGCAACACCTGCCCCCTCGATTTAAAGGGGCAGGGCTGGGTTTATTGCCCAGTGCCTGAGGCGCCCCCCTTGAGGGGGAATGCCGACAGGATCGACGCAATTTTTCACCTGCCACTCCATGAGCTTCGGCTTGTGAGTGGTCCCACGTTAATATGGACTTTGTGCCTGACCCGTACAAGTGGGGTACGCGGTAAATATCATGTAGATATGGTTAACAGTATTAATAATGTAAGACAATTTTATTAATAATTGAGGTTTAGATAAAAATAAAATCATGGAGAATGTGATGTCAATAATTAAGAGAATTGTGACTTGAGTAGGAATATAGTTTCGGTTACAGACAGAAAAACACACAATCTCCATTATAATAAGATATATATATATCTTATAAATGTACAATATAATTATTATATATTCTGATTCAATAAAAAAAATATAAACACCTTAAAAAAGATCAACCTATTTTTGTTTTTCCCTTTTGCGTTCTAATTGGAGGTGGGTAATTCTCTTGAAGAATTCATAATTTTTTGGTTTTCATAAATAAAATAAATCCAAGAATCTAAGACTTTTGGTTTCTTTCCGCTAAAAAGTCAAAGATAAAAATTAATCAATAAATAATCTCTTGGGGGCAAAAGAAAGTTGCAATTTTTACCGAAACCAATTCTACAAAGTCACGATTGCACACTAATCTAATTCTCTCTCTCTCTCTCTCTCTCTCTCTCTCTCTCGACAATTTTATCTTTCTCTCTCTCTCTCTCTGTCACTCCCTATCTCTATTTCTCTTTCTCTCTATGTATGTGTGTGTCTCTATCCGTCTCTCTCTCTCTCTCTCTCTCTCTGTTTGTCTCTTTCTTTCTCTCTCTCTCACTCCCTATCACTGTTTCTCTTTCTCTCTATGTATGTGTGTCTCTATCTCTATCTGTCTCTGTCTCTCTCTGTTTATCTGTCTCTTTCTTTCTCTCCCTCTCTGTCACTCCCTATCTCTATTCTCTTTCTCTCTATGTATGTCTCTCTCTTCTCTCTTTCTCTCCTATCTCTCTCTCTCTCTCTCTCTTAGACAATTTT
>CM042176.1:54588581-54614977 GCA_023376005.1 Doryteuthis pealeii
TTGTAGCAGAAATACCCTCCCATAATTTTTAAACTATCATCTCTTCATACTCATTTATGTTATATTCATTGTAATATAGTGAAAATTTGGAAAAAAACACAAGTTCATAAAATGAGTGGATGTTTATTCGCCAACGCTGCAGTGCTTTAATCTGTTTCAGTAGATCTTCATCAGGGCTTTTGTTAATTGAGGAAAAATAAATTTATCACAGAGAATAAGAAGACTGTGAGAGTCTTTTGCTTTGTCGCGTCAATCTTATTTAAAAAATGTTTGAATGAAAACGCGCGTTCTTTGGATGTTTGAAATTATGACGAATGCCAAGACAAACGGTTGTGAAAGTGACATAGAACGCTCGCTTACATTGTTGTGTGTTGTGTGTGTGTGTATGCAAATGTGAATAGACGTATTGCTTTCACTGGTCGTGTGATGTTAATCTGTGAGTGTGTTTATGTAAACATGAGTATGTTTATTAAAATTAAATTATACATATATTGAAATATATATTTAAATATAAATATATTATTTCTATATCGCTGTATTGCTCATTAATATGTTTTGTTCCACTTATATATATTTATATATATATATATATAATATATATATAATGGAGGCGCGATGGGCTAGTGGTTAGACTTGTGGAAAATTGGACTCGTCGATTCGAGTTCAATTTCCTAGACGAAGCTGTTGGCATTTCACATAGCGCTAATGACCCTTGGGAAAGTATGAATCTATATATTCTCCCTCCAGCTATGGTTTTAAAAGTAGGGCAGACTGGGCCCTTCAGCCTTGGGTAGGTAACCAGGTCTAGGAGAGGGATAACTCTGAATTCAAAATTCCCTCCAGCTATGCGGCTAAAATAGTAGGGCAGACTGGGCCCCTTCAAGCCTTGGGTAGGTAATGATAGCACCAATTCTTTCCTATCGACTGTGCCAAAAAGTGCGGAATGGTCCAGCACAAGCCTTCACCACTATAAACAAATCACTGTGTGGATGTTCATTGTATGAACACTCATACGTCGATCGACAGGCAGAGTTCCACCATATATATATTTACACCACCAACCCCTCTGCACAAGCAGGATGCGACACAAGGTCAATTTCTTAAGCAGAGTTTAATAGGTTTGAATTCAGTTTTCCTTCTCCTAGACTGGGTTACCTAGCCATGGTTAAAGAGCCCAGTTGCGCCCTGCTATTTACCCATAGCTGGAGGGAGAATTGGATTCATACCTTTCCCAAGGTATTAGCGCTATGTGAAAATGCAAACAGATTCGGTCCAGGAATTGAACCGGGTCGACGAGTCCATTTCCCAAGACTTTAACCATTAGACTACAACTCCTCTCTTTAATTGAAGATTTCCAGTCTTCTGGAGCCATTTTTTTTTAGAAATATTGAGGTGAAGTCAGTTGGTTAAGTCCACCCATCCCTAGTACTTTCAGCACTCCATAGTGCCATCCTCAGGGGTAGATGTAATTGAGTTCATTCCTTGATGTTCTTAAACACGCAAACTGGCTGGGGCTTTAGAATACACTGACTGCACTCTCTGCAAGAACCCCCAAGAATCCCGTTAGCCATGGTGGGGTGGCAACCGTGTGCTTTATAAGGATGGAATCCTAGTGGATGAAAGTTCATGACATGCAACAGTCCACTTAGACCCTTACTTAGGCTAGACAGTGGGGTCAGAGAGATCCCATCTGATCTCAATCGGCTGGTCATGTCAAGCCCTAGCACCTATATAATTGTCCCAACCCTATTGCTCTTATGGCAAGCCTTAACCCTCTTTATCATATGGGTTGCTAGAAGGTGTGTGGCTGAGGATCTTCATGTCCCAGGAATGACGTAAACTCTATCTGATGTTTGAGGTTCCCGTCTTGGAGGTTTGGGGAATGTGGAGCACCCCTTCAACACCATTGCTCCCTGATCCACCCTGACCCGGAGTGGTAGTACCTGTTAGGGTCCCATCTATGGGTTAAATAGAAAAATGTGTTTATAAAAAAAAATGAGTCTCCATTAAGAATGAATTTTTTCCAAAGTTTTATTGGTATTAAATGAGCCACTGAGGTTGATATGCCGTAAAATAAAACAAACCTTAAACATGCAAGGTGGTTAACAACCAAGTAGCGGTAAGAGTAAGTAGGAGGAGGAATTATATGAAAAGTTATATTAATAGCGTATATTTTCTGTGCAAAGATTATTTTCTATTTTTTTTATTTAAAAAATTTTTTTAATTTATTTATTTATTCATTTATTTTTATTAATTTTTTTTTTTTTTTTTTCATATTTTTAATTTTTTAAAAAATTTTTAATTTTTTTTATTTAAGGTTGATGTGAGAAGATAGGAAAAGAAAAATAGGAGATACCCTAGAGGCATAACAAATAAATAAACATATCTCAACCTGAAATAAAATTTATGAATCTAAATCTCAGCATTGTTATTAAGAGGTCTATTCAACAAATTCTTGACTTTCTGATATTGATAGATTCTGTTAAAAGAGTTTTGGTAACTGAAGAACTTCTCGGCACTCTTGAACTTTTTCAACCATTTCACTTTCTTTTCTTTTTTCTTTTTAGAAATGTTCAGTAAATTCACCTTAAGAAATAAGACCATTAAGCAAAAATGCGTTTGAAGAGTGCTTTATTGTGAATCAAACTATATTATTAAGATTTGATTGAAAGTGTTACATTCTTCGTTCTTTCACCACAAGAATTCACCCGCCCTGTCGGCTGGGGCGTTAGAATGCACCGACTGCACCTCTGCAGAGGGGTAAGACTCCCCCAATGGGGCCACCTGTTGGCCGTGCGGTGGCGACCCGTGATGCTTAAGGATAGAGCCCAGGTGGATGAGCAGTTCATGACATGCAATACTCCACTTTGGCCCTATCTTGGGCTAGACGGGCAGTCGGAGAGGCCCCCTCCGATTAATCGGCTTTCACGTCAAGCCCTAGGCACCTATATGATTTTCCCAACCCTATTGCCCTTATGGCAACCCCCAACCCCTTTTTATCATATGGATGCTAGAAGGCGGTGGCTGTGGGTCTACATGTCCTGGGAATGACGTTAAACTCTATCTGATGGTGAGGTTCCAGTTTTGGAGAGGTTTGGGGAATGTGGAGCACCCCTTCATCACCATTGCTCCTGGTTCACTCTGACCCGGAGTGGTAGTACCTGTTAGGGTCCCATCTATGGGTTAAATAGAAAAATGTATTTATAAAAAAATTGTATTATCCATTAAGAATTGATTTATTTCAAAACTTTATCGGCATTAAATGACCCACTGAGGTTGATATGCCACACAAACAAAAAACCAAACGAAACCAAACAAGAATTCACAAAAAGGGCCGGGTTAGCTCAGTCGGTAGAGCGTTCGGCTAAAACCACAAGGTTGTAGTTCGATACCGGCCCTCGCCAACTCAGCGTATGAGTAGCACAGAGATCTGTGCGGTAAAGTAAGGAGCTGATGGTAGGTGTGGTGCTCCACCTCAGACGCAAAAACAATCTCCTTCGTCTAGCACTAGTGAAAAGGGGGATAGACTCCCTCGCGATTGGGCTGATACCCGACTTTAGGCCACCTCGACAACTTTACTTACTTTTATATCTGTTTTAAATATCATACTGTTTTTTATTTTAAGTTAAACTGCATTCTCGTGGACCTCTTAGGAGTATGGAGTCTTCCTTCGTCACTATTACTCTTAAGTCCACCGTGATCCGGGGTGGTAGTCACTGTTAGAGTCCCCATCTATTTTAGGCTTGCTCACAGCTACTTTCTTTGTCGTTCTTCTCGCCACAAGAATTCACTAAGAATTTTTTTTTTTGCTGAAGTGGAGTGCCACACTTACCGTCAGTTCCCCACTTTACTGCACAGTTAATTATTATTCTATGTTATTGTTACCCTTGACCAGGATTGAACCTGCAGCCTATTGGTAACTGTCACTTAGAACTGTCTTAACCAAAACACCTTTATCCACTACGCTATGTGTCCAATTTCACTTTCAATTTATTTTAAAGCTATGTTCAGTAAATTGTCATACCTTAAAAGAATAAGAGCATTAAGCAAATGATGTATTTGAAAAATACTTTATTGTGAATCAACTATATGATTGAGAATTTGGTTGAAAGTGCTCCTTTCTTTGTTGTTCTCTTGCTAAAAGAATTCGCAGAGATATGAATCTAGTTGGGTCATGTACATCGGATGGATGATGGATGAATCCCGAAAGACATCCTCAATGGAGAGTTTACGTCTGGTAAAAGACAGATTGGTCGCCCCCTATTGCGATTCAAGAATGTCTGCAAGAATGATCTCAGGTGGTTTTGGCATTGCCCCTTCCAGCTGGGAAAATTTGGCTCAGGACCGCCCTCGGTGGCGGCAGCATCTTCATAGAGGACTGTCAGAAGTCACTCTGACACAACACCATGAAGCTAAGAGGTCCAGAAGCAAACAGCGGTAACAAAGCATCGGAACATCAACATCTTCAGGGACAGCCTTCAAATGCGACATCTGTGGTCAAGAATGTTTTTCAAACATTGGACTTTACAGTCACAGGAGGCGCTGTAACTTCAAGGGTACATAAAAACTTTATCATAGTCTTCAGTTCAGTTTATTTTATAGTAAGAATTTACAAGGAACAAGTTGAAGATTACCCAATTAAGTTCATTTTAAATAATACGTAAGTACAATTGTATGGTAGGAATTTAGTCACTTTAAAGTTCAAGATTACCACATCTGAACCACCAACACTACGACTGTTGTGGATTAAGAGAAATCTTATCCGTTCCAAGAAAATGTTGTTTCATTGCTCAGTTCAATCAATTTCTGTAAAGTCAATTACATGAGACGTTGTTGACTTGGTCCATTTTTAAAATGGTCAATAGTGACGCCATTTTATTGATTTACCAACACTACTTCTCTGCTGGATGGTTAGAGGGGAGGGGGATTCTACTTAATGATGACGACAATCTTCTTTTTGTAAAAGTCCAATTACCGTCAAATTGGCAGACAAAGGTGACAAGCAAGCTGTAACTCAAATATGGTTCTTGCATTAGCAGTACAGAATTATGGCAAAACTTTTGACTCATTCAAGTACACACACGTTGTTGGAGAGTTGGTTGGATTTTACGGCATGTCAACTCTTGTTGGGTTATTTTATACCAAAGACCGTTTATGTTATTCATTCTTGATGAGTATTCCCGCCCTGTCGGCTGGGGCATTAGAATGCACTGACTGCACCTCTGCAGAGGGGTAAGACTCCCTCAATGGGGCGACCTGTTGGCCCTGGGTGGCGACCCATAATGCTTAAGGATAGAGCGCAGGTGGATGAGCAGTTCATGACATGTAATACTCCACTTTGGCCCTATCTTGGGCTAGACGGGCGGTCGGAGAGACCCCCTCCAATCAATCGGCTGGTCACGTCAAGCCCTAGCACCTATATCATTTTCCCAACCCTATTGCCCTTATGGCAAGCCCCACCCCTTTTTATCATATGGATGCTAGATGGCTATGACTGAGGGTCTACATGTCCTGGGAATGACGTTAAACTCTATCTGATGGTGAAGTTCCAGTTTTGGAGGTTTGGGGAATGTGGAGCACCCCTTCATCACCATTGCTCTTAAGTGCACTCTGACCCGGAGTGGTAGTACCTGTTAGGGTCCCATCTATGGGTTAAATAGAAAAATGTATTTATAAAAAAATTATATTATCCATTAAGAATTGATTTATTTCAAAACTTTATCGGCATTAAATGACCCACTGAGGTTGATATGCCGTAAAACAAACCAAACCAAACTTGATGAGTATTCAAAACTTTTTTTTATTTAAACAGAATTTTTTAAACAATTTGTAAAAACTCATTTTTGATCTATTTAACCCATAAAATGGGACGCTAACACGTACTACCACTCCACCAGGTTATTTATAAAACACCATAACACAGATTTGAACATTTTTTTTTCTTTGATTAGATAAAGACTTGATATAGATTAAGAGAAATCTTATCAGTTTGAAGAGATAGTGTTTCATAGTTCGGTCCAATCAATTTCTGCAAAGTCAATTACAGGAGATGTGGTTGACCGTTGGTCATTTTTAAATGGTCAATAGTGGTGCATTTTATTGATTTCCCAGCAATACTTCTCTGCTGTGATGGTTCTCCAGGAGTCAAGAAGTTAGAGGGGGCAGCCACCGGACTTGTGTTGTTAATTAACGGTATGATCCCAGGGGGCTATCACCCCAGGCAACATCTGCCCCCTTGATTTAAAGGGGCAGAGCTGGGTGATTGTCCCTATTGGGGTCTAACTGGTGATGGGGGTTTTATGTTGAAAGATACAAAACCCCCCCAATGAACCAGTAATAACATAAGTGACAATACCACCCACTGCTGTTAAATAGTACAGGCTTATCTCAAACAATCAGGCTTTCAAAATTACTAAGGGCACAGATTTGGACCCACCCCACCTTTTAAAAATTTTTTTTTTAGATTAGATAAAGACAGATGCCAATCAATATAAATCTTATCAGTTCGAAGAGATGTTATTTCAGTGCTCAGTCCAATTACAGGAGACGTGGTTGACCATTGGTCATTTTTAAATGGTCAATAGTGGTGCATTTTATTGATTTCCCAGCAATACTTCTCTCCTGGGATTGTTCCCCAGGAATCGAGAATTTAGAGGGGGTAGGGGTTCAGTGGCTTCAGCCCCCGGATTTGTGCTGTTAATTAACAGCATGATCCCAGTGGGCTATCTCCCCAGGAAACACCTTCCCCCTTGATTTAAAGGGACAGGGCTGGGTTTCTTGCCCAGTGCCTGAGGCACCCTCCTTGAGTTGAAATGCTGATGGGACTGACGCATTTTTTTGCACCCGCCATCCCATGAGCTTTGGCTCGTGGGTGGTTCCACATGAAAAGATCTTGTGTCACACCTGCATACTGTATTCAGCTCTGTTACAAGTTGAATGCATAACTAACTCTAGAGTGTTGGTAGGTGGTTTATATACAGCTTTGGGTTATTCCATTATGAACTCTGGCAAGTTCACTTCCTAGGTTTTGATTGGCTGATGGTTTTTAGGGTGAATAAAGATATGGATAAGTACCCACTCTCTAGCCATCAGTCTGTACTATGCCAGCAGCATGCAAGGACTGTATTTAAGTTACAGCTTGCATGTTGTTCTTGTCTGCTAACTTGACGGTAGTTAGAATCCCACTGCGACGGTTAGTATTGTATTGTTTCTATGATATCTGGGGGATAACTTCTACACATACGTGGGATGTGGTGTAAAAATAAGGGGGGGGGCATAGTTGACCCCTAAATCTTGTCCGTAATCTTCTTTTGGTTTCTTTGTTTTAATGGCATATCAACCTGGTGAGGGAAGAAAAAGAAAAACACTGGGATGCATGGATATGATTTTACTGCATCCTTTTAGATTTCTGAGCATCAGGGATGCAGGACGTGTACCTATCAGCATCTCTGCTACTGGGTTAGTTTGGACCATAGAGTAATGGCAATGAAGGGGTACTCCACACTCCCCAGAGCTCCAGAATTGGAACCTCATCATGCAGGATGCAGTACATACAGGAGTCTGGTATTTATCCAAAGGTAATGTGGTGCATACTGTGATGCACAAAAATCTAAAAGGACACAGTAAAATCATATCCACGGATCCCAGTGTTTTTCTTTTTTCTTCCCTCACCATTTCAAGCGAACTGTAAATACATTTCAGTAGTTTCTTAGAAATGAATTAGATAGGATAGGTTACAAGGTAGGAGTTAGATGGCTTTAGTTATTTCTCCAGATCATAAATAAAAACCCTACAATCTATTAAGAAACTTGGTGGGTGGCCCACATTAGCATGTCCAGAGAAGAACGTCACTTATGAGCTCTTTCTTGCTTCTCTAACAGTGTCCAGCATGCCTTGTCCGTCTAACTCGGATGGTTTGTGAGATGGGGGGCAAGTGACCGTACAGCTGCTTCCTTGTATGATGTTGTTTCCACAACTTGTTCAAGACTGCATGCAGCATTCTTGTGCAGCTCCCATCTAGCTTATTCTCAAGATGCTTCATTAGGGTCCAAGTGGTGCTGCCATACAGCAGCACTGATATAACCACAGCCTGGAAGAATTGTCGCTTCAGCTTGTCAGGGAGATCAGACCTCCATATGACTGATAATTTGTTTGTGGCCAACCATGCCTTTGCTACTCTCCTTAGTATACAATTATTCCATTATTCCATCAACGAAGTTAAGCAGCGATACTTAGATGGAAGACTGAACACTCTCCAAAGCTCCAGAATTGGAACCTTACCCATTAGATGCAGGAGGCTGGTCTTCAACCAAAAGTGATGCGGTGCATATTGTAAAATTGCAAGCGCCTTTGCGGATCTCCGTCAAAGGATCCAAACAAGTGCTTCTCCTTATTCAGCCAAAGATGCAATTATTGTGAAAAATCTCCGAGAATTAAGGGAAAGGATGTTATTTCTCATAAGGATGGACGTTTCCGTGGTGACTAAGCAAAAATTGTCACATCTTGTCATCGGAAGTTTTCATTCACAAGATATGGCATCTCCAGATTTCCATTCCCTTAATGAAAAAAAAAAGTAATTTTCCGGAAACCTGCAAAAGACGTGTTGACGACCGGTTATTTTTCCGAGGATGATGACAAGTTCCAACCAGATGGAATTATGAATTTGATTTGAAAGATTGCAGAAGATAGGGAAATAAAACGGTTGATTCAATGACGGAAAATAAAATGGCTAAACTTGCAAATCGGTCGGAAAATTAGGGTGACCCAGAAAAACAGAACCCATAAATACTCATAAGATACAAACAGCATTTGAGTATTCTCGAAGCTGTTTGTATCTTATTCCATCGTCCTGCCTTGTGTAGACAGAGACCTAGACACTCCTTATACCTATTGGGAGATATTTACAATCCTCGTGTGACTTGAGGGGTTTACAAAGGAAAAAAAAGACTTTCCCCCCATATTTTATTCTTGTAATAAAACATTGTTTTATTTCTCCATCCCTTATTTTCGTATGATCTCCCAACATACATATGATTCCACTACTCGAAATACTCTCTCTCTTTCTCTCTCTCTCTCTCTCTTTTATATATATATATATATATATATCTTATTATAATGGAGATTGTGGGTTTGTCTGCCTGTAACCGAAACTATATTACTATTCAAGTCACAATTCCCTTTGTTATTTACATCACATTCTCCATGATTTTATTTTTTATTTAAACCTCAATTATTAATAAAATTGCTTTACATCATTAAGACTGTTGACCATATCTACATACTAATAACATGCAATTGTATTTATATATACAACAAAATAGCGGTTTACAGTTTGAACGAGAAGGCTAATTTGCATATTGATATTTAAAATTTTATTTTAATAAATATGTGCTTGGTATTATTGATTTCTAATTGTTTGGTTTTATCTTAAGAAATATAAACAAAAATCTCGTGGATAAATCTTAAAAGAAATTTATTTACAAGAAGAAATAACTGTAATATTATCCTTTACTTCCTATTTTAACTAAATAGTTAAATTAGGAAAATTTACCAATGAAAGAGGGGAGTAATGGAAAATGATGGAATAGTTAGTATCAAAGTTGTTCTATTTTTCGATTATACCCCCTCTGTTGCAGATCTTTTTATCTGCATTCTTAGTCAGTTTCATTAGCCTTTCTAATTTAATATGATATTTTATTATATCAAAACTTAAATACTTGCACCCGGAGGGTGCATATATTTGCTAGTATATATAATGGACTCATTGTCCCAAGTTCAAATCCTCAACAAGACTGTTTGCATTTCATATAGCACAAATACCACTAGGAAAGGTATGAATCCATATATTCTCCAGCTATGAATAAATAGTAGGGCAGACTGGGCTCTTGGATAGGTAACCAGTCTAGGAGAAGGAAAACTCTGAATTTGAAAAGCCTGAGGTTAGTCACTGATTGGGTTTGTGGCATTCCTTGATGCACCAATTCTTTCCTATCGACTGTACCAAAAAGTATGGATGGTCCAACACAAGCCTTCACCACTATAAACAAAACACTATGTGGGTTGTTCATTGGATTAGCTCATGTCATCTTAGGAACCCTCATGCCTCAAAATAGATGAGAGAGTACATTTGAATTTCATTATAATACTAGCAGGACCTGTGGATATACCACAGTATGATAATTTAATTAATACAACGTTTGATATGTTTACTTAAGAGCTATTGCCAAGTACTTCAATACTAGCAGGACCTGTGGATATACCACAGTATGATGATTTAATTATCACAACGTTTGATATGTTTACTTAAGAGCTATTGCTAAATACTTCAATACTTGTGGATATACCACAGTATGATAATTTAATTATTACAACGTTTGATATGTTTATTTAAGAGCTATTGTTAAATATTTCAATACTAGCAGGACCTGTGGATATACCACAGTATGATAATTTAATTATTATGTTTGATATGTTTGCTTAAGAGCTATTGCTAAATAGTTGAATATTAGCAGGACCTGTGGATATACCACAGTATGATAATTTAATTATTACAATGTTTGATATGTTTACTTAAGAGCTATTGCTAAATATTTCAATACTAGCAGGACCTGTGGATATACCACAGTATGCTGATTTAATTATTATGTTTGATATGTTTACTTAAGAGCTACTGCCAAATAGTTCAATACTAGCAGGACCTGTGGATATACCACAATAGGATTAATAGCTTAAGAGCTGTTGCAAAATAGTTTAATATGTAAAAAGTATAATGATATTGATTTAACTCTCTCCCACTCTTTTTTTCTTTCTTTCTTTCTTTCTTTCTTTCATTCTTTTCCTCTTTTCATTATGTTGGTAGTACCCGTTGGGGTCCCATCTATGGGTTAAAAAGAAAAAAATGAGTTTAGATAAAAAGTAATGAATTCGCATCAAGAATAAATAAAACAAAATGTCTTCAACATAAGATAACCCAACAAGGGTTGATGTGCCGTAAAATCCAACCAATCAGCCAACAACCTGCATGTACTTGTGCGAGTCAAAAGTTTTGCAATATTTTGGTAACATGAGAGTCAAATTCAGCAACTCTGGATAATTTTGCTGATGTCATGAAGGTGTCAATCCACACTGAAGTGCGAGATATCAAGCTCGCCTGATACTCTCTGAGTAAGCCTTTATGACTGGGAGCACGGACTTAGAAGCCAAATTTTCAGGCCTACTTCATCTTGAGTGATTTTATATCGTGAGTTCAAAATCGCTCAAGAAATGTATCTGGTATGTGAAATTAACATGTCTGTTTAGCTATGGTTTTTGAATATCCATCAAGAATGAATAAAACAAAATGTCTTCAGCATAAAATAACCCAACAAGGGTTGACGTGCCGCAAAATCCAAACAACCTAAATAACGAAGCAAGTGCACTTGCTGGTTTTTACAAATAAAGTGTAATCCGAAAACCCAGAGGTGTTAGTCCTGAATCGTACACCGGATCCCTCGGATATGCTCCTCTGACCTTGAACCCCAAAACTTCTGGCCACTTTAAAGAAGTGGGTTATCTCTATGTCACTTCGGTTGGTGGCTAGGGTTACGAACATGGCATTCCTTTTCATTTCCTGTTTCAAATTGGAAAAGTCCGCCCTGTCAATCGGGTTTAAAATACAACTGCTTCCTCTGTAGATGGATAAGACCCCCCCCCCTCTTGTCAGGGGTAGCCTTGGTATGACACTGAACTGCATTTGGTGGTGAGGCTCTAGTTCTGGGGACTGTGGAGTATCACTTTATTGACATTACTACTCCCAGGTCCACTAACCCTGAGTGGTAGTACCTGTTAGCGTCCCATCTATAGGTTAAACAGATTTGATTGCACCTGAACAAATAATAACTGTACTCAATAAATGGACTCTCTCTCTGATTTTGACACACGAGGGTTCATCCAATAAACAACCTGCACAGTGGTTTTGTTTGTAGTGGTGAAGGCTTGTGTTGGACCATACTGTGGAGTATCCCTTTATTGCCATTACTCCCAGGTCCACTCTGGAGCGGTAGTAACTGCTAGGGTCCAATCTATGCCGTAAATAAAAATTAAAAAACAAACTTGACCTTTTTATTAAAGTTGGTTTGGTTCGATTTTTATTTCATTTTATGGCATAGATGGGACCCTAGCAGTTATTACCACTCTAGAGTGTACCTGGGAGTAATGGCAATAAAGTGATACTTTACAGTCCCCGGAATCCAAGGCTACCCCTATGAGTGACAAGGGGGAGGGGCTTATCCAGGTTCAATACCAGCCCATGCCAACTGTGCAAAAGTAGCACAATTTGGATCTGTGTGGTAGGTGTGGTGCTCCACTTCAGATGCCAAAAAAAAAATCTCCCTGGTCTAGTGCTAGTGAAAAGGGGAAAAACTCCCTCGCTGACAATAAGCCCCCCCCCCCTTGTCACTCATAGGGGTAACCTTGGTATGACACTAAACTGCATTTGGTGGTGAGGCTCTAGTTCCAGGGACTGTGGAGTATCCCTTTATTGCCATTACTCCCAGGTCCACTCTGCAGCGGTAGTAACTGCTAGGATCCCATCTATGCCGTAAAATCCACAAAAAAACAAACCCAAACTCGACCTTTTTATTAAAGTTTGTGGACTGGCCTATTGTCAGCATTAATGAGGGAGACTATCCCCTTTTCACTAGCGCTAGACTTGGGAGATTGTTTTTGGCATCTGAAATGGAGCACCCAACCTACCATCAGTTCACTCACTTACTGCACAGATCCAAGCTGTGTGACTTATGCACAGAGTTGGCAATGGCTGGTATTGAACCTGGAACCTTGTGATTCCTAGGCAGACACTTTACCAACTGATCTAAAACTGACCTAATTCATAATCTTTATGAATAAATGATTATTTTGTTGATATCTTTTATAATCAAATTGCTTTGTTGTTCAAATAAAATTATTTTCTGCCCCGAAACTGGAAAAGGCCTTGGCCCCTTTTTTTTCTTTTTTTTTTTCATCTTTTAAAAAAAAAATATTCATTTTATTATTTTTTTTCCTAACTCCTTTTGTTGTAATGGGAAGTAAGCAAAGATTAGAATTTAAAAAAAAAATTTTTTTTACTTATGAATTAACAAATCAAAAAATTAATTTCTGAGATTTAAAAAAAAAATGTTGTTCTTAAAACTAAGGATCTTTTCAAAGTTATTTTCTGCCCTGAAACTGGTAAGGACCTTGGCAATTTTTAAAAAATGTTTCCTTTTTTTCAATTTTTAAAAAATTTCTCAATTTATCTTCTTTTTTTTTTCTAACTCCATGTGAAATGAGAATCAAGCAATGATTAAACTTTTTTTTTTTTTACTTATAATTTAACAAATCAAAAATTTAATTTCTGAGATTTAAAAAAATTGTTGTTCTTAAAACTAAAGATCGTTTCAAAGTTATTTTCTGCCCTGAAACGGATAAAGGCTTTGCACCCCCATTTTTTTAAACACAGCATTGTGAACTATTGTTCCCCAAAATGAAGGATGCCAAGAATACACTGTATTTACAAATATCAGATCATCACTTATCAGATCTGCTTCCTCTGACAACCTCTTCATTTAACCATGTTATTACATTTTTTTTTTCTTTCATTGCAAACAACATCAGATATCTCATTAATAAGTAAAGTCGTCAGGTTCGCCTAAAGTTATTTTCTGCCCTGAAACTGGTAATGACCTTGGTCCTTTTTTTCTTTTTTTTTTTTTTTTTTTTTTTCAATTTAAATTTTTCTTTATTTTTATACATTTTTTTCTAACTCTATGTGCAATGATTAGATTTTTAAAAACTTTTTCTTCTTTATAGTTTAACAAATCAAAAATTGAATTTCTGAGATTTTTTTTTTTAAAGTAATTTTTTTTCTAAAATTAAGGATCTTTTTAAAGTTATTTCCTGTCCCGAATATATATATATATATATATATATATATATATATAGAAACCATTAATTGATTAAACAATGTGTTATGGATGTTCCTTTCAAACTTGATAAGTAACGGAAACTCACCATAAAGCGAGCGTTGCAAAACCGACGAGAAGTTCAATTCTATGATTCTTTTGTTTTGTTTATTTTTGATATGTTATGTATTTGGTTTTGGGATCATCAGGAGAGAATGTGCACCGTTTCGGGGCCTTCCTCTCAACGGTTTTATTTGCACACCTCACTGATGTGAGGTCCCACGGAATATATGATTATAATTTATAATTAACAAATCAAAAATTTAATTTCTGAGATTTAAAAAAAAATGTTGTTCCTAAAACTTAAGATCGTTTCAAAGTTATTTCTGCCTTGAACCTGGTAAAGACCTAGGTTCTTTTTTTTTTTTCTTTTTTCTTTTTTTTTTTTTTCCAATTCAAATTTTTTATTTTTATATACATTTTTTTTTCTAACTCTATGTGCAATGATTAGATTTTTTTGATTTTCTTTCTTCTTTATGATTTAACAAATCAAAAATTGAATTTCAGAGATTTTTTTTTTTTAAGTAATTTTTTCTAAAATTAAGGATCTTTTTAAAGTTATTTTCTGCCCTGTAACTGGTAAAGACCTTGGCAATTTTTTTAATGTCTCATTTTTTCAATCTTTAAAAAGTTTTTTAATTTATCTTTTTTTTTATCTAACTCCATGTGAAATGGGAATCAAGCAATGATTAGATTTTTTTTTTTACTTATAATTTGTCAAATCAACATTTTTCTGAGATTTAAAAAAAATGTTGTTTCTAAAACTAAGAATCTTTTTAAAGTTATATTCTGTCCCGAAATATATAATATTATATATATATATATATATATATTGTTCCTAAACCTAACATCGTTTCTAAGTTATTTCTGCCCTGAAACTGGTAATGATCTTGGTCCTTTTTTTTTCTTTTCTTTTTTTCAATTTAAATTTTTATTTATTTTTATACATTTTTTCTATGATTAGATTTTTAAAATTTTTTTCTTCTTTATAATTTAACAAATCAAAAATTGAATTTCTGAGATTTTTTTAAAAAGTAATTTTTTCTAAAATTAAGGAACTTTTTAAAGTTATTTTCTACCCTGTAACTGGTAAAGACCTTGGTCCTTTTTTTTTATTTAATTTATATTTTATATTAATTTTTTTCTAAGATCATAACTCCATTGGAAAATAAACAATTGTGAGATTCTTTTTCCCTTCATTTTTATAAAATAAATCTTTTCTTATATTCATTTATTTTATTTATTCATTTTTTTCTTCTTCTAAGATCACAACCCCCCTATGCATAAAGAGAAGAAAGAAATGAGGAGATTTTAAAAAAGAAAATTTTTACTCTATAATTTAACAAATTTCTGAGATTTTTAAAAGAAAAAAATTATTTTCAAGTAAAAACAAAAAAGTAAAGTTATATCAAAGTTGTTGACATGCCGTAAAATACAACAAACCAAACATCATGTTTCACAAACTAGATTACCATTCCTATTATGGTGCATGCAAAAGTGTATATATATATATATATATATATATATATATATATATTATTATAATGGAGATTGTGGGTTTGTATGTCTGTAACCGAAACTATGTTACTACTCATAGTCACAATTCCCATTGTTATTTACATCACATTCTCCATGATTTTATTTTTATTTAAACCTCAATTATTAATAAAATTGCTTTACATCATTAAGACTGTTGACCATATCTACATACAAATAACATGCAATTGTATTTATATATACAACAAAATAGCGGTTTACAGTGTGAATGGAAAGGCTAATTTGCATATTGATCTTAAAAATTTGATTTTAATAAATATATGCTTAGTATTATTGATTTCTTATTGTTTGGTTTTATCTTAATGAATATCAGCAAAAATCTCTTCAATAAATTTTAAAAGAAATCCATTAACAAAAAGAAATAACTGTAATATTATTCTTTACTTCCTATTTTAACTAAATAGTTAAATTAGGAAAATTTACCAATGAAAGACGGGAGTAATGGAAAATGATGCAAGAGTTTCAAAATTGTTCTATTTTTCAATCATACCCCCTCTGTTCCAAATATTTTTATCTGAATACTTATTCAGTTTCATTAGCCTTTCTAATTTAATATGATATTTTATCACTTTAAAACTTAAATACTTGCACCCAGAGGGTGCATATATTTGCTAGTTATTATAAAATGGGTACAAGAGATAACCTACTCGAGTTTCACCATAAGGATCTTCAGGGTTAAATCCACTGAATTAATCGAGATACCGATTAATTGCAGTCGATTACACGTGTGAGTAATCGACTGCAATTAATTGGTATCTCGATTACCCATTTTATAATAAATTTGCTCTACTTACGTATTGAGCACTTTGTACTTGTTATATCGCTGACTTACCCCCCCTGAATTCTGCACTACCTAACCATTGTGACCATATTCACCTTTTCCTTTATATATGTATATATATACACGTGAGCAGGATGTGACACAAGGTCAATTTCTTTAGCAAAGTTTAATATGTTTGAATTCAAAATTTTCCTTCTCTTTAACTGGTTACCTAGCCAAGATTAAACAGCCCAGTCTTCCATACTATTTATCCATAGCTGGAGGTAGAGTAGTTGGATCATACCTTTCCTAAGTGTACTAGTGCAATGTGAAATACAAACAGCCTCATCCAGAATATGAACTTGGGTTTACAAGTCCATTTCCTACAACTCTAAATATTACACGACATGTGTCTACACAACAGTATATATATATATATATATATATATATTGGTAATCTTCAACTTGTTCCTCGTAAATTCCTACTATGAGTAAAACTGAACCCTCATTTTATGTCCGTGTTTTTGCAATAAATGTTTGCAGTATGTTTGCAATAAATGTTTTTAAATAAAGAAAATATATTCAGTATTGTAAAATAAGGGATGCAAGAAAAATAAAACATTTATTGCAAAAACCTGGACATAAAATGAGGGTTCAGTTTATTTTATGGTAGGAATTTACGAGGAACAAGTTAAGGATTACATATATATATATATATATTGGAGCCTTAGTGAAAAACTAGCAGTTGACTCTAGTTGTCTATGCTATTCAAACATCTTCGTTCCTGTTAATGTCAAATGCCCCAGCTCTGAAATGAAGAAAAACTGTTGGATTATAAGTTGCTCTTTAATCACTTTAATTGTCATGCAATACGCTCTTTACTACATACCCGAAATCAGCAGCAACCATGTAAATATTCAAAAAGTTGATTTCTGAAGGTTATTTGAATCTTGTAACCGACTTTTTGGTTAGTTAATTTTTTGTTCGATAATGACTTTTTTTATTTTTTTTTATTATTATTATTTTGGATTTGAAAGGTTCACTTCCCAAAGTTCTACTTGAGTTTGACATCGAACTTTCGTTATTGGCTCTCTTTCTTTCCGCAATTAGCGTTCGTCATTTTCTCCCTTAGGATTTTCATCTGCATCGTTGTCTGCCTTCTCTCCATCATCATCCGTGTCAGACACTGAGTGAGGATTTCATTCCTCGTGCGGATCTTCTATCACGAAAATAAAATCAATAAATTTGAGAAACTGAAACTCCTTGACAGGTAGCGCTGTAGTCTCGTTTTTGAGATTTCTCGTTAACCTGCTCAGTGCAAAAATATTAGATACATACCTGTATCTTTTAAATTAATTTCTTGGTGCTAAAAATGGACTCTATTGTCAATTTCGACGCATGAGGGTTCATCCAATGAACAACCTGCATAGTGTTTTGTTTATAGTGGTGAAGGCTTGTGTTGTTATCTATACATATATAAAGGGCAGTTGTGTGTATGTATGTCCGAATGTAATCTATACATATATAAAGGGCAGTTGTGTGTATGTATGTCCGAATGTAATCTATACATATATAAAGGGCAGTTGTGCGTACGTATGTCCGAATGTAATCTATACATAAAGGGCAGTTGTGTGTATGTATGTCCGAATGTAATCTATACATACATACACACAACTGCCCTTATATATATCTGAATGTAATCTATACATTATAAAGGGCAGTTGTGTGTATGTATGTCGAATGTAATCTATACATATATAAAGGGCAGTTGCGTGTATGCATGTCCGAATGTAATCTATACATATATAAAGGGCAGTTGCGTGTATGCATGTCCGAATGTAATCTATACATATATAAAGGGCAGTTGTGTGTATGTATGTCCGAATGTATCTATACATAAAAAAAGGCAGTTGTGTGTATGTCGAATGTAATCTATACATATATAAAGGGCAGTTGTGTATGCATGTCCGAATGAATCTATACAATATAAAGGGCAGTTGCGTACGTATGTCCGAATGTAATCTAATACATAAAGGCAGTTGTGTGTATGTATGTCCGAATGGAATCTATACATATATAAAGGGCAGTTGCGTGTATGTATGTCGAATGTAATCTATGCATATATAAAGGGCAGTTGTGTGTATGTATGTCCATATGTATCTATGCAATATAAAGGGCAGTTGTGTGTGTGTATGTCCATATGTAATCTATGCATATATAAAGGGCAGTTGCGTGTATGTATGTCCGAATGTAATCTATGCATATATAAAGGGCAGTTATGCGTATGTATGTCCGAATGTAATCTATGCATATATAAAGGGCAGTTACGCGTATGTATGTCCGAATGTAAATCTATGCATATATAAAGGGCAGTTATGCGTATGTATGTCCGAATGTAATCTATGCATTATGCGTACTATGCATCAGTTGCGTGTATGTATGTCCGAATGTAATCTATACATATATAAAGGGCAGTTGTGTGTATACGTATGTCTGGAGGAAACTTCAAAAATGAAACAATTAAAGTATTTACAAAGTAAATATATATACACATTAAATATTAACAGGGCTTGGTTTTTGAGCAAAAATAATAGAGATTTGATTTATATTCGTGAAGATAATTAAAAAATAAAATTTAAATGATAACAGCTTGGATTTTTTTTTCATTTAATATTTCAGATAGTAGACATTAACATTTCTTTTCAGAGTAGCTGGATCAATGCAAGGTCTATTTTTTTACTTAGGGATTTAAATGGGGCATCCCACAAGGATTTGTATCACAATTCAGTAATATTGGATCTGCGGGACTAATTAAAAAAAAAACCCCTCTACCCAGGCGATGCCAGGTAGCCACTGCTAGTAGTAAATAAGTGAAAGCATCTAGCGGGAGGTACCAATTCTGGAGCTCTGGAGAGTACCCCTTATTTGCCATTACTCCCAGGTCCACTGACCCAGACTGGTATTACCTGTTAGTGTCCTATCTATAGGTTAAACAAATCTGATTGCACCTGAACAAAGAACAACTGTACTCAACAAATGGACTCTCTCGTCAATTTTGATGCATGAGGGTTCATCCAATGAACAACCTGCACAGTGGTTCTGTTTATAGTGGTGAAGGCTTGTGTTGGACCATTCCACACTTTTTGGCATGATCGATAGGAAAGAATTGGTGCACAACGAATGCCAAAAACCCAATAAACAACTGACCTCAGGTTTTTAAAATTCAGAGTTGTCCTTCTCTTAGACTGGTTATCTAACCAAGGTTAAAGAGCCCAATCTGCCTTACTATTTTACCCACAGCTGGAGGGAGAATATATGGATTCATACCTTCCCAAGGGTATTAGCGCTATGTGAAATGCAATTTCTTGTTCATAATCAGGAACCTTCTTGTCGTAATCGGGAGCCATCACGGAACTTTGAACCTAACCCTCTATTCTGTCAACGGGGGGTATCCTGTTCTCATTCCGCTAACTATAGCTGGGGAAGGGGTGTTAAGCTGTGTTAATTATTCTATGTTACTGCTGCTTTGATCAGGATTGAACCTGCAATCTAGAGATAACTGTCACTTAGAACTGTCTTAACCTAACTATCCACTAGGCCATGTGTCCAATTGGAGAGAAGGTTCCCAAGTCCGACAAGAAATACCTGAAGAAGGCCAGAGGGCATATCGGCCGAAACGTTGTACAGTATATTATACAGTATAGCACATATATGATAAAAGTGTTAGGGCTTGCCATAAGGTCAATAGGTTTGGGACAATCATGTAGGTGCTAGGGCTTGATGTTATCAAAGGGAGCCTCTCCAACTGCCCATCTAGCCCTAGTAAGGGCCAAAGTGGAGTGTTGCATGTCATGGACTGCTCAGACACCTGGGTTCCATCTTTAAGCATTACATGTCACCACTCACTTTCAACCAACAGGTGATCCCATTGGGGGAGTCTTACCCCTCTGCAATGGTGCAGCCAACAGAGTGGGGAGAAACCTGGGAAACTCTGGTGGAATTTAACAAATGAAGAATTATTGATTAATTTTTATTTTATTTAGTGAAATAGATCACTAAAATTCAGAGTTTTCCTTCTCCTAGACTGGTTGCCTAACCAAGGTTAAAGAGCCCAGTCTGCCCTACTATTTATAGATTACTAATTAGAACTGAGCTTATTCTAGTAGTGACCACCCAAGTAGAGTTTAAGAGGTTTGAATTTAGAGTTTTCCTTCTCCTAGACTGGTGCCTAACCAAGGTTAAATAGCCAATCTGCCTTACTATTTACCCATAGCTGGAGGGAGAGTAGTTGGATTCATACCTTTCCAAGGGTATTAGCACTATGTGAAATGCAAACAGCCTTGTCCAGGATTTGAACTCGGGTTGATGAGTCCATTTCCTACGAGTCTATTTCCATTTGACCACATGCCTCCAATGAAGAAAAGATTAATCACTCTGTTAAAATTCTCTCTATAGTCCCCCCCCCCCGCCTTTATTATTTTCAAAATGACAAAAGGAGTTTTAAGTAATCAATAATTTAACAGGTTTGAATTCAGAGTTTTCCTTCTCCTAGACTGGTTGCCTAAACTTATATGTTACCTTTTCTTTTTTCCTGAATCTTACGCGAGCCGCAGCGAGTGGTCATATCCAAAACACTATTCTCATGATATATAATACAGATGTTACAATCGAAGTCTGTGTGTGTGTGTGTGTATTGTATATCTTTTATATTGGAGATTGTGGGTTTTTATGCTCTGTGAACCAAAACTCTAAAGAAGAACTCAATCTGTGAAAACCAGACGGGTTTATGGCTAAGCCCAAACCGTGAAGTTACATTATGTCTCCCCACAGTGGGCCTTCAACCATGGAGGTGGGAAGCATATCATATTATATATATATTATATATATATAAATATATATGATATATATATATAATATATACATCTGTTTTTAAAAAATGCATCTTAAAATGGAAAAATTAACGCCCTCCTTAGAAATCTTTCTTTCTCTCTCACGAACACACAACGTAAGTGAAGTGTTTCGGATGTCACCTCTTCAAACCGTTAATCCCAGCGTTCATAAATTTAGAACAATTCTAGAAACGGCCATTTTCATTAAAAACATTTTTTTAAAACAAACGGATCAACAAACTATTACGTCCTCCTTATTAAATTCCTGTGATAAATTGTACTTTTCCTTAATAATAAAAGCCCCTGAAAGAGATCTACCTAAAATAGATTGAAACACTGCAGGCGTTGGCTGGAATAAAATATCCTCATTTTATTTGAACCTGTATTTTTTCAAATTTTTCACTATATAAATATAATAATATATATATATATAATAATATTATATAAGAGAGAGAGAGAGAGACGAGAGGAGGTAAGAGTCATGGAAACATGGACTCGTCGGATCGAGTTCAACTTCCCTAAGACGAACTGTTTGGCCATTTCACATAGGCGCTAATACCCCTTGGGAAAGGTATGAAGTCCAATAATCCCCTCCAGCTATGGGTTAAATAGAGGGAAGACGGGCCCTTTCTTCAGCCTTGGGTAGGTAGACCAGCTAGGAGAAGGGATAACTCTGAAATTCAATAATTCCCGGAGGGTCGGATTGTGATGGGTTTTGGTGGCAAACCCTGATGCACCTAAATTCTTTTCCTTCAGAACTTATCTGCCCCCAAAAAGTGAGGATGGTCACCACAAGGCCTTCCACCACTATAAACCGAATATCCCTGTGTGGGGAGTTCATTGTGTGTGAGGAACCCTCATATATCGAAATCGACGGGGAGTCCCCAATTAATATATGCCCCCATGGTATTATATTGTATATACTACAAATATCACCCTATATATATATAATATTATATATTCTATATATATATATATATAGAACACAATTATTTTTTTTGTGAATGAACCAAGAAAATAGCAGTGCTCCAATAACAAATGTGAGAGCTAAATGATTTTATTTATTTGTGAGTTTTTATAGATCAATGTTTATCTATAAACAGCTACCAGGTTCATGCTAGGGATACAATCTCAGGGTTCGGTGATTAGATCCCTGGTGTTTTATTGAAGATCTTTTCGTATTTAATGTCACATTCTGCGGAACCCGCACAAATAACGTCCGGTGCTTTTCGCGGTACGCTAGTGGCCCCTTCGGATTTAAGTTGCATTTTTTTGTTGTAACAATGGCCACGGAAGTTACTCCCTTTATTCCGTTAAAAATGAATTATAATAAACATTGATCTTAAAACTCCAGAAATATTTATTATATATATATATATTATATATATATATATATATTCTATTCTATCATAATTCCTAATTTTTAAATCTATTATTATATATATAAAAGATTAATTAGAATATATATATGGATAAAATGTTTGAGTCCTGGGTACAACATTTCATTTTTTATATTAAAAAAAGACACCATAATATCTATGGAGTTTACTGTAATAAGTCGTCCTAACACGCACTGTGTTGTAAACCCGTAACAAAAAAAAATTACTCGCTTGCTATTAATATCCCGAACTGCTATCTAAGGTATTCTTGTTTGGACGTTCTTATCGTTATTATCCTCGTAAGTGGTAAACGGAGGCCCTTCATCAGCCATTTTGTAATGTTTAGCAACGTTGTCGACAGATGTTATATCAATATGAACATTCATTTATATCACTAGCTAAACAATGCGCCCTAGCGCCGGTGCGCAGTGTCTTTAGTTTTTTAATGTAATGTAAATATTATAATTAATTAGAAGACTAACGAAATTAAATAAGAACGCATTAAAGATTACCTTGTAAAATGTCCACTGTTTAATTGGATTTCTATATAAAATTATTCACAAGGAATAAGCCGACGGATGCGGTGCATCGCCTAAGAAGCCCAAAACGCCGCTCCCAAAGGTGAACCCTATAGGCAAACCGAACTTTTCTGTTTTGTAAAAGGTTCCCCGATATATTGGGAAAAAAAATAATTTCTAGTGGCAAAGTCCGTACAAATTTTGGACCTATCTTGTTTAATAGGTAATGGGGAAATGATAGTATTAATTTTGCTTGAAAGATGGTTGTTCTTAAACGAAGTTAATGTTTTGTCTAGATTATTGGTTGTTTCCATTCCGTTTTATATTTTCTTATTCTTTTTTCATTTAGCTCTCTATTCAAATTTTTAATAGTTCAGATTTTTTGCTGACTGTATACCTAAGAGGGGGGTTAATTATTTTAGATAGAGATTTTTTAGCATTTTATGAGGGGCATGTTACCATTTCCCGAAATTATGGTTAATGGAATCCCTTCCTGGTTTTTGTGGGTGTTTTTGGGGAGACCGTTAAAAAAATGGTTGGGGAAACGAAATAGGATGGTAAAGTTATTACTATACAAGTCACAATTGTTACTTAGTTTAATTTACGTCACATTCTTATCCATGAAATATTTTCTTATTTAAACAGCTACGATTAATGAATAAAAATGTTTCAAACCATATTACTTACACGTGTTTACCTATTTATCATACATATTACTGTATTTAGCCTTAGCGTAACACTCTCTACTGTTACGGTGTCTATGGCTCGCACAAAGCTTCCACTATTAACTAGTGGGACTCTACCTACAAGCCGAAGCTCATGAGTGGCAGTGGAAAAATTGCGCGATCCGTCCGGCATTCCCCTTATGGGGGCGGCTCTCATTAGGCTATCTGTGGCAAATAATAACCCAGTACACCTCCTACCTTAAAAGTCGAGGGGCAAGGTTGTTTGTCCCTGGTGAGGATGGCCCCCTACGGAATCGACCAGTTAATTATAAATTAATAGGATACTCAGAAGGCCGAATGCCACTGTTGTAGAAACGAGCATTACTACAATACGATAACAAAACATTGCAATTGTAGTATATATTATTACAACAAACTATAGAGGTTAAGACAGTGGTGAATGGGTATACCGCTATATGTGCAGTTATTGATAATTAAAAAATTTGAAATATATTTCTAGATAAATATACTATAGTAATTTAGTTTGACTTTTATAACATGATATGTGTTTAATATTTTTAATGAGAAATATATAAAAAGCAAAATCATTCAATATAAATCTTATAAAAGAAATCCATAAACAAGAAGAAAATAACTGTAAGAATTCATACCTCTTTAACTTCCTATTTGTAAACATAAAACAGTTATATAGGAAAATTTACCAATGAAAGACCGGGAGTTAATGGAATAATGTGGAAGAGTTAGTTGTCAAAGTTTGTGTCTATGTTTCTAATCATACCCCCTCTGTTCAAAAATTCTTTTTATCTACAATATCTATTCATGTTCATAATCTTTTCTAAATAATAATATTTATATAATTATCACACAAATTTAACTAAATATACGTGCACCCGAGGGTGCATTATATTTGCCTTAGTATATATAAATGGTGTTGTTCTCAGAGTCTCCATATGCCTTCTGGTAAGTCTATAATAATATTAGTGAGATTTATTTGTATATATATCTGTTTTTGTTGAGGTACAAATCTCAGGTGTTTTTGCATTTGATATAGAAAGCACATCTTCAAAGAAATATGAAATAAGTCAGAAAGCTCGATTCACTTCCATCTAGAACTTCCTACATATATACTAATCCATACAAATAATATACTGTAGTTATATAAAATACACTTATATTATGTTTAGATAAACGTGTGTGGTGTGTGTGCGTGGCGTTTGTGTGTTGTATAATTATTCATCTATTACTACTATTTATAATTATGGTGTTTAGTGGTGTTTATTTATTCCTCCATGTTTTGTGAGTGCGTGTGTGGTATTATATGTATCACTGTTTGTCATTGTCGTGATAGTACAGGTTTGTTCGTTATTATAGCTGTTGTGTGTGTCACAAACCAATGTTGTGTTGTGGATGTTCGCATCTATATGATAATATATGACTCATTATAAATTACACAATGCTATTATAAAGTTAATATGGCTATGTATCATGACATATAAATGTTGTGGTGTGTGCGGTATATATAATATAGCTACGGTATATATGATTCACACGTGTTGTATAAAAGTATTAGTGTTATATAATAGGTATAAAAAGATACAACCAGACATATAAAATATATTGGTGATAATATATTCAGTCATAATAATACTATACATATTATACGTATAATAATATTAATACCATAGTATGATATTATATATATAATTATATTATTTTTCCATTGGGTGTAGTTGAAATATTTTTCATGAGAAGCTATAAATGTTCATTGGATAACTGGATTCAGGTATAAGTATATTTATATTATGAATTACAATGTGTGTTATATATAGTTAGTAATATAGGCAAGTATAATTATAATACATATAAATATATATATATATTTCATGTGTGGTATAGTATATATATATAATATATATATACTAATATAACATATAAATATATATATATATTCATGTGTGTATATATATATATAGTATATTATATAATCCTAAATCAGTATACAAATATATTATTATATAATGTCATGTGGTAGTAGATTATGATGTATTATTATTTATTACTTACTACTCAATACGTCCAAATATCGTGAAAAGAATATAGTAAATAGAATATTAATGAGCGTGTCATTTGATATCATTAAATATATACCTATAAGTATTAATAACGTTATTATCAACATATACAATATATAGAGAATTTGATTATTTCAATGAAGTGGTGTATCATATATTTATAATATATATCAAAATTCTAAAATCAATCAAATTTACATATAAATAATAATATTCTCATAACATTCAGGGTGTGGTTATATATCGCTTAAGCTTATACATATATAACATTATTAAATAGTAATATAGCAGCTATATCCATGTGTGTAAAATATCATATATAGGAGTAATAGTTAATAACTACCACACTAAAATAATATATATAGACACAAATCTCTCTTTCACAGGCGTCAATACACTATCCCACTATAATATCATTAAATTATATTATGTAGCTCCATACCCACTATATGGAGATGATAATAGTGGTTAGCCCTTACTTGTCATGGTGGTGAAAGACTATATAAATAACCATGATATTAATACCTCTATATATATCTCGCATTCAAGTCTCATT
>CM042176.1:54615077-54620077 GCA_023376005.1 Doryteuthis pealeii
GAATATTTCTTCCTTAAAAGATGTTATTGAAGAGATTTTTGACTCATCTCCATTAAGATAGTTAAACCGATACACAATTTAGAACATCAATATAGCCTTAATTTGGCACGACATAAGTCTTACAAATAGGTTCAGAATTATTTTTAAACTATTTAAATAATTGTCAAAGTTAGTCTTCACGCTGTTCAACAGCTTCGGAAAACCACGTAATTTGCTGATTGAGTATATTTTTAAATAAAGTACAATTTGCATGTATAATATAGAATAAGTTGATATGTAATTAACAGTATTATAATGATAAAAACAATATTTTAATTAGAAAATTAGAAGGGGATGTTTAGTCAATATGATAATAGGATCATATGGGAATGTGACTGGTAGAACGATTTAAGTGGAATTGTGACTTGAGTAGTGATATAGTTTCGGTTACAGACAGAAAATTACACAATCTCCATTATAATAAGATATATATATATAATATATTAAACTCTGCAGTGTCTTATAAATTGCAGTAATATGTTTATTCAATTGATTAGAAAAACATCTCGCTGTATGACTAAATTTGAACTTTTCAGTTTTTAGTGTCTCTGTCCAAACCATTAACGTATCATTTATGTCAGACTATAGGAATACGAGATACTCAAGTTAAAATCTCACTGAAGGTGCCTTTGTTCTAATAGAGTTTAATGTGCTTAAATGTTATTTACCCATCTTTTTTAAAATTGGGGTTGGGTGTTGTATGGTTATCTCTAATAATATATATGAATGATAATATATATGATTTTAATATGATAATATATATGATTTAATATGTAATTTTTTTAAAATAGGGGTTGGGTGTTGTATGGTTCTCTCTAATAATATATATGAATGCCAGTGTGTCATATTTTTTCAACTTTTCTCCTAGAGGCAGTTGCCCAACATATAATACCATTTTGCAATTAGACTGACTGCATGCAAATTGTAGAATCATCATCAGGCCGACCTTCACAGGAAGGCTGTGACTAGCATCCAGTCACCAGACAAGAAAAAAAAAAAAAAACGACCAGTCTAGAAGAAGGAAAACCACATAAATTTATTGAAATATTTATATAAGTTAAGAGAAAGGAAATGAATCCAACATATGGAGTATAGATGTATGTATGTATATATATGAGTATAGATAAAAGGATATGAAAACAACACAATATGCTGTTAAAGTGAAAACATTTTATATCATATTCATCAGGTATACAAGTGCTCACATTCGAAACTATTGTATAACTTTTCTTTATCTTTTTTGCAACGTCAAGGTTTTTGTTTTGAACTCATATGACTTTTGTCTCCTCTCTTGACAACACGGAGTATAAACAAGCTCTGAAGATGATTTTTATAAAATCGAAATATTGTTCAATATTAGCTATGAATATGATATAAAATATTTTCCTTTTAACAGCATTGTGTGTTTTCATATCCTTTTATCTATACTTATACCGTCGGATTCATTTCCTTTCTCTTAACTTATATATATATATATATATATATATATATATATATATATAAGGATATGAAAACACCACAATATGCTGTTAAAGTGAAAAGATTTTATATCATATTCATATCTAATATCGAACAATATTTCGATTTATAAAAAACATCTTCAGAGCTTGTTTTTTACTCCCGGACTCATCGAGAGAGGAGACGAAAATAATATGAATTCAAAACGAAAACATTGATGTTGCAAAAAAGTTATGCGGTAGTTTCAAATATAAGCACATCCGCCATGCGTTTCTCGGTCAGCGACAGTCATGTATATCTTATTGTAACAGTTTTTGAAAAAAGAAGACATTTTTCAAACACGATAATAGACAAATTCTCTTTTTCAAACAGGATGAGTATGAAATATTTATATAGAAATTTTTTCTCTTTATTATTTTGTCTTTTGTTTATTTCATTTTTACTTTTCATAGAGGGCTTGTTTTTTTGGTTTTTTAAACTTGTTTAAACCAAGTGAAGAATAATTAAAGTTCCAATTACCGTCGAACAAACGGTTGTAACTGAAATACAAACCCGAATGTCACAAAGTCTACTGCAGAATGACAGGATATATATAAGACTCCACAATGTCATTCAAATCAAGCAGCCAATCAGAACTCAAGGAATGGAATGACCCAAATCACCCAAACTCATGAATGGGTCATTCTTGATTTCTATATATTCCAACTGTCTTGGACACTGCTTAAGTTGTACTTAGTTAGCTGCTGTTATCCAAACCAACAGTAGACTTACTGACTTCAATACCAAGGTATTGGCGTTTTAAGCTTCTTCAGCCCAAACGGAGTTCACTTTTTATATAATAAGAATTTTATATTGCCACATTATAGGGGGGGGGGGTCATCAGGATTTTAACGATGATTAGGTGGGCTATGGTAAAAAAAAGGTTGGTTAAACCAATAGATGTGACCCTATAAGAACATTGTGATTGGAACAGAACTTTGTCCTAACTCAGGGATTATTCATTCTTGTTGGGTCTTCAAATTTTTTTGAGATCAGTATTTTAGGGGTAATTTGGTGGGGCATGGCAATAAAAGGTTGGGAACCCCTGATTTAACCATAGATGCAACCCTATAAGAACATTGGGATTGGAACAGAACCCTGTCATAATTCGGAGATTACCTGTAAATAAACTTTAACAATATCTCGTCTCAAAACATCAGAAGGAAATACTTTTATTTATTTTACTAACGTATATGTTTTCTTCTTCTTTTACAGTTGACAAGAAAGAATTACGTCAATGGTAAGTAAAAATAACCAAAAATCTTTTCTTATTTGATTTGATTTTTTTTTGTCTTTTAATTTCATCTACAAAAAAGATAGAGGTCTATCTTTAACTCTTTGTTTATCAAATCCTTCATTCCCGGCAGTACCAAATTTTCTAACCATCAGTTTTTGTACTTGGGTTTGGTTTGGTTTGTTTTATGGCTTATCAACCTCGATGGGTCATTTAATGCTGAAGCCTTTAATGCTGAAAACTTTATCAGCATTAAATGACCCACTGAGGTTGATATGCCGTAAAACAAAACAAACGTAACCTAACCTGACTTGAGAGAAACTGATTTGCCTTTTATGCCTCCTCGTCAGCCAAACCACTCCAACAAACAGGATGCTCACCAAAAGTGTCCAAGATGTTATTTTATTTATTTATTTTTCTAAAATAATTATCCCCATTACATACCATGTTTATATCTGGGCATGTTTTTTTTAAAAAACTAATGATCACATGTTTGCTGCCACCACTGCTCTCGGTCACACACCCGACCCCCCCCCCAAAAAAAAAAAGAATTTCATTTAAGTAAATGGGGAGCTCATCAATAATCAGGAAGTCTTTACTTTACTGCCATGGAAACCGCTTCCCCCAGCTAAGAACTGTGATTCACCTCCGAGAGGAATTGCCTTGGTTTTTATGCCTTCTCATCAGCCAAACCACTCCAACAAACAGGATGCTCACCAAAAGTGTCCGAGATGTTATTTTATTTATTTTTCTGAAATAATTATCCCCATTACATACCATGTTTACATCTGAGCACTTTTTTTTTTGGGGGGGGGGACTAATGACCACACGGTCGCCACCACTACTCCTCTTGGTCAATCCCCCCCAAAAAAAACAAAACAAACAGAAACTACAGAATGTTCACCAAAAGTGTCCGAGATGTTATTTTATTTATTTATCTATTTTTATGAAATAATTATCCCCATTACATACCATGTTTACATCTGAGCACTTTTTTTTTTTTTTTTCGGAACTAATGACCACACGGTCGCTACCACTACTCCTCTTGGTCAACCCCCCCCCCCGCCAAAAAAAAACAAAAAAACAAAAAAACAAACAGAAACTACGGTAAAATAAATGGTGCGCTGGTCAATAATCAGGAAGTCTTTACTTTACTCAGTTTTTTTTTATTTTTTTATTTTTTTTATTTTTGTTTTTTTCGTTTAACCCCATCCCAACCCCCGACCAGGTGATTCCTCTTTTCTAAGTGCATTCGCACCCATTAACTATACATTTTATTTTCTCCCTCTGCGTATCTGGACGCTGTTTACGTTTCAGTGTTTTAATAAGGATCTCCGTACTTGTATAACCTGCATACGACTGTTTTATGATCAATCTGTATGTAACAAGCATCATCAACCTAGCACTTGGTATCAAATTACAGGAAGGGTTGCCATGGCTAAGCAGTTTGATATTCCACAGAGTAAGTATGAAATCGATCACGCTAGATCGTGATTGTTAACTCATTAGTTGGTAAATTGAGGGAATTAATGATTTATGACGATTAGATGAGTGTATTAATTGTATAAACAAAGGTGTGTGTGTGCTTCTCATAATTATTTGAACAAACAGACAATTGTAATTGTTTAGTTTTGATAGAAACGATCTAATAAACAGGGATTATAAAATGACTTGCGGGGACTTGTGGATATATGTTTACTTAAGAGCTTATTGCTAAATAGTTCAATATGTAAAAAGTATAATAATCTTTACTAGCAGGACCTGTGGATATACCACAGTATGATGATTTAATTATTACAACGTCTGCTATGTTTACTTAAGAGCTATTGCTAAATAGTTCAATACTAGCAGGACCTGTGGATGGATATATCATAGTATGATAATCTAATTATTACATTTGATAAGTTTACTTAAGAGCTATTGCCAAATTGTTCAATATGTAAAAAGTATAATAATCTTTAATTTAACTCTCTTTACTAGCAGGACCTGTGTATATACCACATTATGATAATCTAATTATTACAATGTTTGATATGTTACTTAAGACCTATTGCTAAATAGTTTCAATACTAGCAGGACCTGTGTATATATCACAGTATGATAATTTAATCATTACAACGTTTGATATATTTACTTAAGAGCTATTGCCAAATACTTCAATACTAGCAAGACCTGTGGATATACTACAGAGAGCTATTGCGAAATAGTTCAATATATAAAAAGTATAATA